>WEKY01058235.1:38749-88349 GCA_013390045.1 Picathartes gymnocephalus
CGCCGCGGGCGGATGGAGCGCGGCGGCCGGGAAGGTACCGCGGCCGGGGACACGTGGGGCGGCGGCGGGCGGGGGCTGGCAGCGGCCGCCTCGCAGTGGCTTCTCCGCCTTCCTCCTGCAGAAAGGGCCGCTCTCCGCACACCCCCAGCCCCACTCGAGCTCCTGTGGGTCTGTCCTGTCTGCAGGGCCGCGGAGGGGTGTCCGTCGACACCTCCGGGCGTGGCGGCGGTGGTGGATGTGGGATGGTGTAGGCTGGGTCTGCCTTGGCAGTGAAAGCCCTGTTGAGCCCTTGTTGGGCAGCAGCTGCTCCGCTCATCCGTGGGAGCCTGTGGCACGGGCACGGCAGGGAGGTGACACGAGGGGAGCCTGGAGCCAGCACTATGCACCCTTGGCAGTCCCAGCGTGCTGCTCCAGTGGCAGTACCGCTAGTCCGGAGCAGCAGCTGTGCCATGGCAGCACCGTGCTGTTCCCGGCCCACGTAGGGTGGTGACACAGTGACACACGTGTGGCAGCGCTGCTGCTGCAGGCAGGGTGCCTGGGCTGCGTTGCTATGAGGGAACTTGCGTTTGGCAGTGGGGATCGACATCAACAAGCGCTGGGAGAGGAGGGGAGTCTTGCAGTGCCTGTCTTTAATTTTAAGTTAGGGCAAGTGGAGAGGAGGTGGTTATACAGAATTATTTAGGATATTCTGTTTTCCCCAGCTGTGTTTTGAATACACGGTTCAGGTACCTCCCCCTAGCCCCCTCACGGCAAGGACACAACACCAGTAAATGTTTTTCATATGCCTAAGCTTTCCTTGTGAGAAGGGAGGAATTGCCTGTGCCAAATACAGCTGGGTTTATGCCCCTGTGAAGTTATGTGTTGGTGATGGTAGATGCTGTTGGCTAAAGTAGTAAATTCTAATCCAACCAGAGTAGCTACTGCAGATCTTAGTGAGGCATTGCATGCTTAAAGCATGATGCTGAAGATTTGGCGAGTTGCTAGTAGTTACTGCATCTGCCTAATGTCCATTGATTTAGGCTTTAATCCCCTAATCTTCTCATTTGTTGCTTATCTGTATAGTTCTGTACCTGTAATAAATCTGTCTTTTCCTAAGGATGCTGTTTGCAGCTCTCCTGGGAGTGAATGCACTTGAGTGAGGTGAGGTTGAGTTAAGGTAGGAATCTTTTAGGAACAGAACAGTCCAAAATGAGACTTTGTGAAACTTCCTGCTGTGAAGAAAAGCAGGGGGGGAGCAGGACAGTAGGGTGCTTTACCTGCCTTTGCCTGCTCAAGAGAGACACCTGCTCACTACTGCTGTTCCTATCTGGATGGTGCTGGGTTTGATTTTTTAATTCTTTTATACAAATGTTGTCTGTGGTATATGTACTGATTCCTGCTTTCTGTTTCTTTTGCATAAGGACTGGGATTTCTCATCTTCTGGCGTATTTTCTGGGCTGAAAATTGACCCTGATACCCTAGTAAAGACACTTGACTTGGATTCCAGAAGCATCATTTCCTCCAGAACAGGTTTGTTGTATTTTGCATGAGTGCTGCGTTAGGTTGTGAGCGAAGACACTGTGGACTGTATTTGCAGTGGCTTTTAGTGGCTATCCTGGGAAGCACAGGGAGCTACAGTGCAGCTTCCTGTGTTCCTCTGAAGGCTTTTAGAAGGGGTTTGGTTTTGTTTGGGCTTTTGCACGGATGTGCTTAGTGATCCTTAGGTGGGGAACTAGCTTCAGGCTATCTGTGAGGTACCAAAGACTGAGAGCACAGCAGAGCCCAGATTATGACCTGATCCCTGGGTTTCTTCTGTGGCTGCTTTCGCCTCACCAGCAGCAGCCATTGGTAACCCAGTACTTTGTCAGCAGTTTCTCATTGTGTACCAACAGTGCTTCACTCACAGCAGCCTGACTGCTGCAAGTCTTCTCCTGTCCTTTACTGTTGTGGGGTCCGTGGCTCGAGGATTCCTGGGCAGGAAACTCTTAACTCATAAGGAATATGGAAAGTGAGGGGGGGAAGAGGGAGGACATGATAGAGGCCTTTGATTTCCAGTTCCACAACAAGGAAATGCTCTCTCTGACTGTTGCTGTGAGACAGAGCTTTGTATCCGAAAGCAGTTTTCACTTCTAAACGTCTGCAAGGTCTCAAAAAATTTCTGTGAAACTTGAATCCCTAACCCTTACAAACTGTATGTAAATGTTTAAAAAATCCCAGAAGGAACAAACTTACCAGACAAAGCGTGGTAGCACAGCAAACTGTCCTGCTGCAGAGGGTGCATGTGACTCACAAATACTTTCTTTGCAAACTAAATTAATTTCTTTTCTTCATGTGGATAAATACTATAGTGTCTTTGTTTTCCTCTTCAGAGCTGTAAACAAATCAATCACGCAAGAGCAACTGGTTGCCTGAGTAGCAGTGAGCTGCCCATCAGTGACATTTGGGCACAGAGTGAGGAAGGTGGAGAGGTTGTGTGAGGACATGTTTGCCTGCTCTCTGCACAGAAACCTTGGTGAAACATACTGTTTTTGAAAACACTTGGCGTATTGTTGGTAACTCTCCTGGGAAAAGGACATGCACGCATCTATGTGTGCATGTGCACGTTGCCATCTCTTTAATTAAACCAGACAGCATGTTGTTGGGGGCTGGCAGCCTGCAGTCCCAGCCTTTCATTGCAGGCTGCAGCTGTACATGTCTGGGTTATAAATAGAGCCGTGCTGCTGGTCCCCGTGCTGTGCTGATGATGCAGATGTGCAGTGCCTGGCTGCCTCTCTCCAGGCTCCGTGCTGGCTTCTTGCAGACAGCCATGCTGACCCTGCTGCTTTGTGCTCCCGCGCACTTTCCAGATAATCGGCTAAAAATAAGTGTTCATTTGGGGGCTCTAAACGGCAATCCAGCGAGGCAAAAAGTGATTTGATTATTTTTTTACATCTTCCCAAGCTGTTGTGCCCTTTCTTGTTGTCGCACTCTGGAGCCATGCCGAGGCTTTTTCGTTATGGAAATCAGTTCTTTTTTTCTTTTGTGTTAATTCAGTGAACTGTAACTAGGCTGTGCATACAATGGCAGACACTGGAGAGTTAGAAAAGAGATTCTAGGCAGACGTGCTTTGTCTCCTGGCATCTCTGGTCAGCTCAGAGCCTGTTCAGCAAGAAGTTCAACTTGACTCTAACCCTCCCTCCACCTCTTCCTCCCTCTCCCCCTCAGCTTAGTGCACAGGGCAAGAGGGTAGGATTCTCCTACACATTGTTATTTTAAGATTTAGTAGCAAGACAAAAGCAAAAGCGTGCTTCCCTCCCACTTGCTTTTCAAGCTCTGAGAAGGTCAAGTTGGCAGACTGTAGGTGGGCTCACTATCTCCTGTGCTTTTCACAGCTAGGGAAGATTTTTTTTTTTCTGCGAAGGCTCCTGTGTGGCAGTTGGGAAAACAGGTATTTGTTCTCTGTGTGTGTGTGTGTATATCTCACATTATCCAAGATTTATTCACATTGTCCAAGATTGCTGGTATCTCTGTGTTTTGTGTTTAGCTCTGGCCTTACGCTGTGACTCTCTTCCAAATAAAACCTAGTCTGAGGAAGATCTTGGAATTGGATTAGGTGTTTAAAGATGTCAGAAGCCAGTTGTATGTTGGGAAGTAGAAGGAAAAGAGAATGTGGAGAGCATTGTTATGCTCTGTAAATAAATCCGTGGCATAGGCAGCTCTTTGGTGCTGTGTGTACCATCACAGGGGCTAAATGGGATAAAAGGCTTCACCTGGAACAGCTATTTTGATGTGTCAGAGCCAAAGGGCTGCAGTCCCATAGGAAATCAATCCACTGCTGTGCTGGGGCTTGAGGGCTGTTGCCTGTGGTTGGCAACAAGAGAGGACACCTCTCTCTACAATTTTTTCTTCATAGTTTTCCTTAATTTGTAAGTGACCAGCTTTTAACTGCTCTTTTGGCTGTGGTGGTTTTGAGGGAACAGGGAGAAACACAATGTGTAAATTGGAAAGTTCAGAGTCTCTAGCAGGGTTATCTCAGTTAACATGAGTGCTTGTGTGTGCTGGGGCTGAAAGGAGGGAGGCCCCTTGGTTTGGGAGGATAAACTGGTGGTGGTGGTTCTTGTCAGCTGAAGGCCTGGTTTTTCTGGGGATTTCTGAGGATTGTTGGTGCATCTGCTTGAGGCAGGGTGCCCTGTGGAAGTATCTGCCGCTCATGGTAGCGGTCTGTTGCTTCCTTTAGATACAAGGCTGATTCAGTGTGCTTGTGATTAATGTGAGGTACCAGCACAGGCTGTTCTGGCATCAGTAATCCTTGTGGCACGAGAAGGAGAGGGTGGAACTGTAATGAAAAATGTCACCAAAATCGAATTCATTGTAGGTGAGTCTTGCATTACGTGATATAAAAAGCCAGTGGTCTAAAAAGGAAAGTGTGGTAGCTCTAAGCTGTGTCGTGCTGTGAAGCAGACCTGCTGCAACTGCTTTCCCCTGCTCTGCTTTTTGTCTTTAATCATTAGCTCAGCTTAACGCCAGATTCCAGATGATTTCCACACACATGTAGGTAACACAAGCCAGTGCCATCCCTGAGAATGCTGGAGTTCAGTGCATGAGTTACTTTGTGCTCAGTGATTGCTTCCTGTCACTATAGTTTACTTAGCCACTGACGTAATGTAAACCAAAGGCTTTGCCATAATCTAATCCGTGCAGGGACCTCTGTGACTTGAGTGAGTGGATAAATCTCATTTGGGTGAGCCTCTGTAGTGTGGTAATTAAATGTTTCCTACCAAGTCAGAAATAATGGCCTGTCATATTGGGGTTGCTACTGTTCATTTTTTTGTTGTTTTCTTCAGCATTCCTTCGTCAGTGTTTGCTCCTTGAAGCAAGGGCCTATTCAAGCTTGGCTCTGGCCCAGCGGTTGCCTGTGAATGTCTCTTTTTTTGGAGTGGATGATGAACCAGTTGTGGAATGATATGAACAAGTGGATTGATAGCTTCCTGCTTTATTTTCAGCTACTCCAGAAGGGAACGGTGACAAGATGTGTTGTTGAGGAAACAAAAGTGCAACAACAGCAAGTTCATAATTGTTTGCAAAACCTGGTGCAAAATCGTCCTGATTTCTGAGGTTGGAGTGGATACAAAGAAAGACTTCTCATTTTACCATGAGGGTGCTGAGGCCCTGGCACAGAATGCCCAGAGAAGCTGGGGCTGCTCCATCCCTGGAAGTGCTTGAGGCCAGGTTGGATGGGGCTTGGAGCAATCTGGGGTAATGATAGATGAAAGGACATGCTGTCTGCAGGTTTCTTCCAACCCAGGCATTCAGTGGGCCTGTGATTCTGTACCAGGGTGTGAAGCATGGAGTGAGGTAGGTCATGAGCCTGAGCAGAGGTTGTGCTCTGAAGACCAGGACTGTCTTGCAGCACGGGAGCCACTGTCAGTGGCACACAGGGGCGTAGAGGAGCGAAATGACTGAGCATCTGACAAAGGAGGAATTCCCTTCTCCTCCTGAAGAAGTGTGGAGATAGGAAGCGATAAAATCAGACTAAGCAGGAATTCACTGGCAGCAGTAAGTTTCTGGAGTCTGCAGGCTGAATACAGCCTTGCTTTCCTCCTTTCTGAGGTTCTCTGTGAGTTTCTTCTGTTACCAAGCCTCCCTATACAGAGTCACTGGCAGATCCCTTCTGGTTTGCACCTCAGCTTCTGCTCTGGAGTTTCAGATCTGCTGGGTCTGTCACCTTACCTGCTTCCTTCTGCTTGGGCTCTGCACCCACTTGTCCAATTCTGCTTTCCTTTTGTAGCCTCCAAGAGAAGCACAAAAGCTGTGGTTGGTTGGCATTGTGGTCCTGTATTAGCTTCATGCAGTATGATTTGCTGTCCAGTTTTGGGGTTTTTTTTATGGATGTTGTACCAGAATGTTACAGAGTCCCTGTAAGACCTCTCCTCTAACAGCATGGCTGTTCCTGCAGTGTCTAAACTCATGGTTACCCCTGCAGTGGATCCACGCCAGTGTGGAAAAATTGCAGCCATGATGAGGCCCCCATTACTCTTCAGGAGCTCTTGAGAGGATGCCAATCTTTGTGTCTTATAGTTTATTCCTATCTGTTGATTGGATTCATGTTTATTGCCTATAAATATTGAGGTTCCTCCTCTTTTTGTCCTCATCCCTCATCACCTTCCCTCTGTTTTGATTTTATGTTTTGTTTTTTTCCTACTCTTCTGGCATACTGGGGTGTTTAACAATTGAAAGATTAAAAAATAAAAATTAATCCTGTTTGTTTTAATGAATGCATCTGTTCTGAATATCGGTTCTAAACCTCTGCTGCTTTTTCTTAATGCATGCTTAGGGAATTTTGAAATCTGCTTGTGTTGGTCATTCACATCTCTGCCGTGGAAAGCTGCTGGATTCTCACAATTCTGCTGCTGTTGCTTTTCTTCAGCTTTTCATTCTGTGCTGGCAGTTGTCAGGCCTGTCTTGTGTTTGTTTTGTGCAGAACGCCTTCCTCAAGCTGTTCCCCACGGTAACACTGCTCAGATGGGAAGGGGTGTAAATGGGCTGCTCCACACGCTGAGCATGGCAGGGAGTGGCTGCAGCACCTCCAACGTGTGTGTCACATTTCCCTGGGAAATGCCTGTGTGCTGTGCTAGACCCAAGTGATGAGATGTTCCTCCTCCATCTGTCTTTGTTATTAGCTGCCCAAGCTTTGGGCTGTGTGAATTTGGGGAGTGGTGAAATGCTCTCCCTGACGCTGTCAGTGATGCCCTTGGTGGTGTAGCACTGAAACCATTTTAATGTCTTTGAAAATATCTGATGGGTGTGTTGTGTGGGTACTGCCCTGGAAGGAGCAGCTATTTGAGTGGTGTTTGAGCTGGGAATTCTTGCTTTAGCTCCCCCCTCCCTCCACCCCATACCTTCTGCAATGTGTCTGTGTCCTTTGTGTCACCTGCACAGGTCCAGGATGTGTCCCAGGACTGAACATCCAGGTCTCAGCTCAAAGGGGAAACTTCCCTCCATAAGCTGGTGTTGCTTCTGACAGAGTGTGTGAAAGAGTTTAAAACCTCCAATAACAAAACTTGCAAGAAAGGAAAAGTTCCCAGGGAAGGGAAAATGCTGTGTAGGGGTTAAACTCTTTACCTCTCCCCCAGGCCCAAGGCTGGCCACCGTGGCAGCTTGCTAAAGTGACAGATGGCAGTTTACCTTATCTGGATAAATTGCTTTAGGTAGCAAATTTCTGTACATTCCTGCCTCCTTGCTGTTTGGCTGAAATTTATTTGGTTTTTTTACTGCATCATTAGGACCTGCTTTTATCTTGACAATGCCAGATCACCTTTTAAGGGCAGATTTAGTGTCTCAGAGTTTTGTAACAGGCTGTTAGAAAACTGCACTGTGTTTGAGAGGAGGTGAGATAGCAGTTTGTGGTCTGGGAAGCCTCTCCAGTGAGGTCAGATGACCTCAGTCTACAGGACACCTCAAACAGATTATGTAGTTCCCAACAACTCGCCTCAAAGCTAGAGGGTTTTTCTGTTCTTTTGGTCCAAAGAATTAAAGTCAGTGGGATCTTACTTCAGAATTCAGATTAACCAAGTTCTGTAGCAGTGGTGAACAGCTGTGGGGATTGGTTGACATAGAGAACAGAGACCTGCTGTGGTCTCTGCGGGACTGTGGAGTGGGGGTCCTACTGAAAGCTAAAGACATTGGTGCCTTAAATAATAATTAAAAAAAAAAACGTTAAAAATCCATGCTGCTTAATGTTGCTTTAACAATTTGTCTGTGCAGTGTGGTGCTAGATGTGAGAATAGCTGTGGGAAGCTCCACTTTAATTAAATGCAATTAATTGTGAAACAGTAAATGAGCGTCTGAAACTCACACTGTTTTCAGTGCTTTTACTTCCCTTCTGCAAATACAGCATTTCAATGTTGTGAGTGCCTTCTGCCAGATCACAGGAATCAGTTGTGTTAATATTTATGGAACTAATTAACTTTGTTTTCTTTCTTTCCCTCTAGCTGTGGCTAAGTCTCTGTTCTTAAAATTAACATTAAAAAACCAAAAGACTCCACTTAGCTCGTGGTCATGGATACTGAGCACTACACAAACACAAACATTTTCCAGAGAGCCCAAACCTTCCAAAATGTTTTGCAGGCTGCTCCAGGGGAGGAGGCTGTCAGTGGGAAGAGTTTGAAATGAGTCCTAGGAGTTTGAAGGATGTGTCAGATGGCTCTAGTTTCTTATTATGGCTGATTCCTTGGCTGTGCCTGCTGTGTAATGCTCACCGGTAGCACTGGTGGAAGGTACGTGCCTGCCCTGGAGCAGCCTTTCCGTGCTGCTGGGTGGATGGAGAGGAGGATATGGCTCAGTGAGGGATTGGAGACTTCTTTGGAGAAGCTTCTGAGGTGCTGCTCTGTGCTTTTGCAAAGCCTTCTTCCAGACTTTGTAAAAGTTGGGTGCTCAAATATGAGCTTTTTAGGTGGAACATATCAGTGCCTTGTGCCACTGAAGGGCTTGCTGAATCTGAGGCTTTGAGGTGACTCCTTGCCGTCCTGGCCAGGAGTGGTGGTGCATGGCAGTTGCATGTCATGCCATGTCTTGCTCTGTGTGATCACGATTCCTGGAGCTTTAAAAAGATACTAATCTAGCCTGGTATTCTCCTGTGAAATGAATTTAAAATGGTTGGACATCCTTACACAAAAATAGATCAGCGCTGCTTAGGAGAGTACTGAAGCTGCGGCGTTACAAAAGAGAGTTATGAACTGAAATCTTTGCCTTTGCTGTACTAGTGTTAAGGCTTTAACATAATAAAGTTATAAAATTATAAATTCTACAGAGAGGTGGAATGGCTCTGCACTGGTGCCGAAGGGGCCTCCCAGCACAAGTTCCAGTAATGCAGATCTCTCCTGGGGTGTGAGAGGGATGGCTCCACACTGCAGGAATTGAGAAACCAAATCTGAAGGGGAGTGAGGAAGCACTTGTGGAAAGGACAGATTGATAGCTCTGGATATCAGAGCCATTTCCTTGCCAAACTGTCAAATGCCTCTCTGAAATACATGTCCTGGGAGTTTAATAGACACAAATCAGTAGAGGCTGGTGAAGATGGCATGAGGTTTCCCTCTTCTGAGTTGCTCCTTCTGACTTGTCTTGATACGTTTCTGAGGTGCAGGAAAAAGTGAGCCTTCTCCTTCTGCTAACACCTCTGGGAAATGCCTACGTGAAAAACGTTATTTTGCTTGTTTGTTTTTTGTTTTTTTTCCCCACAAACTTCTATGCTATATAAATCTCATTTCTGATTTACCGAGAGAGAAATCTCTGCCCTGCTAATGTGGGTCATACTGAGTTACAGGGAGATGTCAGAAGTTCATGTCTGTCGTTCAGACGTAGTGGGATCTATAGTGTTATTCTATTCTATGCAAGTTATCCTTTATTCTGGTGTTTGTGACCAATTTATGGACCAAGGTTTTTTTTATGCTTGGGTGGAAATGCATGTGTCAACTGAAGATCTGTTTATCCCCTTCAGCATTTCAGAGTAGCACTCCTGATGCTCGTATGTGGCATAACTGGTAATAGCATCTAATTTGGGCTTAGGTTTTTAGTCAAGTGGCTTGTAGAAAGGGGTTTTTGTTGGTTTTTTGGTTTTTTTTAATGAAGCTTTTAACACAGTAAATCTCAATGTACGTTGTCTGAGCTAAATGTGGGAAAAACAGCTATGCAAGGATTAAATGCAGTGGGTACTGGAATATTCTGGGTTGTTTCAAATGATAATTTGGACAGACTAAGTTGAAGTAGCAGTGTTGCAAATGTTCCGTAAGGCAAACCACAGAAAAGCCCGGAATAAGTCCTGCTGCAGAACAATAGGCTCTCCAACAGTTCTTCAAACAAGAAGAGACTGTGAGCTGGAAGGTACAGAGCGATAGTGATAACCAACTCCAATGAAATGTGATGTTTTAGAGAGTCCCAGGCAGGAAATTTGAGGGAAAATGGGGCATATAAATTTGTTTCCTGACCTGCTTGTGCTGTGTTCTTGATTGCTTGGAGAACACACAGCAAATCAATAGATCTACTTAAAGAATTTTGGCTTCCATGAATGTCGTGGATGTTTGTGCCTGGTGTGGCTGTGCACGTACATACTCTGGGCTGATTTCTGTTGCATTTTCTAGCTCCATGGCTTTTTAACTTTGTTTTTCCTTATGTCTATTTTCCTCTCCAAGGTTATTTGTAAATTCAGGTCACTGAATGTTCTTATGTAACGGGAATGAGCTTCTTTAGCATGGAGAGGACGTTTCCAGCTGCCATGGGTACAGGCTGTGTCTGTACATGCAGCAGTTATTTTGCAATGTGCTTTGAGTTGAAATAACCTGGTGTGCCTGTCGACAGGGAGGCATGGGAAGGCTTTTCTAGAATGCAGGAATTCTGTTGTCAGAAATCATAATTTTAAATTGCTTTGTTCAGTGACACTTCCGTATTTTGCTCAGCAGAGCCTCTGGCTATTGCTTTTGATTCATGCCAATAATTTGTGACTGCAGGGCTGGGCTTGGGTAGGGCTGGGCTTAGGTGTGCTCCTCTGCATCTGCAGGTGTGCTTGTTGTTTTAGTGCCTGTACCTGAGTGGGTTTTTATTTATGGGAATAGCATACAGATGTCTAGATACTTTTTATGTGGGGTTATTATAACCTTTTCGTGTATTTTCTTCCTCCAAAATAGAGGGCATTGACCTGTTTGCCTGTATTGGGTGTAAGCCACAAGGTTTTGGTAGCTGGACAGAAGTCAGAGCTGGCACATTCTGGGCACAGCCAGGTCCAGAGAGCTAAAGTGCACCCAGTGCAGCCAAAGCTGAGCCTGTCAGGCACAATGGTGCTGTGGGAATGCTCTAGGAAAACATGTAATTAAGAAAGAGTAGAAAAAAAGTGAGAGAGCCCTGTGAAGGAAAGGAGGCAGGAAAGGAGGTACTCCAGTCACCAGGAGCCCAGTGGGTAAGTGTGAGGAGGAAGGAGCAGTAGAGAGTGACTGTAATGCCATTCCCTGGCCCTGTGCACTGCTCAAGGAAGCCAGGAATGAAGAAGTCAGAATGAAGGAGTGGAGCTGAGAAGGGGATGGGTGGGGGGAAGGTGTTTTAGTGTTTGCTTTTCACCATCTGATTCTATTTTAATTGGCAATACATTACATTAATTTTCCCTGAGCCAAGTCTGTTTTGGCTGTGATGGTAATTGCTGAGTGATCTCTTGTTGTTTATCTCAGCCCACAAACTTTTAATCTGATTTTCCTCCCCTTTTCTTTTGAGGAGAGACAGTCAGCATCTAGCAGATGGCCAAGGTCGACCCACAGCATCACAGTAGCTCAGTAAAAACTGAGATGAAACTCAGTACCAGGTAGAACTTGCTCCGTGGTTGTTACTCTGCCTTCCTCACTGTGTTTTTCACCTGAATGTCTTCTGAGCATTGTGCTGATGCAGAGTCACCCTTGCATGAGAACTGAATTCCTTTGCTTTTATTTGAGGCTCACAGGTGTTGAAGCAAGTCATTCTTCCACGTGTCTGTGGTACCTGTATACCTGTAACAACATTATGGCCCTTGTGTCCTGAAGGTCAGCATTAGGAACCTCTCCCCTCCCTCTATTCAGGCAAGGACAGGGAGCGGAACAGGACACAGCCATATACTCCAATCTAAATTCAGGGAAATACAGAACAGATCTTGGGCCTATCTAGGTGTTTCTTCTGCCTGTCTTCGCTGTGTGGGAGGTGCTGCTCCAGCTGTGTCTGCATTGCTGACAGCTTTGTAGCACGAGAGAACGTACCTGTGGCAGAGCAGAACAGATCTCTTTTGAGAGTGTTCTTTTTCAGATGTTTGATGTGCTCATTAGAGGGCAGCAGAATAACTTCCTTTTTCTAGGTCAGCTCTATATTTCTGAATGGTATTTTTCATCTCTGCAGGGCGTAGAACAAAATTTTCCAGCTCCTCCTTTGGTTTTTTCCTGGTGCATTAAGTCTACAAAACAACAATGCTCCTATGAAAACCTTAGCCCATATAATGAAATCTGGAGTATTAATAATAAAACTTGCTGCTTTGAAGCTTGGGGAGGCGGGGATCGCAGGCTCATATGAGAGAGAGCTTCTCTAAAATTAAATCACAAATGGTCAGCACAGTATGTGGAAAAACAGCCAAAAGAATATTTCATAGCTAGCTTGTTTTTTTTCTCAGCCTAATTCTTATTTGACCTATATGTCCATATTTATCTATGGATTTGTTTGCTGCACTCCAGCTGCTGCTGCCACCTTTTTCTGCTTGAAGAAAATGTTAAAGAACCAGTCTTGCTTCATCCAAAAGAAATCTTTAAATGAGATTTGATAGTACACCCCCCACCATCCTCTGGAATGTAAATACTACAAATAATTATGGCACTGTCTTTAAAGGCTGAGGATGGGATTTGGAGTCCAGCATCACAATACTTAAAATGCATTATTTATTATGTAACATTCATAGAAGGAGGCTGTAGCACTGACTTTGTAGCCAGTGTGTTTCAGACTTCTGAAAGAGCTGGGTACAAATCCTGTCTAGGAGTGAACATCTCCCATGCACATCTTACTGGCGATGTTTTGCATGCTGTTGACTTTTGGAGAAGATAAGCTGGTTCAAGACAGTTGGATTAGTAAGAAATTTTTTGGTTTTTTTAGGTTTAGCAGCATCAGGCATTGTTTCCCAACAGCTGACTGATTTTGGAAGGTCCTCAGTGGAAGCAAAGCTTCATTAACTAGTCTTTGCCTTGGCCTGACATGGTGGAACAGGTGGGCGGATTGGCAGGGGGAGATATGACACCTTTCTCTCTTACACACAACGTGTTGTGTGTTTTGACATCCTGCAGGCTTCTTTATCTCCCTGTCCTCTACCCAAAGGTGCATGTGTCCACCTGAAGGGACAAGTCCCTCAGGATTTTGTGAGTGCCTTGTGTTCCTCGCACGCATGGGGGCTCTACCAAAGCAACATGTACTTGGCTGCTGCTTTCTGCCCTGAATTATTTTTAGGGTGGCAATATCCAAACCCACAAACTGCTGAAATGGAGCAACCTTCTTGATACTGTCAAATATTGTTCCTGGCACAGTGTTTTGGATCAGTCCTGCCTCCTGGAGAAGTCCAGATTGTGCTTTGCGCTCCTGGTTTGGGATCCACTGTGTAGCTGGCATTTCTTCACGTCATGCTGCGACACCTCAGCCAAGTCAGGACTAATGGGGAGCTCCTCATTAGGGAAGGAAAGCTGAACAAAGCCATAAAAGTTGAAAAATGGCTCATAGCTCTTGGCAGCTCTTAGGCCATTAGGTAAAATTAATATCCTGTCAGCAGGGTAAAAAGATTAAACTCAGTCTTACACCAAGTGAGAAACATGATGAGTCTGTAGGCGTGTGGATTTAAATCCATTGGACTGTGATCCATATTAAGAAATTAGCAGGAACAGTGCTCATGCCACAGCCTTCTTCATGCAGAGAAACACTCTTCCTGCCAGCATCTTCTATGCAATGTGGAAAGATCTGCTGGCTTCCCTTATATAATGAAAGTCTCTCCTGGGAGCTAACATGGTATTTTGTTGGGGATACAGGTGTTCCCAGGTGGTTTTTTTGGGGGGTGGTGACCCTAAGTATTGCAGATACTACTTGGTAAGGGGTGTGTAGCTTTTTTTTTCAGGAAGCACTATCTTCAGAGGAAGGATGCCAGTCCTTGTTACCCTGTAAGCGTGGGGCTACTGAACGAGAGAGGTGAGGGGATGGATGGGCAGTCTCAAGGTTTTCTGCTGCAGTCCCAGACCTGAGAAGATCAAGGCAATGCCAAATGTCTAGCAGCTTTGAAAGCTGACAAGGAGTGTCAGAGAAGCACCTACTCATGGTAGCTTGTTCCTTTGCCATCCCCTGTTATTTCTTTTAACATCATGGTTGTTCTGACCACATCTCTGGGCTGGCAACTGCTGATCTCATCTCTGTATCAGGTGGGTGGGGCTGGACCCGTTCATGCTACTGCAGACAGTGTAAATGAGACTTTATTAGCTGCCTGTGCTGCTGGCAGGGGAGAACATCAAGTACAAAGTGGCAGAGCCCTGTCATTTTTTTAAAATTTGCCTTGCTTTAAAATAGATTCTACCAGGAAAATGTTGTTCCAAGATGGGTGACTGATGCTGACCTGCAGGGTTGAAATAAAGTAAAGGTGAAGAGGTGATGAGCTGGAGAAAAAAAACCCCAACAAAACAGATTCCATCTCTTGTAGAGGGGCCTTGATTTTCCTTTTTTAAAAGATTTCTTCTGCATTTAATTGACTCAAATGGGTATATTGGAGTAGAGAGGCTTGCCCTAAGACCTTTTTTGAAAAACAAGTCTTGCATGACACAAGACATAAGTCTTGTTTGAGAATCGTCGTGGGCCAGACAAAGAGCTGCCTGACAGGGGGCAAGCCTAGCTTTGTCAGGAGATGAAGGATGCTGTGGGAGGTCTGCAGTGAGGTGATGGTCACAGGAGTCTGTTGAGGGGCTTGGTAGTGGCATGGTGCCCTGTGTCCCTGGAGCCAGAGGAGGAGCGGGAGTGGGGTGTGGATGTAGGTCTGGCCAGTGGGGGGAAGATGCCGTGTGAGTGTGTGTGTTGTGTAAGATGGCAGATCTGGTGATCCTGTTGGTGCCTCAGGGCTTTTGGGAGCTCTGAATTGTCAGCTGAAGCAGAAGAGCAGTTGAGACAGCACAAAAGCAGCAGCCACCAGAAGTGGCAGTGGCAGCTGGAAGAGATGGTGAAGCAGTGTTTGGACCAGTTCCACTTACAGGGACTGGAGGATGGAAGGAGACTTGTGCTTGGGCACCACCTGGAATGAGTGTTTTCATGGGCTAGGCTTGTTGAATTGTTTAATCAACATCACCACCGTGAAAAAAAACCCATCAAAACCGGTAGTTCACTGTGTCATGTTTGAATGCTAGAACTAGTAAGACACTTTCAAGGTTTAAGTGCCATTATGATCACACAGAGGCTTCATGCAGACACAGGATCACCTTGATCTGTCCTTTAGGGGCTTCTGCTTAGCAGCTTCAGTCTTGGCCTTGTGGTGAAACAGCTACCCATCGATGGTATTCAGTTGTACACTGCTGTGGTAAAAAAGCCATCTTGTTTCTGGTCTAGACAGAAGCCTTGTGAGCAGGGAGGGCTGTATGCTCATGTGGGGCAGGAGGGGCTGCCTGAGTTCAGCAGATGCTAAGGTGCAGTAGATGCTGAGAGTACGCTCGAGTTCCATCTCCGCCCCAATCACAGACCAGAGGAGCAAGGATTTTATGCCTTTTACTTCTCTAGGTGATTATTTTTCCAGCTCTATTCTTCAAATACTTCCCAATTTTGAAATCTGCTGTATGTGCCCCCAAAAAGGGGAAGAATGGGAAATGTTCTGCATTGCCGATCCTGCGTGTCAGTTGTTGCCCAGCTCAGCTGGGGGCTGGAGATCAAACATATGCCTGTCACAAGCTATTTGGGAAGCTTTCCTGGGTGTTCTCACCCTCTTTACTTTATGTTAGTGTTTTAGTCCTCTGCGTGTGCAGCAGTGTATCAAGCCATGCAAGTGGTGTTTGAACTGACTGATCAGAATGCAACTGGATCGAGCTAATAATTCTTAAATTATGTAAATGATAAAAGTCTGCTGGTGTTACACAGGCTTTGTGGCACTCTTTTCTATGTCTAAATCTAAAATTACTTTGTATATATTGCCTAAACAGACTTATCAGGTAAAAGAAATGAATATGTTTATATTTAATATGTAGCTGTTCAGTGGTAGAAGATGTGGCTGGACTTAGTATTTCCTCAGTGCTCCCAAACTGCAGGTGTGTGGGTTT
Source organism: Picathartes gymnocephalus (assembly GCA_013390045.1). Taxonomy (NCBI): domain Eukaryota; kingdom Metazoa; phylum Chordata; class Aves; order Passeriformes; family Picathartidae; genus Picathartes; species Picathartes gymnocephalus. The sequence continues at coordinate 54,523 of WEKY01058235.1, forward strand.
CCTGGAGTGTGGGAGCTCTGACAGCTGCAGATGGTGGGATTAAGTCCCTGACGTATGGTTGTGCAAATAGATAGGGCAGCATGGGGAGGGGGAGCACACTACACTAATCTGCCACACAGACTTAACAATCAAGGTCAAGCTCTGACATGTGATTACTTTTTTCATTTCACTGTCAATTCATGGAGTGTTGTGAGTGGGGAAACCAATTCACACCACAGGGATCCTAAGACCAGACTTGTTAAAGAATCCAAGGAGGAGTGCCAGGAGAGGAGAATTAATCAACAGTTAAAATAACACAGTGGAAATTTTGCCCTGGTCCTAAAGCTCTGAGTAAGGTTCAGCATAATTACTTCATGAAAAGAGCTGATTGGAGCAGTCAGGAAGCATCTCTAGAAACTCTCCTGCTTTTCTTTCTGCTGTTGTGTAGGCATTGCCCAGGTCCTTGTGACTGTGAACGTGATGCCAGGCTCACCTAGCTTCCTTAGCACAGGGGCAGGAAAAGCACATGTGCCTCACTTCAGAGGAGGTACAGGAGCCCACAGCAGTGTCTGCAGTCAGTGTTGTCCTTCCTTTATCTGCAGATCTGGTTTTTGGCATTGATGCCAAAAGTGTGGAATATGGGCGATGACCCACTTGATCAGAGCTCTTTTGCTTGGAAAAGATGACTGTGAGAAAAGAGGAGCTGATGGAGTTTAATCGAATAGGATTGCCCCAGAGACTAAACTTGTTCCCAGTGTCTTCCAGTAAGATAAGGGGGAAAAAAAACAGACTAGAAGATGCTGGGTTCAAGGTGGGCAAAGATCCTTCAGGAAAATGGCAGTTAAGTTGCAGGACCCCTTGCACATAGTTGTTCTGAATTTCTGGTTACCCACATGGATTCGAAGCATATCCTCCAAAATAAAAATTCATTGGAGGTAGTACACGCAGGCAGTCTCTACTTGGGCATTACACAAAGCTGTGGTCAGGCCTGGTATGTTCTTAGCTCAGTGGTGCTATTTGCTGGTGGTAAAGCTGGACACCAGGGCTCCAGTTCAAGTCCTCAAAGTGCCTTCTGTTAATGCTCTGTGAGATGTTGGTGTGTAGCCTCTGCCTGTGGCTGGCCAGACAAGGTGAAGGGCCAGGGGGCTGCCCATGGATGCTCCAGTGGGTGTTCCCTACAGCCCAGTTCCAGTGGGGGCTTTTTTTTGTCTCCTGAAGGTACAACTGGAGATGGGGCAGAGGGGCTGCCAGTGGTACAGCTAAGCAGTGCCAAAGTGTAACTTTTTGTTCCTGCTCTGATCCCAGTCCCAAATACATTCATGCAGTCACTCTGCCCCTTGGCTATTTTAGCATAAAGTTGTCACTGCAGTATTTCTGTTGCAATTTAAAAACTGAAATGAAAGTGTTAAGAATCTGACCTTGTACATGATTTTAATACAATTCTGTGGCAGACCTGCTGGAACTGAGAACAGCAGATTAAAATACTTACAGAGTACAAGTTAAGCTTTGGGCTTTTATTCTGGCTGTAGCGTTTTTGTAACTGCCCAAAAATTGGTATATCTTCCCAGTCTGTTTTGCAGTCATTAGTCTGTACTTACTTTCTTCTTTCCTGTGCTTCCAGCTGTCCTTCAGATCCATCATGGAATTAATTGGTGGGGAAAAAAGAACAGGGAAAGAAATTTGTCCACTGCGCATGGCAGGAATTTGCTGGCAATGCTATCTCAGGTTAAGTACAGAATTGTAACATGCCTTTCTGTAAGATACCAGGCATCTGCTCCATGTTTCTTGCTTCAAAATAGGATACGGAGGTTTTGTTTGGAGAATAAGGCCTATGGCCAAGACTGGAAATGTTGGTGACTTAGCACTAGGGAGGAGAGGAGAGATTACAGTTCAACAAGCAAACAGGGCAAGAATGCGGTAAGCAATAGAAATGCAAACTCCGCTCCCCTCAGAAAAGGGTAACTTGAGCCCATGTGGCTGAGAAGCCACTGTTTGAAGGCCAGGAAAGAGCTACTGTTTGGAAAGCAGAGGCAGGGATCTGTTAGAAAGGTCAGGGACTGATTGGATTAACTAGGGCAGCACTTAAAGCTCATCAAAAAGAAAATAAGGTGGGGCAAGGCTTTTCTTAACTTCTCATTGGTCTTGTCCAGGATCAGGCGCTGGGAACTCCTTAGAAGAAGCTGGAACTTTCTCCCTACCTCTTTGTCCCAGCAAAGGATGTGTCTGCTCCTAGTGTGGACCTTCTTGGAGCCTGGTCTCTGCACATTGCAGAGTCTTGGATTGCGTGGCCTTCTCCCAAGCCTTCCTTCTCACTTCATACCCATTCATAAAGCAGACCAGAGCACTGAGTCCTCTCCTGGGTTTCTCTTCTAGTTCTGTTTTCTTCTGTTTGTTTGCTTATGCTACAATTCAAGCTGTGTCTGTTTATTCCTTGTAAAATTCCCATGTGCACATCTGAAGGGAAGCTTCTGTCGTGTTTGCATCTTTAATTCAGAGGCACGTACTCCTCTCTGGGTATGTGCTCTGGGCCACACAGGGCAGAGGAGTGGCTGAGGGAGTAGCACTGGTTTTATGTGTATCTTATGCTCTGTCATGTGCCTGGGACCAGTTAGGAATCTGCTGTTTGCAAACACAAAACATGTAACTTGTAGTATCGTGGCAGTCAGGATGCAGAGATGTGTGTCTCGAAATGTTATGCATATCTGCTGTATTTTTTTATCTTTCCTGAGGTCCCTATGGGGAAAAGCTTAGTGTCCAGACATCTCTGCCTGATTTTTGCATGTCATCAGCTCTCCAGAAACCAGTTCAGGCACTTTCGTACTTGTTATGTGTGTCTGAAAGCTGCTGCATCCTTGTTGGGCTTGCAGATCCTCTTACCACCTGCTTCCTGACAGTCTTGAGCTGATAGTTTTTTGTTGTGTGGTCTTGGTGGGCTAATCTTTTACCCAGATCTCCCTTCTGGGTTTGAGGCAGAGGTGCTGTCATCCCAGTACCCCTAAAGAGCGAGTAGGAAAGTCAGAGAGGACTGTAGACATGGTGGAAAGCTCATTCCTGGGACAGTTATGAGACCTTAGGAGGAGAGGGGAGGGACTTGTGCCACAACAGGCTAAACTGTACAGCTGTAACTCAATCTGTGGGGGAGAAGGAAAAGATATTGTAGCAGTGTTCATTATAACTGTTTAACAGAGAGATATGGGAGACACAGAATTCACTCCAAAAGCTTTTTATTCAGTGTGTGCCTCCAGGTTTCTCTGTAGGAGTCCTCTGCCAGCTGCTCCCCTCCTTTACCTTCTGTCTAACAACAGGCATTCTTCTGGAGTCCTATGTCTGAGTGTGGCTGGGAAATCAAAAAAATCAAAGTTGTGGTGTCATGCCAAGTCCTGCCTCTAGTCATCTCCCTTCTCCCATGCCACATGTTGCCTTTTTTCCCAGTGGAGCTGTGGCCTTTGCATTTTGGCTGGCTGTTCTTCTAATTAGGTCCTTGGGAAGAGGCAGAACCCAGCTAAATAATCTGTAGCTAGAAATACTAAAGGAGAAGGTGAAACAGGGGAGGAAGGAAGATTTTTCAGGCTGTTGATGCACTGGTGTTAGATCATGTCAAAACCTGCTGCGTGATGTTGACCCCTGAGTTGTTTCTGAAGCTGCTCCTGGTTTTTGCTTCCAGGCTGCAATCTGAGTGGGAATTGGTGCTGGAATGTTTGATCAGGGAATTTGTTTCTTCCTTCTGCTGGTCAGACGTGTATTTCTCTATGGTTCCTGTGTGTGGGAGAACTGTGTTTGCAAGGTGAGGGTTGGGGTGGGTCCATCAATGATTTTCTTCTTTCTCATGGCTTGGTTGCTGCTGTCACTGCTGAATCTCTTACTGTGACAAGATCACCCCCACCCACTCACAAGACTTGGCATAGGAGCTGGTGTGCTGTGTCAGAACATAAAGAGTATCCAAACTGGGCACTCTTTTTACAGCAGCCAGCAGGGAAAACCTTGGGAGTATAGCAGCACTTTCCTCAAAATGCTCAGCTGGGTACTTTAAATATCCAGTGCCTAATAACTGTTACAAAAAACAAAACTAGTGAACTGCACAAGTAGAAAGGTACCACCAGTGCCAAATCCACTGAGTGCCCCCATTCCTCCAGCTGTGAGAGGTTCTGCAGACATTCCCTCTGTCCTTGCTTGTGAACCTCTCCTGAGGACTTAGGAGTGCTTGTGTGCTCATTCCTGTAAGGGTGGAGTAGGGGCAACAGTTGGCTTGCAGATATGTTGCTACTGATGAATTTTAACTTCTGTCTAAAATAGATTATGGGTACTTTAGCCCTTGGGGCTGAAGTCTGAAAGATCAGTCCAGCTGTGTCACAGAACTCCCTGTGCTCCTGACCACACATCTCCCTTGGTTTGGCTCAGCTCATTAAAGAAGCAGGAAACTGACTTGGGTGCAGGGGAGTTGGGTTTGTGTGCAGGACCTGGGGGAGGCAGGGTGGAAGAACCAACAACAAATGCTTGGGTAAGCTAAGCCAAGGCTAAGCTCTCATTTACCAGCACCCTGAGCTGTCGTGGAGCCTGCCTGCTGCTGTCTCTGTGCCAAGTTTCCAAATGGTATGTGTTGATACTGCCCCTGGTATTGATACTGCTTCACATTCCATGTCGATCTTTCCAGGGGAAACAGCCCTGGCTCTGTGTCATTAACATAGAAGTCGATTGCAGTTGATTTTTTTTTTTCCTTTAGTTCCATTAGAACCAAGCAATCCGATACTGTGTTCAGTATTCCCTGGAGCAGGTCAGCACTTTGCAGACCTCTTCCCTGCTCCCCAAAGCACCCCCAAGCACCCTGCCAGCATCACTGCAGAATTGGAGAGTGTGTCTGCAATCCCTTTAGCAGTAGGTGGGGCGTTGGCATACAGAGACCTTGGAGTGCTGTTCTGGAGATGTTGCCTGTACAGGCATGTGGTGGAAGAGGCTGCCAGTTTGCCAGGAAAGCAGATTTACTGAACAGAGAATTTATTAAATGAAATCAGGGCTCCTTCCCTGATGTGTGGTCCAGCCAAGGGTGAGGGTTGCCTACCTTAGGTGTGGCTGAATACACTCAGGTTTTTTGACTGTTGCCTGACATGGACATGGTTTTTTTTTGAATATGTGTTTTGGTGAAATCCCAGCTTGATTATAGATGCTAAAGCGCTATTTCTGCTTAATGGAACTTTTTTTGAGGAGGTTTGGGAGGAAGCAGAGGTGTGGCATTTCAGCTTCCTTGTCCTTGAGCTATGCAGCTCTCTGAACAATGGTGGCAGGGTGGTCCTTCCTACTGATGGAGTATCCCCTCTGCTGAAAAGGCAGCCCGAGATAGCTACCTGCCAGTTTTAGAAGGATGCATTCAGTCAAGGCCATCCAGCAAATCCCTTTCCTTAGGGCTGGATTGCAACACACCCTGTAGATGCTAATTTAGCAAATGTCTCAAGAAGAAACAGGGAAACAGCTGGGAAGAATACTTTTATAGATCTTCAAAGGTTTTTCTAGGATTTCTCATGGTTCTACACATATGCTTTCATTGTATCCTTGTATTGCTGGACACTTGTAAAGAAGGGAGGGCTTCAGCAATAAATTTTAGGCAGTCTTTTCCTACTGCCGGTAAGTTGAAGTCCATGTTGCTGTTGGAATAGTTGTTGCCACGTGAGATGGAGGGTTGCAGAGATCAGGCTTGGATGTTACTTTTGGGTCAGCTGTCATGTTTGAAAAGTCATAGGTTCAGATTTTTCTGGAAAGTACTGATTGGCATAAGCACAATTGCTTCTCAAATGGAAGTTGCTGTAGTGAAGTACTTGATGCCCTTCTAGCAAACTAGACACTGAGGAAGTAATGGTAGGGGGGGGAATTCTCTCCTCTCCCAGCTCTTCTCTGCCTTCTGCTGTGCCCCTGAATGCTTATTCCTTTTCAACTGATGGAAGGAGAGGATCTGCCCAGTCTGTGTCTTATGTCCCCTGTGGAGAAGAGAGGGCTTAGTAACTGCTTCAGGTCACCAGGCTAGGAACAGAAATGATCCTCCTGCTATCTCTTCTCCCTGTCTCCCCAGATGGGCTTTCTGTGGCCTTTGGTTTTGCTGTGGCAGCTCCGCACCTTTCTATTGAAAGACAAACCTCACTGAACATTTAATGATGTCCTGTGGGTGTCCAGCTTCCTTTAATATCCTTGCTTCTGCCCCTTCCCTTGCTGTTCCCACTTCTCCCCTTTTTCTCTCTGCAACAGCTTCATCCTTATGCTCCTGTCATTTGAAACTATGATTTCAGCCAGTTTTGAGGGTCTTCTCTTGACCTTCATGACTCAGTTCTTCCTCCTTCACTGTGGAGACATTTGTGATGTGATCTTTTCTCTCCTCTCTGCGCTGCTGAAGCTCCTGTATGTAACTCCCACTTACTGCTGATCTTGTGATGGTTTTGTTCTTACCCTGAAGTTACATATCACCAGAGTCTGCTCAATGCAGTTTCTGGCTGACGTTGTTGCCTGGAAATATAATTAAGTATTGATCACTGGGCATTCAGCAGTCAAATGAGTTAATATATTAATTATGTGTAAGGGTATGTCATTCCAGTAATGTTTGTTACTTACTGGCTGACATTGTGCGTGCCTGTGTTGAGAGGAAGGGTGTAGATGGACCTTGGAGTGGTGTTTGCTTTCTTTTTTGCCTTTTAATGGTTATGAGTCCCTTGACCAGTGGTGGTCTGGGCATTGCTGTTTTGCTGGTGCTGTTTTTTCTTGCCTGTTCCTACTCGTTGTTCTCTGCTGATCATAAATTTTCTGAAGCCTTACACTACCTCAGTGGTTACTTTCATTGGAAGCCAGGCTGGAGTAATCCCAGTTAATATCTTGCTTCTGGGGGCTTCCTGGGAAATGGCAGCGCCTCCCTTACTCAGACTTTCTGTCAGTGGTTGACCTGATTCAGGAGCTCAGTAGCTACTGGCTGGAAGATGTGTCTCTCTGCCAAGCCTCCACATCACAGAGAGTGCAAAAAAATCCTCCTTGCTCCCTGGTGGTCTTCACTGCTCTGACTCCAACCCCTCCCTTAGACCTACAGAGGGGATCTATTGTGGGTACGTGGCTTAATGTGGAAAAAAATGTTTCTCTGCTGTAAAGTCTTGCTACTAGATCATATTGGATTCTGTCCATTAAACGTCTTTGAAAAACTCTGATCAGAGGCAGCTTTTAATAGGATCTGTGTGATTAACCTGAAACAGCCCCTGCCAGCTTCCCCTGTGCCACAACTGGTGTAAAACACCACATAACCTGGCCTCAGTGTGTGTGGTGGGAGATTCTTCATGTGTCCAGAGAAGGACAGTGGAGCTGGTGAAGGGCCTGGAGCAAAAGCCTGATGAGGAGCAGCTGAGGGAGCTGGGGGGATCTCAGCCTGGAGAAAAGGAGGCTCAAGGGAGACCTCACTCTCTACAGCACCCTGACAAGAGGGTGCAGCCAGGTGGGGCTCTGCTCTCAGGGAGCAAGGGACCAGAGGAAATGGCCTCACGTTGCACCAGGGGAGGTTTAGATTGGATGCTGGGGAAAATTTCTTCACTGAAAGGGTGGTCAGGCATTAGAAGGTGCTGCCCAGGGCAGTGGTAGAGTCACATCCCTGGATGTCTTCAGAAGGCGTCTGTGGTGCTTAGGGACATGGCCTAATGGTGGAACCTGCACTGGTAGGTTCGTGATTGGATTTGACGATCTTAGAGGTCTTTTCCTGATATCCAACCTAAACTTCCCCTGACTCAGCTCCCTGCCCTTTCCTCGAGTCCTGTCACTAGTCATGAGAGCAGAGATCAGTGTCTGCCCCTTTGCTTGCCCTCAGGACCATGTTGAAGACCCTCAGTCTTCCTAGGCTGAACAAAGTGACCTGAGACGCTTCTCATAAGGCTGCCTCTCCAGACCCTTTCCCATCTTTGTAGTCCCTCTTTGGAAGCTCTCTATCAGCTTGATGTCTTTTTGTATATTGTGATGCCCAAAACTGCACCCAGGACTCGAGGTGAGGATGCAGCAGTGCAAAGCAGAGTGGGACAATCCCTTCCTTTGACCAGCTGGTAATGCTGTTTTATTTTATTTGTTTTATTAGTTTCTCTTCTTTCCCTAACACTTGCCATCAGGTAAGGTGTGCACTGTCTTTGCTCAGCAGGATGGAAGGGCTGAACCCTGGGATTCCTCCTGCCTCTCTTTTTCCATCTCCATCTGAGGAAAGGTCCAGCTGCAGCTCTTGCTGCTGGCTGCATCCCTGCCTTGTCAGATGATTAAGGGAGTGGTTCCTGCAGGCACTTGTTTCACCAGGCTGCACGGTGAACACGGTATGGTTGCCTGTCCTTCCTCATTTCAGTTAAAGAAACAATTCAAGATGATGCAATCTGTCTGAATCCTTCCATGTCCTGTTTTTTCCCAGGAAGATGGCTTTGAATGCTAAACCTAACTCAAAGAAATGAGGAGAACTCTGTACTTCTGCAAACCAACCAATGAATCCATGAAATGTATTGTGTGTAGGAGTGGGGGGGAAGGTGAGGCTCTGCACGTAACAGATTCTGGCGTTTGCTGTAATCCCTGAGGAACAGCAAACAACTCCACAGCTCCTAGGTGCTGTCTCATACCTCCTCCTGTGTGCAGCTGGTCTGCTGCCAGTGGTGCAGTGGCACCTGACAGTGACATATTTGTCTGTCTGCCTTGGAAGTCTGTCCCTCTGTGCTTTTGTCCCTCTGTCCTCTGAGCATCTTTAAATCCCTATTTTGTTTCCCTCTCTTCCCTATTTTTGTCTGCACTCTCACCTTTCCCCAGCACCCATCAGGCCACTGCTTTGGCTTTGAGGGGAAATGCAGCATGAAATGCTGCCTGGGGCAGGCGTGGTTGGAACTAGATGATCTTTAAGGGCTCTTCTATCCCAAACCATTCTGTGATAAAATGCAGTGTCTCCACTGAACCCATCCATTGGGAATGTAGTAACAAGTACAGCTGAGCAGAGCTTCTTCCTCTAAGGTGCTGTAAGAGCATATATGAAGGCATAGGTAAAAGAAATGCCAGGTGCCAAAAACAGTACGACAGTGACTGGAGATGGTAAACTTCCCTAGGAAATGCCAATTTAATTGTTTACTAGCTAATATGCAGTTAAAAGACAAGGAAATTAAGGTAGATTAATGTGTTCTTGGTTTTTTGCATAAATTAGAAGCACCAGATAAAATCCAATAGTGTAACTATTTCAGATCTAGATCCTTCACTGTGTAATACTGCAAAGATACTGAACTGCTGATTTTTAAAACTTCTCAAAGGACAGGATAGTATTAGCAGGAAAGGAAAGGATATTTTGGGGCAAATCTCTTTCAAATGCAGGCCTGCAAGATATTGTCAAAAAGCATAGCAATGTTTCAGTGTTCTGCCTCCCTTAGTAAGCCCTAAGGAGAGAATTTACCCATTGGTAAACATGAATTACTCCTGGTCTCAGAATAAATCTCATTCCAGAGATTCGCTGTTGTTCAAGCTGTTATAGAAATAGTGTTCTGTCCAAATTCTGCTGCATACTCACTGGAGTCTACTTTGTTGGTCCACTTTGGTCAGATTAAGCAGGTTGTTTAGGACTGTGTCTAGTCAGGTTTTGAATATCTCCATGGATAAAGACCTGGGGGCTCCATAACCTCCTGACAGTTTAAAAAATCATAAAAATTATCCCAAAACCAAGTGGTTCAGTGTGTGCTCCTTGTCACTGGGCACCATTGGGAATAGTCTCCCTCCTCTTCTTCCTTTCCATCAGGTATTATGCACATTGATAGGATTTCCTTTGAGACCTCTTTTCCAGCTGTCTCAGCCTCTCCTCAAGTAAAAGATACTCCAGTTCCTTAATCATCTAAGTGGCCCTTACTTGGATTAACTCCCCCAAGTGTGTATCTTCCTTGTCCTGGGGAGCTCAGGAGGGGACCCATCACTCCAGATGTGGCCTCACCAGTGCTGAACACTGAGGAAGGATCACCTTCCTTGACCTGCTGGTGATGTCTGGAATGGCTACATAGAACGGAGGCTAGTCAGAGTTAAAAGAATAAAGTAGGTATTTGTTAAAGACCTTTAATAGATACACCTCGGGCAGTGCAAAAGCCTCGCAGAAGCTACACCCAAGATGGCCATGAGTTTTTCAGCCAGGTATAAGTTTTGTCTATTTGCATATCAGGGGTTAATTGTCCAATTACAGCTTCAGATAATGAAGTCATATTCCCCTGGTTTGCTTCCCCCCACCACCTCCCCCCCACTCCCCAATTCACTTTTGTTTATACTTTTCGGGGCCTGAGGCTGTGAGGTGTCCTTGGTTCCCAGGTCTGGAAGGATTGTTTTGTCTGACCAAAATGTGAAGAGAGCTTACTAACACTCTATATGGACTTCAGAGCTATACACAAATGCAGTACAGGATCTGAAAAACACAAAAGCTAAAACTTAAGGCATCACTGGCAGCACTCCTAAAGCATCCCAGGGCACCACTGCGTGCTGTTGATGCAGGGGCACATGGCTGGCTCATGTTCAACTTGGTTGCCCCCGGGCCTTTTCTGGAAAGGTGCTCTCCAGCTGGCAGAGAGTGCTTCATACCCCAAGTTTATGTGCCGCTTCTCAGAAATAGTGTGCGTGCTGGTTGGAAGAAGGACAAGTGGCTCTCTGGGTCTCATCAGGCAGAGAGAGGGATCGGCAGTGGGACAGGGGCACTGCAAATCCTGTCAAAGCAGCAGAGCAGGGCAGCAGCTATAGTGGGTGTAATCCCAAGGAGGGGCATGTGTTGCTTATCTGCAAAACTTCTGCTAGGGCTGGATGCTGCACCTTTGGGAAGGCTGGTCTTTGGGGAAGTGAGGATTGCCTGTGCTCCCAGGGCAGCTTTCCCCCATGAGTCTGATCTTGAGGAATATATATCCTTATATATATGTATATATATATATGTACTCCTGTATCTTCTCCTATGTCTGAATTGCAGCAGAGGAAGCTGCTTTAACTGGATGGCAATGCTTAATGTCACTGTACAAGCTCACCAACTTCTTCTCTTCAGGAATATCTTCAGCCAGTCAGTGTTGTTTCCTCTGGGTGAAGGAGGGTCCAGGCTTGCCTGTTGCTGCCTGAAGCAGCATTTGGCCTCACCTCCACTGTCTGCACTTCTTGGAGATGTGACTCTTGGCCTTATACATGGGTGGTGGAAGCAAAGAAAGCATGGTTGATTCACTTCTCTGAGGGGGTTGGGACTGTAGAGTTGCCCTGAGAAGCCTCTGGTGGGGTTTCTCTGCTCACAGTGTTAAGGCAGGATGTTGGAATTGTCAGGTTTCTTGGTTGAGTGTGGAAAATTCGAGGCTGCTGCAGACCTACAGCTCCTTGGAGCAGCTTGATTGCAAGAAGGCTTTGCCATTCATACAGTCATAGAATCGTCAAGGTCAGAAAAGCTCTCTAAGATTGAGTCCCACCATTCCCCCCTGCCCTGCCAGGTGTACCCCTAAGCCATGTCCCCAAGTGCCACATCCACACACATTATGAATGCTTCCAGGGATGGTGCACTGATGCTGTAGCCTCTGCTGCTCTTGTGGCTGGGCAACCTTTTGTAAGGCTGGAAGCTGCAGCAGAGCTTGCTGAGAGCTGCTGGGCATAAAATGAAATTCATTGTGATCATGGGTATTTAAATTGTTTATGGGGCTGCACAGAGAGCAAATGCATCCCAGAGATAGCAAGCAAAAAATCAACTTTTTTGTCATGCCATTCCTTGACAAGTAAGAATATTTGCACTGTGTAATTTATGATACTTTTGGAGAACTCGTTTGTTGGAATAAATGTACACACGCTTGTTGCATGTACATGGAAAGGGGGGTGAGGGGGTTAAAATGTCTTATCTTGTAAGCAGACTCATTCTCCCAAAGCTGAAAAACCCTGTTTCTTGAAGGAGATCACACCTGGTCTTGGAAAGTCCCTGACATGGCATGTGTTTCCCTGTCTGTGGGCGAGCCTTTCTGCATTTGTTTTGTGGGCTTTGAAATTTTCCACATCAGGGAGTACTGAGATCTGTCCTTTTTTTTTCTTTCTTTCTTCTTTTTTCTTTTCCCCACAGCAGGGGTTTGGAATGAGTTAGTCTTTAGGGTCCCTTCTAGCCCAAACCATTCTATGATTTCTTTGATTCTCTGAGCCAGAAATAGCAATACCAAGCTCCTGTCTTAGACAAGGCATTCTGCAGTCCTTGTGGCACGCTTGGCTCAGAAATCCGGATTCCCTGCAGCATTTCAGCCTTGGTTATAAAAATAACCTTCAGCTGCACAAGTGGCTTTAAGAACACACTGGGCCACCATGAGCATCCTCCGTGTGCCTGTCTGTGACTGAGCCTTTGAAGGGCAGCCTCTGTGCTGGGGAGGGCTGCTGAGAGCGTGTAGGTGGTAAGGATGAGGACCTAAAATGGAAAAGGCCTTGGGCAGAGGAGGAGGAGGAGGAGATGCTTTTACCTTGTGGCAGGGGGCTGAGCGTGTCAGCAGTGCTTCAGACACCGTACGGAAGGACAGGCTTTGTCTCTGAAGTCGCCTTTCCCAGCCTGCTGTGCAGATTGTGACTTCCCGGTCACCTCCTGAGGGGACACGCTCCCGCTTCAAATGGGCTGTGAGCTGAGTCTGCTGCTCTGCAAGGCCTCGTGTCCTTGCTGGGGCTGCCTGGAGCCTGGGGGTGTTTACCAGGCCTGACGGAGCCATGACCTTGGTGTGAGGACACAAGCTGCACTGCTGCTCTGGGTTTCCAGTGGGAAGCCAGGCTTGGAAGTAGGCTTTGCTTCAAATAACCAGGGGATCTGAAGGGACAGAGAATGCAGATCCCACTTTTTGTAGGATGCCTTTCATGTTGGGGCAGGAGGAGTGCTTGTGTGCTAGTTTAATTATTAAGTGTCAACAAAAATAATATAGCTTGTTTTAGATCATGAAAAGCAAATGCTATATCGTGGAGAAACCTGCCCTGGCCCAGCAGGAGCTGGCACCTTTTCCTCCAACACTGGTTCCCAAGCCTGCCTGCAGGGCTTGGACTGGGGAAAACCCAAACATGTGTTTTCTGTGCCCACATACAGGTACCAAGCTGTCCCTGGGGGCTCCTCTAACAACAGGAAGAGGACAAAGAGCTTGGCTACAGCCCCCTGCCTCTGTCCTTGCCAGCTCCAAGCCTTGGTCACACTGGTGACCCTTCTGCATCAATGCTTTTGGGAGCAGTGGAGCTGGAGGTCACTGATGGGGAGCTGTGGGTAGGATGAGGGCAGAGAGCTGTGAGCATCCTCTCTGCCAGAGGACATCTTGGCTGGCTTTTTGCCTGGCCCGTGTTGTCCCTCAACTCTGTTCCTAGAGGAATAAGAACACCTTCAGGGGTTGTGCACAGACAGCTGCCAGGTCACGGCACTGTTGTGTGTGCCCCAGGAGTCTGTCCTTGCCATTTCCCAGGCTCTTTCATTGGGCAACAATAGCACACAATTTACAAGTGACACTATGTAATTTACAAAAACAACCCCAAACCACACCCAATATTCTTCCTTCATGAACTCATTCCACAGCTGTAGGCATATGCTCATTGTTGCTGTTACACAACTGAGGCTAAAATTAAAACATCTGTTGTTATTTAACTTCAGTTTGCCAAAATACTATGTTTTGAGCAGCAGCAGCTTTCCTGTTATGTATCATCAGGGTTTTGGGAATAATTTTTAATTTTACATGTTGTTTCTTAATATCTCATAGCCAAGGTGGAGTTTTGCAGCAGGGAACAAATGCCTGGTGCTGAAGGACCCTCCTGTGTCCATGTGGCGTTGCACAGGTTTATTGAATATTTGTGCTCATGGCCAAATGCGCCAAGTAATGTAATTTCCTGTAACTGTCAAACCCTCTTGGTTGAGGAGCCAAAATTAAGTAGTGGGATCTTGGGGCAGGGAAGCCTGTAGTGTTACAGCTTTAACTCAGTCCAGCATTCTTTCTGAATGCTTAGAAAGGATAAAATTTCTAAGGTAGGATTTATAGATATATTTAATCTAAGGAGTTCTTTATGAAAAGGAGTCATATATGTATGTGTATATAGATATATATATATATCTATATACACATACATATATGACTCCTTGAATATATATATACTCCTTGAATATATATATATTCAATTTTTATTTTTAGTCCAAGTCCTTTACCCAAAAAAACCCTCAAGATTTCTGTAATTAAGGAAGCCATCCTCAAAAATCTGCTTCTCTGCCATGAAAGCAGGATCGTGAGGATTGCCAGGAGTACTACCAAATGCTTGATGTAGGTGGCAAAAAGCTTTGTGTGTTTTTTTTTTATCTCTTTGTATCTGGCATGTCTTGTACTGCACAGATCAGAGAGAAGAATGAAACAAACATGTTCTCACTAAAACGAATAATTGTCAAGTTTACAGTATGGAAATTACCCTTGGCTGATGTAGTGGGGCTCGCTCACCCTTCCTCCATGCATAGGATTTCAAAGGCAAGTGTTGTTAAATCACCTGTGGAATGGGCTGGAGAGGGGGATTCAAACCCTTCTGATTTCACAGGAAAATAATTAAAATGGATCTGCCGTTTGACTTGATCTCAGAGGTGCTTGCAAGCGAAATAAAAATGAGAGACTACCTTGGGGACAGTCTGTGCTGTTAATTAACTAGCTAAATTCTGCCTTCACTGTTCTCCGGTGGGTTTCCAGTGGTTTTGGCACTCAGCATCACAACTGGAAGCTGCAAAACACAACTTTGCACCTTCAAGCAGCTGAACAGCCTTCTGAGGGGCAGGCTAAGATATGGAAATTGGAGTGTCTAGGGAGCCAAGTAAAGGAAACAGGCAGGAACTGGCTGCTGGCAGAGGAGGGATGCAGTTCCTTTCCCTCAGGCACCCTCTGGTTATCTGTGGCCACCTTCCCCCGGCCAGCAGCGAGATTGGGTTCCTGCCAGGAAAACAGCTTTTGTGTTTCCTTAAATATTCCACTACCGTTTTGGGGAAAAAAAAACCACCAACCCAAACCTGAATTGCTGTTATTACTAGAATTGGCCAGCTGGCTGAATTGGGCCTTTTTATTTTCATTAACAAATGCTGCCAGGCAATGTTTTTCCAGTGAAGTCATGAGCGTGTTTCCAGATGAGGGGCAGATCTTCCCAGCACTGCCGTGGCTGAAATCTGGGCAGGCTGGAGCAGCTGTGGTGTCCTGTGCAGGCAACCTTCTGGAGATCATTGGGGTGGGATAATAATTCCATAACGATAATATGTATGTGATAATTGACTATAATTCATCCTTTTTTCCCCTGAAACCACAGAAATGTGGGGTGATCGGGGGTGGACGTAACTCAGAGTTGGCTGTTGGACCATCCAATTTGTTATGTCAGCATCTGCTTTGATACCACAACAAACATGGTTTTAGTAAATGCTTTTCGGGAATTTATTTTTCTGGGAAATGAGGCTGTAGAAGCTCCAGCTTCATTCTCCCTGTCTTAGAAACTCAAAACATGGTGGTGATTGTTGGTTTTCTGAAAATTTCTCCTTATGAGGGTGGTGAGGCCCTGGCACAGGTTCCCCAGAGAAGCTGTGGCTGCCTCATCCCTGGAAGTGTTCAAGGCCAGGCTGGATGGGGCTTGGAACAAGCTGGTCTAGGCGAAGGTGCCCCTGCCCACAGCAGGGAGGGTTGAAATGGGATGAGCTTTGAGGTCCTTTCCAGTCCATACCCTTCTGTGATCCTATGCTGATGATCTGATCTACTTACTTATTTCTTGTTTTTTAACTTACAGTGAGGCAGATGTGATTTGTTTGGCTGAAAGCTGGGGTGCAGGGTAGCCTCTGGATTTGCTTGCAGCTTGCCTGCTCTGCCAGCAAGTTCAAAAGCATCAAGGGTTGAATAGAATCTGTTATGCAGGAGCCAGGCTCCATCTCATGTCTCTTCTCTTCTAGATTTAGAAGAAAAAACAGTTCTTTCCAAAAAAGAGAAGATGAAGCTGAGGAAGGAAAGATGGCTACAGAGTGAGTATTCTGTGACACAGAGCATAGTTCTGATGGATCTCTTTACCTGGGTTTGGGTGACAGTGCTGGAAGAGGCTGAATGCTTCTCAGAAATGTTCATCCCTCCCCAGCACTGGGATAAAAGTTCCAGGTATTGTTTCTCAGGGTTCAGCACCAAGACTCAGTCATTGCCCCATTTCTATTTTTGTTTTTTTACCATGTGTAATATGTGTGACTACATAAACCCTTTGTTTATCCAGAAGGGCACTGTGCCTATGTAAGTTTAGCATATTTTTCTATCTTTTAAAGCTCTGGTACAGATGTGAGTAGCTGTCTAGTGGAGCTCCTCCTCACCCAGGAGCTGTGGGGCTGGCAGGACAGTCTGGAGCTGAGTTCCATGCTGCCACCAGCTAATCCCAAACCGCTGTGGTGGGACCCTGCAGTGGGCTCTCCTGCCCTCTCAGTAAGGGAGAACTCTGACACTGCTGGTTGTGTTACTGCTCTTTCCCATGTGCTACAGGTCAATGAACCTACTTACCAGACAGTCTGGCCTTTCTCGAGGCAGTGAAATATGAGCTAAACAAACCCAGCCCATGGCAGAAATGCTTCTCTTTCCTGTGGGAAGTGTCTGTATTTTTGCTTTGAGTGTCTTAGCACAGTAGGGGACTATCCTGTCCTACTCAGTGTAGCAGAGGGATTCCTTGTGTCACCTGAAGCTGTTCTTGGGAAAGGCTTTTCTCCTAACACCTTCTTGCCCAACAGAGTTGGACACAGACCATGTTTGGGGCATAGGGATGTGGCTTTCTGCTACACCAAATGCTCTCTGTGCCTGAGCTCTGAGCACAAGTCATTAACCTTTCATTTCACCAGTTGCACTGAAGATGTGTCTGGCTCTTCTTAGATAAAAAGCTAAGAATTTAACGCGCATGAGTATGAAGAAAACCTCGTCACAAACAACCAGCCAGCAGCTTTTGAGTGCCTTGACATATTGCTTGGACACAAAGCACACATGGCTGTGCTAGTCAAGGGCAGCTGCTTTGGAAAAGCCCAGGAGCAGGATCCCTACATGGTCTTAATCCAGCCCTCCTGATGCCTTTGTAGCATCAGTCTTTCCTAGGATCATGTGTGCTGTTTTGGCCCTGCTGTGGCCTCTTTCCCTTGCTCTTGGCTCTGAAATTACTAAGATGAGGGAGTATGAGTGAAATGCAGAGGGTTTGCTTTGAGGAGAACACCAAGACAGTAAACTCCAGGCCAAATTATCTGTCTTAGGAGATACTAGATGTTAGAAGTGCTTTGCAGGCACAGAAGTACCTAGAAACTCTGCCAGTTCTTTGTGGAGAAAGAGCTCTTTGTCCCCCAAAAGAGAAGCCAGCTTGAACTGCTGAAGTTATCACTACATCTCTGTTTTCCTAAATCCGAGTTTGTTGTTTCTTCTTGTCCCAGGGCTGCTTTTGTGACACTGGATGCCAAGACCCTGGGAACCAAAGTTCAGCCCAGTAGTGCAAATGCAAAACTTTCTTCCATTCCAATAAGTAATCTTAGGAGAGACTAGAGAGGGGAAAAAACTTATGTAATGCTTCAGACATTAGAAGTATGCACATTTAAAAATACATATATCTCATGGCTCCTCAGATGAACAAGAGATCATAGGAAAAGAATTTGGGATGTTTGCGCAGAATCAGGTGTCTGAAAATTTTGAACACATACTGTTTATGAAAGCACTGAAATAGTCAGCTTCATAAAGCCAGACCAAAAAAAGAAGTAATGCAGAACAGAAAGCTGTGTTCTTGGCAAGGATTGCTCTGAGGAGAAGTGTTTCCAATCCTGATTTGTCACAAACATCCATGTACAGCAGAACTGTAGTTCATGAAAAACTCTTGCTCTTCGACTCCGCTGAGTTGGAGAACAAGCAAGGCAGAGGTATTAAAGGAGCCAGCCACTGAATTTGAGTTCTGCTTCCTTGACTGTGGGAGCAGGATTAGACCTACGATTGTGGTCTGTAAGTGGGACTGGCTGCTTTTGTGCTCCCACCAAAAATACTTCTGGCTTCTGTGGCCATGCTGCCTTGGGAGCTGTTGGCCTCCCTGTGTCACCAGCTCAGCCCCATGGCTTCTGGCACACTGTCATGTCCACACAAGGAGTTTGTAGCTCAGCACTGAGGTGCATCCTTGCAGTTGTCCAAGGGACTTGTGGGTCAGGTGGGGCATCTTGGAGTTCAGCTTCAGGCTTGTAGCAGTGCTGGGCTTTTGTGGGCTGTCCTAAAGGACATATTCTGCTGGGGCTCACCCTGGAAACTGCTGGCTTTGAGAAGCGTGGGCAGCTGTGGGACTTGTTGCTACACCCAGGAGCCTCAAGGACTGAGGCAGAAGCCTGTGGCTTTTAATGCCCACCTCCTAAGGCAAAGAAGGAGACAGATGTAACATTTATGGAGCTTTCTGTGCCCACACCCTTATCAGAGCTGCTGCTGGGAGACGGGGAAACCTGCTCCTGAGAAAAGCCATCTGCATCTGCCACTTGGTGCAGTGCTTTTCCGAGGGTCCAGTTTGTCCAGCATGGCTGCTTGCTCTCCACAAGGAGTCATGAAGGTGGAACCTCGACTCGCTCCAAACTAAATAAACAACTGACATTAAGTCCATCTTTTCTGCCTGTGCTAGGAGACCATTGTTTGGTCCCAACAGCAATGCAGACAGGGGGCTGTGCCTGTTAAGGCCAGATGTGGAGTTGACTGTACTTGGGTTGTCCCTTCCCTTCTTGGTTCCCAAGTCCATGCAAGGTCAGTGTGGTTTTTACCACACCAGGACTCCTGTGCCATTTTGGTGTGAACAATGAACAGTGTAAGGGATGGAAACAGACAAAATCAGTCTGGGAATTTCACTTCCCATTGCAGTGTCAGAAGGGATGTATGTATTTACAAGCAAATACATCAGTGGAGGGAATGACCCAGCTGCATTTTATTCGTTTTTTTCCCTGGTTTAAATCACTTCTGGCCTGTTGTAAATGGTAAAGCAACTTACTAATTTCTTAGCTCAAGGGTTACCTCTTGCAGGTGTTGCCCCTTCTTGCAGTAATGCCTTGTTTCTGACACAGAAATAGAAAGTATAAAGATGGCCAAGCAAAAGCAAAAAGCTGAAGCGAAGCGGAAAGCAACACCTGTGGTGGGAGACATGCAGCCCTTGATGGAAACCCTGCCTGAGCTTTCTGACCTGACCACAGGTGGCAGGGCCAGGAAGCCTCTCAAAAGGTATGTGCCGTGTAGGGATGGGCTCTGTAGTTCCCTTCTTTCTGCAGGGTGAGGTGTCCTTCAGCTCAGCTTGTAGCTACAGGCAATGGTCAGAACAGGGTCTCATTCACAACTCTATTTTAACCCTTTCCATGCTTCACTTGACACAAGAAAAAAAGATGAAATGTGTCTTCTGAGCCTGCAGCTGAGAGGGGAACCATATTGCTTGGATGAGGCTTGGCATGAGACAGGCTGGGAGCATCCAGATGTCCTGGGAGTTGCAGGAGTGGCCCGTAGGTGTCCACATTGTAATGCTGCTGAGCTCACCTGATAACCTCGGCTTGTGGTGTTGCTGCCTGACATTCCATCCCTCCAGACCTTCATCCAGGCTTTCCTTTGAGCAGAGCCCTTTGTGCTCTGGCCAGAATCTTTGTTGTCTGGTAGTGTGACTTGGGCCAAGAGCATGGCTGAGTTGGCTGTTCCCTGTGCACTGTCAGCTCCCTCTCTCCCTGTCCCAGACCTTCGCCAAAAGTCTCTCCTTTTAGAAGCCCAAGTTGGCACAGTGAAGGTGGGAGTGTGACATGGGCTGATGTCACCTACCTTGCCTGTGACCTGCTAACCCCAACCCAGGCCCCCTTGATACTGGCATGGAGGAGCTGCAGTCTCTTCTTCCCTTTGCTGGCTTCTGGCTTCCTGGATGTCTGTATAGAAGTGTTTGAAATAATCAGAGGAGGCTTTTATAGGATTTGAATCATTACAGAAAGGAAGGGTAATACTCTGGTGATTTGTCAGCAGTATTAATAAAAGATTAGATTCTTCAGGAATTTGATCTCCTGCAGGGTAAAAGCGCATTACAGGGAGGTTTTTATTCTGTTTTATAATGAATTAAGGCAATGAAATGTAATGAAGCTGAGCTGCTAACAGGGTCTAAGTGAACAGGCAGTGTGCTGGTGATTTTGGGGGGAAATCCAGACGGGAATGTTCTCAAGAATAACTTTTCTTTAGGCTTTGTCACCCTCTGCAGAGCTGCTCACCTCTGAAGGGACTGCCATGGTGACTTGGTGGCACACAGAGATTTGGCAAGCCCTGCTCTGGTGACCGAGGATTGCCATCCAGCTTGAGAAAGGATTTTCCTGAGCTTCTGTGAGCATTCCAGGCAAACTAGGACCAGAAGTTGTTCCTGTGCTGAACTGTTGAAAATGAGGAGAGGGAGAGGAGAGGAAAATGAGTAGGATCTGATTGAATAGAGATGGATGATGGACATGAGTGACATGAAAGAATGTTAGGCAAGGGGAGTAAGAAGAAAGCAAGAATGGGGGGAAAAAAGGCAAAATAAGAGGATGGAGGGTAGCATGCCAGAGAAGGAAACAGGAAGAGGAGGTCACTGTAACAAGGGACCAGATCCTGCTGTCTTGAAGGGAATGTTAGAAATTGTTGTGTTTCTTGACCTTTGGGGCAGATCAGGTAGGGGTGCCTGTAGCCCCCAGCACCCACCAGTATGGGAATATCCCTCCTTGATCCCTGCTCTAACAGAGAGGTGGGATGCAGGCCCTCTTTCTTCCCCTTAACCTGTGTGCTGGGGCTCTGCTTCAGGGCAAACTGGGGAGGAGCTACCCCACGTAGGCAGAGCCTTTTCCCAGCCTCTTTCTTCTGTTAACTTTCCTATCTGTGTAATCCTGAAGAATGAAAATTTCTTCTCCTTTCCTTATGTCCAGTTCTACCAGCAACTCCCCTTGTGCACCACAAGTCCCAGAAGCAATCTCTGCCCTTCTTGTGTTTCCCTTGCTGGGGCTCTGTGCTGGCTTTGTGGTAAATCTCTGCTGCTGCTTGGCATCAGGCACCACGAGGGATGGGATTACACCTCTGGTCTCCTTGGACTTTGCCCAGGAATAAGGAATGCATAGAGAGATGGCAGATCTGTATCTGCTGCTGTGCCTCTTCTGCACAGAGTGCACCCTCCTGCCTTGCAGCACGTTATATCCCAGTGATCCCACTGCAGGAACTAAAGCAGGGCTGGCAGCTCCCTCCTGTTGCTGAGTATCCATGGCTCTCCCTGTCACGGATGGCTGTGGAGGCTGGAGCTCCACAGTGTCAGCAGGGAACATGAGCTGTGAGAGGTGACATGTGTAGTGGGGAGGGGAGGTTTGGTGGAATCTTTTCTCTAAGCAACAGAGTGGGTTTGACCTGGAGGTCAGTGATAAGCAGAAAGTGATCTGGGCATGGACAGTTAATGACCAGTTCGGGCACTGAGCAATCTGGTTTTCCTGTAATTCCTCCTGCTCCATCAGCCTCGGGTGGAAGGAGTTTGCATTTCCCTGCAATGCCCGGCTATGGAAATAATTGCCTTCCAGGACAATTTCCATGCAGGACAGTTAATTACCTGTCCTTTCTGGAAAGGCAGATGCAGAATCCCTGGACTCCTTCCATCTACACAGCCATTGCTAAATTAATGCTCTAACACTCACTTGTTTTGTTTCTTCTCTCCACAGCCACATAAAAGCAAAGGCAGAACCAGCAGACTTCTGTCTGATGAAACAAGCTCAGAAACATGAGCTCCTGTAAGTACCCAGTTGTCAGTGTCCAGTTCCTGCTGAGCTTCGTGGAATGGTTGAGACTGGAAGGGACCCCTGGGGGTCACCTGGTCCAACCCTCATGCTCAAACAGGGTCACCTAGAACTGGTAGCTCAAGACCCAAGTCCACGTGGCTTTTGAATATCAACAAGGATGGAGAACTTAAATGTGTCTAAGTAACTCCTGGACTTAGTCTGGCAACTCCTTATCCCCTATCTGTTGGATAGTTTATGCGGCCATCAAGAACTTCATTTTCCCTCAGCACAGCTCTCCTGGGGCTCTGTGATCTGGCAGTGTTTGCTTTCCTGTTTCCAGGATTTCTGTCAGTTTTGAGCCATTCAGCTTCAAACTGAGGCTGAACAGTCAGGCTACAGATCCAGCACTGCTCTCCATGAATGCCTTCTCTGTCAGAAACAGGCCAGTGTTGGTGCTGGGATGCCTTTCTTGCTCAGTTCTGCCTTGCTTTACTTTTTGGTGGTCTGGCAAGTCTGTTCTTCTTGGGAGGGAAAAAGTTTGGAGGAACATCTTGATGTTTCTTTCCCAAGGTATTAGTTCGGATGAGAGGTTGCCTAAGCCTCACGTTATTACCCCAACCCAAGCTTCAGGAGCCTTGGCTCCTCTGTGTCTCTCTGGCAGGAGCACTGAAGAGAAGGGCCGTGCTTGGGAGGGAAGTAACTGAGCGCTACCAAGTGTGTGTCTGGCGAGGCTGTGAAGAGCCTGGCCGTCTGAGGGAGACGGGGATGGTGCAGTGGATGTGGCTGTGTGAAAACTCACAGGGTTTTTTTTATTTTTTTTTTGTACTCCTGCTCTGTTCTTGTCCCTCCCTGCTTGCTTGCTTTTTAAGACAAGGCCATTTCCCCAGGAAGCAGTTGTGACCAGGCATGCAGAGGTAATTTTGTCATGCTCTTCCCATGGTATCCAGCTAGTGTTGCCTGTAGGATTACCAAGGCTCAATGTTCAGCAATAAAGAGAATCAGCAGATGAGCTCTCTAAAGCGAATTGGATTTTGTGCTGGTGCAATCTGAAGTAATTTTCATTCCTGGTGATTCACCAGATCCACAGTCTCTTGTTTCTGGTTTACTAGGGAAAAGCTCTAAAAAAAAAACATTCCCAAGTGATGCTGGACATTATCATGATTGTTTGTGTCTCTGTGGCATGAGATCAAAGTCTCGGCTCCCATGAAGCTGGCAGCAGTTTGAGCTTTGCCCTTGGCTAAATTAGGTTTATTCTTGCACTGTCTCTGACATTTACACCCAGGATAACTCTGTCTCAGCAGAAATCTGCTGCTTTGTGAGTTGGTTGTTATCTGCTCAGTTCCTTTCACATGAGGCACTTAGAGAACTGGTGTGTTATTTTTCTTTCCTCAGAGAGGAGGAAGTGGCTCGGTTTCATGAGGTTATCACCGATCCCCAGTACAGAGCCAACCCCCTCCTGGCCGTCAGCGAGCACCTCTCGAAGAGACTGAGGCAGGGGGAAGGGGAACCCCTTTAGAGCTTCAGCTGGGCCCAGACATGCGCAGGCTGCGAAGGAGCACATCCCTGGCACGACCTCCCAGCCACTTCGGTCCTTGGAAGCAGTTCAGCAGATGATTAAATCCAACAGCCCTGGTTTCTGTCCGCAGGAATAACACAGCTCTCTCCTGACAGGGGCAGCTGCTCCTTTACAGGCAGTTTGCACGTTGCAGGGTGTTCTGTGAGATTCCTATGCAGGCATTAATCTCCCTGCAAAGTGTCTTGATATATTTGCTCTCCTTGTGAGCAGGCATGATATCTGAAATTTTGCCATTGGCCATGTATCTGTTTTCTGTCATTTCCCCCCGCCTTGTCCTGACAACTCTGGGAAGAGGTTCTTGTTTGCTCTGTTGGGATGGTTCAGGACCCCAAGCCCTGGAGCCCAGGAGGCTTTTGGAGTTCATCATGACCAATGCTGCTCTTCACAGACGTCGTTTGCTGTGAGAAGTTCAGTTTTGGAATAAACGTGCGTTGATACAGCACTGAGTTTGTCTGGCTCTTGTTTTGGTAAATAGGAATTGAAATACGAGTTTATTTCCTTGTCTGGAAAAATGACTTTAAATAATTGGTCTTTCCATGTGTGCAGTGAGTCAGGAGACTGCTGCAAGCAATGAGAAATGACTGCAGATTGCATCTAATGCATGGACTTGCCTTCCTCCTGCCTTGGAAGCACATGCTTCCTGTGAGTGATGCTCATCCCTTTTGGCCTTCGTGCCCTCTTTGGCCTGTGCTGTAGGAAGCATCCCAAAACATGTCCAGCCTGCAGGCTGTGAACTTCATCCACTTGTTTTTGGGATTGGGAACCTCTGGAGCAGACTTTTCCTATACCAAACACCAATGTTCACAAAACCCCAGTGAATTTTCATGGAGGACAATTGAAGGCAGGGCCATTCCCTATTAGAGATGATCCTAATTTGACACCCAAAAATACCAGTGCGGTCTTCTGAACCATAGAAAAACTTTGCTGATGCTTCTTAACCTTGGGAAAGCAGTCTGCTGCAGTTGCCTCTGACCCAAGTTAGCGCCTGAAACCAGCTTGAGTGGGGTGGCTGGCACCTGATCGTACTTGTCTTGCCTCAGTAGCAGTGCTGCTGCTGTTCTCTCTCTAGGCTGGCACTGTTGAGCAAAGGCTTTGTCTGGTGCCTCTTGGCTCTGGCAGTGCAGACACTGCCGCTGACTCTGCCTGTTAGAGAAATGCCACTCCTCTTCCCACAGGGCCTGGCAGGAGCTTCCTGCTGGCAGAGGCCATGGAGAGATGCTGTGTCCCATCCTCCATTCTGTTGCTCTCAGGCTGGCCAGCCCCAGCTGCAGCCGTTCTTGTGCTGAAAGAGAGAGAAGGTGGGAGATGAAGAAGGTAAAGACATCCAAGAATTGAGCTGTTCAGCCTGGACAAGAGAAAGCTCTAGGGAGACCTAGCCTCCCCACCCCCAGTGCCTATAGGGGCTTCAAAGAGAGCTGGAGAGGCTGTGGACAAGGGGGAATGACTTCACACTTCCAGAGAGCTGGGTTAGATGGCATATTGGGAAGAAATTGTTTTCAGTTGAGGGTGATGAGGCCCTGGCATAGGTTGCCCAGAGAAGCTGTGGCTCCCCCATCCCTGGAAGTGTTTAAGGTCAGTTTGGACAGGGCTTGGAGCAACCTGGTGTAGTGGAAAGTGTTCCTGCCCATGGCAGGGTGCTGGAACCAAACCATTGTATAATTCTCTTTTTCTATGATTCTATATACAAAGGAGAATGGAAAACTGGAAACAGCAATGAGATAAGGAACAGTAAGAGCAACAATATTAATAACAGAAGAGTACAAAAGAGGGGATGATTCATGTGCAGAAATGCTCACCCAGACTGTGAGACAATGAACGATGGCAGACAATGCTGCTGTGTTTTTCTTGAACCACAAACCAGAGAGGCCCTACCCCGCACCGTGGTAATGACATGAGGTGGTATGGAATAATCCCTGGGTCCTAGCCAAAACTTGGATATACTTCTGCAAAACCAGCTCCAAGCACTTTGGAGCCTCCAAAGGCATCACTGTCATGAAGGGCTCGTTGTGTGTAGGTCTTTCCGGGGTGATAGGGTCTCTGCCCTTCAGGCTGCATGTGAATTTCCCAGCACCTTTAGGTGGCTACAGCCAGAGCTGGTCACTGGAAATTTGGACACCAACAGTGAAGTTGTCCAGCACTTTTTCCTTGCTCAGCCTGCTTGCTGGGTCCCATTCTTTCCCTTCAGACCTCTGGGAGCCAACAGAGCTGAAGCCTCATTATCTGGGAAGCGAAGGAGTGACTGACCTGATAGAGGTGTTGAGCAGGGTGACTCCCCCCTCTTTTTACTGCCTGGAAGCTGTCCCCACGTGGAGGTGCTGCACCAGTGACCCCCCTCAGTACCTCCTGTAGCCAGGCTGGTGGTCCTTGGTCTGCATGCACAGCATCACTGTGCAGCACATTCCCACCTCTCCTTCACCTTGGATGGGCCAGCGCCGTCAGCTGGCTGTGTGTGTAGCTCTGAGCCCGCTGTTTGGAATTGTTGGTCCCCCAGGAATTTAGCAGCAGTTAAACATGTGAGTGTTTAGAGCTCCAGTTCACAGCCTGCTGCTGCAGGCATCTCCTGCCCCCGCCATCCGAGCAGTTGAGCAGAGGACTTAAAATCTGCCAGGAAATAGGCGTCTGAGACACAGAGTCGCCTTCGCAGTTGGCGTGTTTTCAGGATGATAAAAGCTTTCACGCCTTTTTTTGTTGGGTTTTTTTTTTTTTTTTTTCTTTTTTAGATAGCAGGGTGGGAAAAAAATAGCTTCCAAGCTGTAAGGAGTAGTTGTGCCAGAGGGGTGGGTGGGGGCCCAACCCGGCAGCTCCAGACTTGGCAAGAAGTGAGTAAGCAGCGAATGCACCACAACTTGGCACTGGAGAAATTTGGGGCTACTTTTTTTGAGCTGTTCTCTTTCTTGTTGGGGATTTTGCCTTTGAAGACTGTTCGTAGAGCTGTGTCTGAAAGCGGGAGCCAGGGTATCCTGTCCATCTGGTGGTACCAGTGGATATTTTCAGCTATACACAGAGCAGTGGGTGGAAGGGGATTCTCCCTTCCCATCAGCTCATGGGTAGTGTTGTTGGTGCGCAGGGATGTTTTTTAATATCCCTGATCTTACTACTCCCACGTTTCTCCGTGGTACTTGTGATGGCCCATTGGTTGGTTCCTGCTGGAGCAGGGCTTACATCAGGGCAGCAGCACAGCTCAGAAAGGTGCAGTGAGCCACACAGCCTTTTGTCTAATCCTAGGAAATCCCTTGGGCTGTGAGCATGTAGCCTACCTCCTTCTTCCTTCCACTTGCTGGCTTGTCTGCCCTGGAAAGTTTTCCCTACAAACCTCATACAAGTCCCCTTTGCCTGTGGAAAATGTGATTTTTGCTGGGTAGAGAGCACTTTTGCTTACACTCTGAAGCCATGAGCTGCCTTATGTGCCCATGGCTTTCTTTGATTCTCTGGAGCTAAGCATGTGAGATGGCTTTTGCCAGTCCTGTCAGCCCCAGCACTGAGGCACACGCTGGTGCTGCGTGTACTGGAGTGGAGCTGGCTGCCTCCCAGGCTGCTACGGAAACCTTGTGGCTGCTGGGGTCCAGATGGCTTGTCCCAAGTGCTGACTGGGAGCAGTGGGGCTGGGGGGCTGCCAAGGTGTCCTTGAGATCACTCCCAGGTTCTCCCCTTCACCAGCTGAGAGCAGGCCCTGGGTCATGCCACGGTCTGGTGCAACTCCAGCCCTCAGCTACACTTCTCACACTGTACTTAGGGTGCCAGTGGCAGCTGGCGAGGAGCAGTGGGAATATTGAGAGCGTTGGGTCTCTGCAACAGTATGGTTTGTCTCCTCTGCTCCCTGGCTAGGGCGCAGTGGGACTGACTCCCTTCCCGTGCATTTCTTCACCACAGCCACTGGTCAGTCTGGGCTTCGAGCCTCCGTGGGTCATCTGGGGGTGTATTTGTAGGTTTTCTGTCTGGGGGTGAGGAGTTGTGTCCCAGTTCACAAAAAAGACCTGCACTCCTCACCCTTCCGTAACCTTGCACGTCACCAGTCACAGCCCAGCCCACAGGAGAGTCTGCTTGGGGCACCTTGCCAGGGACATGGCTGCAGGTGCCAACAGACCCCTCCAGCCATGGGGACGGTCCTCAACAGTCCCACTGTGGGCAGTGTGGCTGACCCAGCACTCAGGGAGCTCCAGACAGTTGAAACTCCAGTGTCTCCTGCTCCTTCTGGCCCAGAATGTGGCTGGCAGAGCAGAGACTTGGCACTTCTGACCTTCTGCCACTCTTGCATGCTCCAGCATGTGCAGTGAGTGCTTTCCTTGTGTGGGGTTATTGCCTTCCCCAGGTGCCCTCTTCCCTGGCTGATCCTTACATTTCCCACACTTGTATCTGTTTCTTTTGCCCTTTATTTACCTCTGAAACCAACCCAGGTGGGTTCTTGCAGGAGCAGCCTCAGGGAACCCAAGGAAATAAAACTGCATGCAAATTCAAGCTGCATGATGGTTTTGGAAGCAGATGAGGTTGGCACCAGCAACTCCTTTCATTGAGGTATTGCACAAGATAGGAGCAGAGGTGAATCACCTGATCCAGCCTTTGCCTCAGAGGACAGCCCTACTTGTCCCTGCCCAGAAGCACAGGTTTCACCATGGCTTTTTTGCTTTTGTCTGTTGGCATCACTGTCCTTGGTGGCCATCCTGCATGGATGTGCTGTGTCCTGGCCTTTTCAGAACACTCAGGTAGGATGCATCGGACCTTCCCTTGAGAGGTGCAGTCGTGTTCCTGCTCTTCCTGACCTTTCACCAGTTACTAATCCCAGGAGGGCTCTACCTCTTATGGCAGCTCAGATCCTATAAGAGCTTTTGGGTATTCTTTAAGTACTTAAGAGCATTGCCACATACCATTTTGAAATCCCCATAAAGCCCAGTTAATTGGATCACCCTTATCTCCATACGCACCATTTCCTTGCAAGGGAAAGCCAGGCCCTGCATGCTGACTCTTCCCAATGACATAATTGTCTGGGATCTGCTGACTCTGCTCTGAACCATGGTTGCTTTAGTGTGAGGTGTTAAACCTGGCTTTGTGTTTTTAGTTTGATGAGCAATTTAATCCTGTTCAGACGTTTTTTTCTGGGAGTGGCAGCTGGTATGTGGCTCTGTGGTTTCTCTCTATTCAGGCCTGATGCCTCATTGGGTGCTCTGACAACCCAAACTGGGATTGGCATCAGGAGTGGCATTGCTGACAAGGGGACAAGGATTTTTGTGGTGGCTTTTTTTTCCTTAACTGATTGAATTTTCCTTATGAAATAAGTTAAATATGTACAAACATATTTAAATAGTGCAGACGAAACACAGTGCTTTGCCAGCAGCGTTTTTAAGATTTAGACCTTTGCATCCGGATGCTCTGACATTTTCCAGACTGCTTGATTCCATGTAGAATGCATAAAATTTTATCTAAGGGTTTCTCTCTGCTTTAACGACTGGTGTTTTCTGTCAGATGGGGTGTGCTGGTGACCTTGTTTGAACTCAGTGTGATTTGTACATGGACCATACAGGTCTGCTTGTATCTGCTCCTTGTGGCTCATCATCCCCAAACATCTGCGGAGCTGCAGTTGTCCCTGATGGTGCGACCCCAGGGCAATGAGGAGTGGGGTCTGGATCCATGCTCAGTGTTCCTAAACTGAGGATTTCTATGGGCTAATGCAGTGCAGGTTCTCTTTGAGACTGAGTAAGCCATGACCAGAAGGTTTGCTGCTGATCTGTCTGCTCAAGGAGTGTTTAGCATGCAGTTTGCTGTGGAGGATGTTGACAGTGGCGTGCTACACGTTGTTTGCCTGATGCTCCCTGGACTTGGTTTCAGCAACACAAGTGGGAGAGGAAGCTTAGACAAAGAAATGTCTCAAACAGGAAGGTGCTAGAAAGGGAACAAATGTCAGGCCCAGACCAGGTAAAAGCAGATGATGCCAGGATATCCTCCCAAGTGAGGGAGATGAAGGAAGAGATAATCACCCTGGTGCAGGCACCCCTTTGTTCCAGCTCAGCCAGCCTGGGGGGGTGGACAGACCGTACTCAGCTGAATGCTTGATGTGTATTTACAGTGTGGTTTGTCCAGCTTTAGCAGGCACTGTTTGAGGGACTGATGGACAGAAGCCAACCCACGAAAGGGGAGAGGCAAGAAGAGTGGCTTCCGTGGGGGATGTTGCTGCTCTTGGTGCCCCGCTCTCCACAGGTTCGGCAGGGAGGAAGGGGGGTCGCTCAGAGCCCTGCTGTGGGGCAGGGCCATGGGGGCACCAGTGCCTGCTGCAGCTGCGCGGGCAGCCTGAAGGGTTTATGAACACATCCACATCCCTGGTGCCACCACCCAGAGCTGTGCTGGCGCCTCCAGGCTGGAAGCAGTGCCGGTGCTCTTTGCAGAGGAGACATGGCTGTGTTTACAGCTGTTTTGGATACGCTTAATCTGAATGCGTTTACAGCTGTCCTGGGTACGTGCAATCACTGCTCACCAATGTGATGGTTCATCTAAACACCTTCCACTTCACTGGCAAAACAATCCCTGCCTGCCTCATGAACCTCTTGGCTTTGGGAGCAGGAGGTGTTACTATGGGAAGACACTTAACTCTTACAACTCTGTTGCTGTTCCTCCACCTGCCTTTTGGCTGTCTGTGTAAAGGTAGAGCTCGTGCTGCTTTCCGGGGTGCTGTGCCCACAATGCCTGATGGTGGTGGTGGGCTCCAGGTGGACACTGGGATGCTCATCATTGCTCAGCGTGTAGTGCAGGTGCATCAGACAAGCAGTGGATGCTGCATGCACCTGGGGTGAGCTCTGGAGGCTGCTGCTGATGGTGACCAGCGTAAACAGATGTGGTGAACCAGTTCAAGCAATCCTTTCCCATCCATTTTTCCAACTTCTCACAGTCCATGTCTTGGGATTTTTGAGCTGGAGATGTTCCTGTACTTGAATAGCACTTGCTGGATCTTGCTTCCAATTTTTCCTCCTCCTAATTCCCAGTGTTTACTTTTTTTATTTTTTTGACCACTCCTTGTCACAATTCCACAAAAGGTCAGCTCAGTCTGTCTTGGTGCCAGCGCCTGGAAGCTGAGCAGTAACAGCCAGCCTACACTGCACCTCATCTGCCATGACCAGAACCTCCCCAGATGCTCATGGTTTAAAAATTAGCCCTGTTTTTGTCACTGAGTAGGTTGGTTCATGACCTGTTGCTGGGCAGTACTCAGACTGTCCCCAGGGCAGTTCTACATTTTGGCATCTGGTCCTTTCTGCCACCGTGACCCCAAGGGGGCATTTTGCCATGGGTGGCACCATACAGCCCCATGCCTGTGGCTGCCCAGCCTAGGGGTGTGAGAGGATGAGGGGGAGCCAGAGTCCTTCCTCTGCCCTGTACTGCAGTGGGGTCCCTACAGGTGGGGTGAAAAGACCAGGACTTGTGTGAAATTGCATTGGATGTCACTGTTCTCCAACCCCAAGGATGGAGATCCCTGTCTTTAGGATGTGTTCCCAGCCCACTGTGGGGGCCTCTCTGTCTTGGGGCTGCCCTGATCCAGCTCTTCCTTGGATGACATCAGGCAGGGCACTCTGCTTGGCTGTCACCCTGTCTGTGTGCTCACAGGCAGTCTGGCATCACCATCCTGCTTGTAGACCCAGCTCAGGACACCGTGTAGGCATGAGGACACACCTCGGCATCAGTCAGGGGTCTACACAAGCAAATTACTGCAAGAGGAGCTGCCAAACTGCCTTGAAGCAGTGTGCTGGCCTTAGAAGTTCATGTTACAGACCATCTATGAAAGAGCTGCATCTTTGATCAGGCATCTATGCTCCCCAGTTGTCCTACAGCAGCAGCCACCACCCTGGTGAGGATGCCATTGCCCTTCCACAGGAGTGATAGCTTGCTGCTCCGCAAGGAACGGGTTAAACATCCTCCCTCCTTCTTTTCGCAAGATTTGGATTTGGAAGCCGGTTCCCCGGGCTTGGCAGCTGCCCTGCTGAGGATCATATGGCGACAGCAGGGAGAAACTACTAAGCTTGGATCTGCTGCCAGGGCTTTTCAGGGATGCAGCTTTGTTGGGTTGGTGGCACAGAATGGTGGAGGAGGTGCTGGGTCTGGCGGTACATCCACCACATCCTCAGGTGAGGTTAAGGACTCTAAAAGTAGGTCTGTATGAACTGGCATGCTGGATGCAAGGTGTGTCTCCAGTATGATGGATGTGGGATGGAGAATCCATATTGCGGAACTGTGCACCAGAACCAACACTCAGGGATATGTTCAGCACATCTGGGGACCCCAAGGAGCAAGACCAGTTTGCAAATCATGTTTCCCTGAGGTGGAAAATCACTGTCAAGAGTGTGGAAACAGTGAAGCTCCTTTTGACTTGTGGTGTTTGAAATGTGCCATGCTCACTTCTATGAGTGACTGCCTAATATTTCCAATTTCCCAGGACTTTGATGAAAAAAACACTGTTAAAGAGCCGTTCATTTATTAAAGTGGGTTTACAGAAAACAAACCAAGCCAAAAAAACCCCCACCAAAAAAAAAAAAAAAAAACCAACCCAAAAAAACCAAAACACCACACCAAGGCTTTAATTATTTGGAAAATTGTGATGTTTCATAAGCACCAGCAACTGAGTCATAGTGGCTCAGCTCAGCAAGGTCGTGCTGTCTGGGGAGGGAGCCCCTTTCATTCCACAGTGGCAGGGAGCCAGCTGATGCACGGTGGAGTTGGGTCTGCCATTGAGCATTGAGCAGGAGGGAACACGCTGTGCCTCCCAGCCCACCCTTGTCCCTGCCACATTCCAGGGTCAGGTTGGAAGGGACCACAGTCGAACCTCCCAGCTGAGGCAGGGTCATCGCAGAGAACATGGCACAGGGTTGTGTCTGGCAGTGATTTTCCCAACATCCTGGCGGGGCACAACCACTTTGTCCGGTGACACAGAGGTGGAACTGAGGAAAGTGGGGTTTTTTTGTGGCTTCACTGCTGACCCTAAGGCAGGGGGAAAATGCCGTAGTTAGTGTTAAATTCCCTGAGCTAAGAATTTAAAGGATAGGAAGAAAGAAAGTAGGATAGGAAAACAGACAGGCATTCCTGGAGGTGAAGGCATCAGCAGCCAAAAGCTGTATGCCCATTGGTGCTGCTGCTCCTGAGCAGGGCAGAGGCGAAGGGCTGAGAGAAGGAAGTACAAAAATAGGTTGTTGTTTCCAGCACTGGCTTTTGTGCTGGTCCTCTTTGCCTTCCCTGTGAACGCCTGCATTGATCCTCACCCCACCAGGAACTGGGAGAGAAGGAAGAAGCCACGAGCCACTCAGTGCTGCATCTGGAGCCTGTGCTGGGCACTGAAGGGACATGGTAATGTGGGTGTCACCACCCCAACACTGTGGAGAAACAGGTGAGAAAGCACACAGAGTTCTCAGCACGAAGGTTTAGTAATGCTAAGGTGGTTGATGCAGCAACACGTGTCAACACATATCCAGGAGCATAGGAAACGACCTCAAGGTGTACCAGGGGAGGTTTAGATTGGATATTAGGAAAAATTCCTTTACTGAAAAGGTGGTCAGGTAACCTCAAAGGGACAGAAAGCTGGGAAAGTTAAGATTTCTCTGGCCAGTTGATGTCTGTGATCAGCTTGTGGCCAGGAATGAGATTTTGGGACATGATGGAAGTGCTCTGAAGGGCAGAGACGAGGAGTGATAGTAGACTGCAAGCCTGAAAACCCTTGAGCCACAAAAACTGGGAAGAGCAAGGCCAGCGTTGCATTCCTCTGTGTCCTGCAGCATCCCATGGGCTGGCCTTGGTTCAGGACCTGCAGGTGTCTTTGAACTGCAATGACCTGCAGTAGTTTTAAGCTGACAGTGAGTAGGTTTACATTGGATGTTGGGATGAAGTTCGTGGCTGTGAGGGTAATGAGGCCCTGGCACAGGTTGCCCAGAGAAGCTGTGGTTACCCCATCCCTGAAGTGTTCCAGGCCAGGTTGGACAGGACTTGGTGCAAATAATGGAAGGTACCCCTGCCCATGGCAGAGTGTGGAATGGGATGAGCTTTAAGGTCCCTTCCAACCTAATCCATTTTGGGATTCCGGGATTCTATGTCAAGAGAAAAATGCAAGTCAGAAACCTGCTCCCCAGGTGACCACATGCCTTCGTTCTATGCCTGCTGTCACAAACAGCCAAGGTTTAAAGCAGTTACTTAATCCTTTTCGGATCCCCTGTTCCTCAGGAGGCTGAAGCCCTATGCACATAGGGAGCATACACGTGATGGAAGCACTGATGAACTTTATTGATGGTGTGTGGTTGGAGATCTCCCACTGCTTTCTGGAAAACACTGTTTGGCCTTCTCATCTCGGCACGGTGGGATGCGCTCGGACACGGACAGCGCATCTAGGATGATGATGGGATGGAAGAGGCTCAGTCCTTGGGCCCCGCGGGGGGTGCTGGCTGTCCCGGCAGCTGCGGAGGCTGGTGCCGGCACCCCTTCGGGTGCGGGCGGTGCGGGTGCGGGTGCGCGTCCCGGCGCTCCGGGGGGGCCCGGCCGGGGACGGGGGGCGGGGAGCGCGAACCGTGCACTGCCGGGCCCCGCCCCCGGCCCGGCCCC
>WEKY01058235.1:89049-166821 GCA_013390045.1 Picathartes gymnocephalus
GGCTTGGTTGCGCTGCCCTTCTCCCGGTGCCCCCCGGGCCGCCGCCGTGCTCCTCCGGCGTCACCGGGTCCGGCCGCTCCCGACACCGCCTCCCGCCCTCTGCAGTGGGGAGGCGGCGCGTCCTTGGAGAGCAGCTCGGGCGTGAAACGCGGCTGCACATCCCAGCGCCTTTCCTTCCCGTCTGGATAACCCCCCCAGAGCCCTTTTCCATCTGTTGCCGTGGCCCGCGGTGGGTTTCGTTGTTCCTTTGGGATTTGGTTGGATTTGTGCTATGCTGGAGCAAAACTGCAGTCGTGAGATCTGTGACTGTGCTTTTAAAAGACTGGTTTGCTTAAAAAAACATAAACAAAAGGCTTCCGAAGGGTGCCTGGTGACCGAGGGGCACCGCTGACCTGGGCCACCCTTGCTTTCTGCCCGGCTTCACCTTGTACCTCTCAGGACTCAGGTGAGAGAAGCAGTGGTCATGGCAGAGAGGGTCTGCGGAGCGTTCAGGACTCTGCAGTCAGGCTGGTGAAACCACAGAATCGATGGATGAGCCACCATCGGTCATGCTGGTCCTTGGCCTGGGCTTTTTTCTTCTTCTTTTTTCCTTTTTTTTGTTTTTAAATTTTTATCTACTTTTTTTGGTGGTGTATAAAGGAAAAAATAACTTCATGTATTTTTTTTTTTTTTAGCATAAACAAGGTTAGGGTCTCATTTCTTACTGTTTCTTACTTTATCCAAGTGGTGGTGAGCTTACTGGAGCTGTTGGGATCCCCCAGGCACCCTGCTTGCTTTGAGTTACTCAGTCACTCCTGAAAGTGAAGTTGCAGCGTTGTTCTCCGAGCCGTTTTATGCTGATGAGTGGCAGCAGGCCAACCTTCCCGGACACACAAGATGTTTAGAATAATTAGTGATGGAATACCCTTTTAAAATAATTGTTTGGGTTTATCTAGCACTCAGTTGTTGCGATATCTGCCCCTAAAAATAGGCAGGCCTCTGTGTAATGAGCCTCGTAGTATAAACAAGTCACATCTTGAATGACTGTTGTTACTTTTGGGATGTCCGAAATAGATGCCTTTGAGGGTTTTGCCAAATCTTCTAATTTTTTTTCCTTCTGCTGTGAACTGTTTCTTGCCCTTACACTGTGTAGTTGTATGCACTGTCCCGAGGCAAGGCTCAGTAACCCTCGCTGTTCAGGGCTGGCACAGCTGCACAGAAAAGCTTCCCACTGCTCCTCTGGCAGCCCAGTGTTGAGCAGTCCTGGTTTTTCCATGAAATTCGTGCCCGTGTGGAGATGCCTAGCAGTGGGCTCTGCCAGGTGACTGTGCATCACCCCTGCTCTGAGGCACTGCCTTCTGTGGATTCAGTGCAGAGCCTGGTTTATCTGGGCTCCGAGTCCACGGTTTTCTGTGAGACAGGGACAGAGTAGCTGGGGTGTGATTCTGGTTGTGCTGGTCCTTCCTGGAATGCCTGTCCCAAGTGTTCCAGGGTGCAGCTGTGTGAGCACACCGTTCTTGCTTTCAGGAGTTAGGAGCAAGGATGGCATCAGGAATTTTCTCACATTCTGCTGCGTGGTGTATCAGAGCGTGACAGATGCGCATTGGCCCAACCTCTGGCTTGCTATGAGCACAAAGGTTTTCTGGTGAACTTTTATTATAACTAAATGGTACTTTTTTCTCTTTTAAAAGCAACACATGCTTTTTGGAGTTTGTTTTCAGCAGCCAGCATGGTAGCTGAGGTTTCTCTGTGTTGCTGATGTTCAAGAGCACTGGCTCCTCGAGAGAGAAAAAATAGCCAACTTTTTCAGCAGGAGGAGTGTTTGCTCTATGAGCACTTGTTTTCTGAGAAGGTACCATTGTGCTCAGTGTTTGAAACAGGAGTGTCTCATAGCTTTGATCATGCTGTGCTCACAGACCCCAACCCACTTTGATATTGCCCTCAGTTATCCAGATGTATCCGCTCAGTTGGAGGTTTAGTGCCCTTTTGTGGGATAGAAGTGCAGTTCCATAAGCCCTCAGTGGCAGGCCTCTGGCTTGCTGTGAGCACAGAGGTTTTCTGGTGAACTTCTTTATAACTAAATGGTACTTTTTTCTCTTTTAAAAGCCACCCATGTTTTGGTTTAAGTGAGTAAAACCTAAATGGCTGGGCTTACTAGCTCAGACAGTTTGGGACTGGGAGCAGGTGAGGCTCTGCTGCTCCCTAGCAAGCTCATGCCTACACTTGGCAAACCCCAGACTGCTGCCTGTGGTTCTGTGTGGGAACGAGGGGCTTCTGCTGAACAGGGTGATGGCAAACCCTGCTGTGAGAGAGCCGTGGGGCAGACCATGAGTGTAACATCCCCTCTCAGCAACTCAGCATCAGTGTTATTGAGGTGTCACCTGTGACTTCAGGAGGTTTTGGGGATGGCAGTGCCGGTTGTGCTTCAAATGGGGAATGTTTCCCTCACTGCAAGGGCTGGGTTGAATGTGTTGGTGCCAGGATGGTTTCAGGTGAAGCTGAAATGGGTTGTCTCCAGGTGCTTGCTGTGAGTGTCTTGTTAGGCTGATGCCTCTTGTGTTTGAAATCATGGAGGTGCAGGACCCTGAGGGTCTTTGCTTGGGTGCCTGGGAATATGGTCTGATGAAGAGAGACCAGAGCTCTTGTTGTTTCTGCAACTTCTGAAACCAGTAGGTGCTTGGCACGCTTGAAACTCAGGCCATCCAGCTGCTGCCGTGTGGATTTCAGCTTATATTTAAGTACTGAAGATTGAAACTGTGGGTTTGGGCTGTATTTATCAGTGGATGCTGTTATTAATGTATCTTGATTTTAAAGGAAATACCTTTATAGTAGAAATGCTGCCTGACCGAAAAAAGAAAAAAAAAAGCCCTTGGTGAAGTGATTATGTAAGCAAGTGAAAAGACATTTTAAAGTAAAAGTTTCTTTCCTGTTTGGAGACAGTGTGGCTAGGTTTTTTTCTCTTTCCTGCTGTTTAACATTTTTTAAATCCTTTTCGTGAATGTTTTTTGTATGGTAGGTATGAGAAATAGTTGTTTTTGCAATTTAAGTCCTTAAAGAGGTCATCAGCAGGCTCTGGGAGCTAGCAGGAGCCAGCTGTGAGAGTTTGGGGCTGTAGCTGACCAAAGCAACAGCATGTGTGTGCATTTAAGTAATAATGTAAAAAAAACCCCAAACAAACCCATGTAACTGCTGTTACTGTGTGAGCTGAGCTCAGAGGATGCTCAGTACAGTTGTCCTCTTAAAAATGTCTGGTTGCAAAGGGATTTGGGATCTTTTTCAGTTCTCTGCCTCCAGGTTATCTGTGGTGTGTGTCTGTCCCCAAGCCAAGGGAATCCATCACCTCCACAAAAGCAGCGGGGGTTACCTTGAGCTTCTGTTCCCCGCGGGAGCACAGGGCTGAGTCAGTGCTGGCTGCCCAGGGCTGTGACTCAGTGCTGTCCCCTCGAATGCACAGCCAGCCCGCTGCCAGCACAGCCAGGGTGTGCCTGTAACCTCATTCCAGAGCTGTCCTCTGTGAGTATCACCCGGTTAGAGGGGCTTGGGAATGTCGGACTGCTTTCCTTAGTTGTGGAAGTTGGTTGTTACTGAGCTTTTTTTCTGGGTGATACTGAGCATCTGTGGAAATGCTGGGGAGCTGTGAGGTAAGAAGCTTCTTCTCCTGTGTACAGTATTACGGTTTTGTCTTTGTGGGTTGTGTTCTTTCTTGACACTTTATTTTAACTTACTTTTTAAATTATTTTTTTAAGATTTATGTGCTTGAAGAGGAAGGGTGCTTTGTTTTTCTTGTGGAGAAATGTCTTTCCTGATGCTCCAGGGTTAGGTCTCTTTGTGGTTCTGTCTCCTGAAGTGAGGCGAGCTGTCTGTACCTTTAACTCAGGATTGCTTCATAAAAAATGTCTTTATTGGGAACTCTGGCCATCTTCCTGTGTAAGCTCGTTTTCCCATTGCCTGGCATCACACCGTCAGTGCCCTTGAACAAAATTGATCAACACGTTGAAAAGTCGATCAGATTTGACAAGAGGGTGGATATGTCAGAGGTAAGTACTGAGAAATTGTGTGAGGAAGGAAATCTCAGACGAGTGCTCTGCTGAAAGAAAAGCTGTTGCTGGAGTGAAAATAGGATTGGACAGCAGAGCATCTCTGTGGTAGAGACAAACAGGAAGTCAAGTTTCATAAGTAGTTCCAGTAAAAGGTAGGTCCTCATTTTCCTAAGTGTCCCTTGTTTTCCTTTGCGAAAGTGGAGAGGAGTGATCTAAGGAGCACTCTTGCATCATCATAGGTGAGGGAAGAAAACAAAAGGTTTGGGTACAGTCCCTCACCCTGCCCCTGGGGGCTGAAGCATGAGGGAGACAGGGAGATGAGCAAAGATTTTAAACTTCCCTGTAAAGGCTCCTGCAGTTGTTAGGGATGATGTCCTTTTATAGGTGTAGGAAAGCCCTGGGGTCAGGATTTTTCCATGCAGAGTACTTTTGGCAGAGATGCAAAAAGAAGGGCTGCTCAGCAGATTGCAGAGGAATTTTTGTGTTTAGTTTATTTTGAAGAGATTTTAACAGAATGGAGTACTTGGACCTAGATAAGATGAAGAGTATCCTGAGTATCCTCATTTGGAGAAAACGTGAGGAATATATCATATTTTGAATTTAAAGTAGAAATCTTCCTCAGCTGGGGGTGAGTTTGGTGCTGCATGGCAAAAGGTACTTTCTGGTTACTTTGCTGCCTGGTGCTTTTGTTATTATGATACATTTAAGTTGTATAAACAATTTTATTACAGGCCTTGGGTAAAATTATGTGTGAGTACTATGCCAATGTCAATTTATCTTTGTTCCAAACTCTGTTTACCAATGGCTCCTTCTTTCTGCTATTAATTTTGTCATATCAACTCTGAAAAGAGATGAACTGCTTAAAATTTGATCAAAAAGAGAACAAGCACGTATGCAAAATGCTGGTTTCTTTAGTTTGTCACATGTAATCTGAATATGAAGTTTCTTCATAGGAATTGTGAGGCAGGCTCATCTAGGAGTATTGTTTTCCCATTTAGTCTGTGTAAGTTTTGAGATTTGCAGAGATAGTTAATACTTGTCTCTGCCATTCTGAAGGGCTTCTGCTGAAAGTGTTCAGTGTGTCTAAAATGAGCTTCATTTTGATTTAGGTTGATTTACTCATCTCTTCAACTTTATTAGCAAATGAGCCTTTAAGCTTTCATTGCCTTTTTCCTTGCGTAGTTGTGCTCTAATATTTGTGCATGGTCTGCTGGTAAACTATTAGAGGTGAAAAATACCTTTGACTTCTTTCTTTAGATGCTGATTTTATAAAACCTTGTTTACAGAGGCCATTCTATATCAAAATGCATTTTTATTTTTCAGCTCAGATAGTGAGCACAGATACTGAGTATCTGTGAAACTCTTTAGATGTCTCCCAGTGAGAGCATAGTAGGATCTTTAATTAAAGAGCATTATGCTCTATGTTTTCATTAATAAAATTTGCAGATTAGGTGGAAAATAGGTGTGGTCAACTCTAGTAGAAGACTCCAATTAGGGATAATATAAACACCAAGGTCTGGACCATAGATAATGAAATTTATGCAGCAGAAATTACCAGGGACTTAGGGAAGCACCGAAGGAAAATACCTCTATAGGCTTGGTCTGAGGGAGGAGTACAGCCCTCTAGATGGAACCTTAGTGTGGTCCACAGCATAGGAAGAAAAAATTGCATTCTGATCAAAACTGGACTAAGATAACACATTGTAATGCTGCCTTTGGCCTTAGAGTTGCCATGTTTTTCACAGCTAAAGGATCGGTGCTGGTATGCTTAAATCTCTGAAAAATGAGAAGAATTAATATAAGCCGGTGGCTGAACTGTGCTTTGTTTGGGAGAAACTCGTAATAAAGCTGGGTCTGTGAAGGAACCAGGGTTATATCCCTCCTCCACTGCCCAGGTTTTAAAGCTTGCTCTTGACATGCACAAATAGACACTGGGAGGTCAAAGGAGGAGGAGATTAACTTTTGTTGTATGGTTACTCACTTTTATAACTGTGATAGCCTTTGGTCAAGTTTACACCTGAAAAGCACTTTGTAGCAGGGGTGTTTTCCGCAGTATTGAAATTACCAACGTGTAGGGAGAGATCTCCTTTGTGATAGCTTCTGAATCCAGAAGACAAATAGTGTTTTTCTCCCTTAAATTTTGGTAGTTTCGGTAGCCAAAACTTGTCAGCTGATTGAACAGCCCCTTTTGGATGCTGACTGTGCAAGTTCACAGCTCCTTGGCGCTGTTGCTTGTGGAGTCTGCACAAAGTCTGGGTGTTGTTCACAGGTGTGGAGCCACAGGCAACTGCAGTGTCATACTTTGTGTTAAACCAGAGTCATCTTTTCCAGCTAGACTAGATGATGTTCCTGGTTTTTTTTACCTGTAAGTTTTTCAGAGCAGCTCTGTTGGCATGGTGCTTGTATTTTCTCAGCTGTGGTGGCTCTGATATATTCTCTGGGGCTGCGGCCCCTCTCTTGGTTAGAAGCACTCTTACAGCCAGCAAAGCCATCCTTCCAGTGCTGAGAACAGATAGGCTTTCCTGGGATTTAATGTGTGTTATACAGATCTTCTTGTAGTGGTATTTTTACAGATGCTTTTTGTCTCCAGCTGCTCACCAGTGCCAAGTGGTGTTCTGCAGTTTGATGTAATGTGATCCTGTGTTTTGATAACAAAGAGGAGCTGGAAATTAATGCTTAACTCAAACCAGTGATCCAGGCAGTTGTGGGTTGGGTGTGCATGCCAGCGTTTTAATTGGAGTTGGGAACATGCTTCTGAATCTACAAAAACAGGTAAATGTGGCACATAGGGATATAGTCTAGTGCTGGACCTGGTTAGACTCAATGGTCTTAAAGGTCTTTTCCAGACCTAATGATTCCGTGATTCTGTGACAGTTCTGCATGTCTCCACCTCTGTGCCTGAGCTGGGATGGAGGTGGGAGAGCTTGCACAGGCTCCCTTCGGAGGAGGGTGAGTGCAGAGATGAGCTCTAGGGGCATGTCCACTGCCTCTGAGCTTGTGATTGGATTGTGGTTCTGTCACTAATGAGTGTTCACAGTTTAATTAATAAGAAGCTAAATCGGGACCCTTTGCTGAATTAGCAGCTCTCAAGAACGTGAGACAAAAAAGCACAGCTGATGCAAGCAAAAGCAGCAGGGTCTGGTTGGGAGCATGTACCTGTGCTTTTGGCAAAGTACTGCCCAAGGGGTGAAGTCTCCCAGAAAAAGCTTTTGTGAAGGTGGAGAAAATCCTGTCTTCACTCCATAATCTACCATACATGCTCGAACTGGTGGGAGCTCAAGCGCAGTAGTTCCCCCCCTCTATTTCACGAGGACTGTCAGGTGCTTCCATCAAATCCGCAAAATCTGTTTTGTCTTGTCTTTGAAACTCTTGCAAAAATCTGTTACGTTAAATAGAAGTCTGCTGTTTTCCATGAGGATGATAATGAGTTGGGAAAGCTTCCCAGCTAGTGGAAAGGGTGCATTAGTCTGGAAACCTTTGGGTAGTTTGTCCCTGTTTGTTGCTTTTATATCAAAATTGATTTCCTCAGACCTCGGTGCTGACAAATATGGATAATGAGGGATAGTGAATACTACTGTAGCTCTGTCAGGTTTTTTTACTCTGGTGCAGCCTAGTTTATCTTCTCTTGTCCTCTGAAAGCTATTCTTAGTAAGTAGTTGTTTTTCTTGAATTAAATGAGTGAATAATCACTATTTCATTCACTGTCCTTACATATGCTTAAATATAGTATTAACCTAATCTTCTTATATGCTTTTCCTTCTGCTGCTCCTGAGTTCCCAAAGGAATCAGGTTCACTATTACTAAGATCTATGAATTAACTTGCTTGGAAATTAAATACTTCTTTTGAGCTTTGGCTTGTGTTTATTGCCAAGATAGTAATTTATTCATATTTTTGGACAGCAGCATCGTTCCTTCTGCACTTAACTTCTGTGCTTTCAAGAGAACCTTTTCTGTGTACAAATTCCTCAGATACAGTCTGTGAGATGGTTTTGGTTTTCTTTCCCCTGCTTGGAAGGGAAAACGACAAACGACGTTTGTTTTGTGGCAAAGCTTTGGTTTTCCATTTTAGGAGGGAGGGAGCTCTCCGTGGTACCGGGCGGGGCTGGGGCCGCTGGGCTGCGGGTCC
Source organism: Picathartes gymnocephalus (assembly GCA_013390045.1). Lineage (NCBI taxonomy): Eukaryota > Metazoa > Chordata > Aves > Passeriformes > Picathartidae > Picathartes > Picathartes gymnocephalus. The sequence continues at coordinate 97,195 of WEKY01058235.1, forward strand.
TTGCTGCCGCCGGGAGGGAGGGAGGGAGGCTTGTCCTGCCCTCCTGGTCCTGGCACATCCCAGTTATATAAAATACTATATAAATTTTATTTTATAGATTTTTAATATTAGTATGTACAATAGATATATACAAACAACTTCAATAAGTACGGCTTAAATAAATATAGCTAGTGTTCCTATAACTGTACTTTTTTTTCTCTCATCACTGTGTTTCAGATCATGATGGCTAGCTGGCTTTTTTTTGCAGCCCAGATAATATCCAGTGCCACTGGATAGTATTCCCAACTTCACTGCTTATTTTCCATCTCCTTTGGCCTCCTCAGACAGAGGAGCTTTTTCACAGACAGAACCCAGAGAGAAGCTCTTCATGCAGGCTTCAGTAAGACTTGAGTCAGCAGCTCAGCTGGGCCAGGACACTTTAGAGACCAGTTTGCCCAGCTGGGGTATGAACACCCCCAGCTTCTCTCAGCATCTGTGATGCCCTTGCTGGCTTTCAGCACAAGCCTTTTTCAAGTTCAGGGTTCGTAGAATATTCAGCATTGGAAGGGACCACAAGGATTATTGTGGCCCTGCACAGGACAACCCCAAGAAGAGCTGTGGCTTGTTGTCCTTTCAATATATTCTTTCCTCAGTTCTTTCCTCAGTTCTTTGTTCAACAGATTTGCTTTCTTTTAAAGCTTGCTTTCCAGACTTAAGCTTGAGCTGTGAGAACATTTTCTAAGTAACTGCTCTTGATGGCTTTCAGTGAATGTGGAAGGAGCTAGAAGTACAACATTTGATTATTGTAATAAAAGCTCTGTTGAGGAATATGGCTATTGACTGTTACTCCCTTGCCAGAGTATCACCTGATCTGTAGGACAGCTTAGCTGAAACAGGCTGCTTTTAATGCTAAAGTAAAATAGCCAATATTTTGAAGGTCATAGCTTTTAGAGTGCCATGGTAGGGAAAGGGATTTTTTTCCTCGTAGCTTTCAGTATAGCAGAGCTCGTCGGCATTATTTATGCCTTTGGCTTGTGTATTTGTGCATCTCCCTGGGTCACAGACCTTCCATGCTGTCTTCTAGTCGTTTTTTGCTTAGGCTTGGTATGTTGCTGTAGTCCAAAATGGACATAAATTGTAAAAATACGAAATAATACAAAAACTGTATTAATGGGTATTTTTACATCCGGTGGTACTTAAAATGCATACAAACAGCTCTTGCTCCAGCAGTTGTCCTGGCAGCATTGCTAGTGAGTACTACTTTAATGTGTGTGCAGTGGGGTAGTTTTGAATAAATGACTTTTGGATCCGTCTTAGGAGGCTGCTGACGTTCTTATTGGAGGATTTCACCTCCTAGAGCTAAGTCTTGGTTTCTTGTATGGTGGATGTTCACAGTGCTTGGGTTATCCTTGAGAGAACAGCCAACTCCCTGTATTTCTGAATCAGTAGCTGCTGCTTTACTTCACAGAAAATGTATGCAGTATGTGCATATATTAAAAATGCATGGATATGTGTAATATTTTATCATCAGTACTTTGTCCAGAATAAAAACTTCAGTCTAAAAATAACTACAGTAAAAGGTCACTAAAGTAGGTTCGTAATCCAAATTCCACTCAACATGGAGTTTTTTTGGCATATGAACAGATAGACTCTACTTCTGTGGCTGAGATGTCTTAAATAGTCTTGATGGCATTAAATGGCTCTTTCTCTCTGTTGTTTTGTTGTCCTGAACCTGAAGGAAATGTTATGTCTTGAGTTATTTGGCCCCCTGGGTTGGTGTGCCAGGGGAATGGGGATTTTCCATCCTCTTACCTGGAGCAGGTGCGCCACAGTCTGTGCAGAAGCAGTGCTGTCTCCTTGATAATCTGCTGCTGTTTTAAAAGCTTGGGGACCTCTGGTAGGGTCATCCTTGGACCTTGTGCATGTGCTACTGTAGGTGTTGGGAGCAGCAGAGACAGAGGTAGGATGTGGTGGTGGTCCAGGTATGTGTTTGCCCTGTGAGATGGAGAGGATGGCAGCAGGCATCTTGCGTGGCTCCACTTTTGCCTGGAGTGGAAGTACAACTGAGCAGGGAAGACACAACTCCCTGGTCTCCAGCAAAATCATAGGCAAGTGCCCCGTGTCCCAGGTGAAGGCTTGTGTCTCTTGGATTTTTCATCCCTCCTCTGCAGCTCATGGCTGATGGTTGGTGGGTGCTGCCTGGCTGCTGCCTGCCTGTGGCACACATGGAAGGCTGGCAGTGCTGTCCTTCTGCGCTGGGGCCACCCAGATACACTTTCTGGAAGGCTGTAGAGGAATAGATGTGCTTGGGGCTAATCCAGTGTACTTGCTCTGCCAACATTTGCAGTGTGTATCAATTCTGCCTGAAAAGCATAGACTGTTTCTTGCCTTTGATTCTGTACAGTGCTCCCTTCCAGGACTGGTAATTGTTTCCCCTTTTCCCTTTCCCCCTGTATTTGTACAGTCTGACTCTGTTTTGTTCTTCTAGATTGAGCAGCTCTTTAGGGTACTTCTCTCCCTGTGCCGTGTGTCACCTTGTAGTCCTTCTCTGTTTGCCTTCTGCTTGGATGTGATGCTGATTTGAAAGAGGTGGCAAAATTGGACAGGGTGCTGTATGCACAGGTTGCCCAGAGAAGCTGTGGCTGCCCCATCCCTGGATGTGTTCAAGGCCAGGTTGGACAGGGCTTGGAGCATCCTGGGATAGTTGAAGGTGACCCTGCTTATTGGCAGGATTTGGAATGAGATGAGCTTTAAGGTCCCTTCCAACCCAAACCAGTCTATGATATGGAACTTGCATCACTTACTCATTAGTTCTTCCCCTGTAAATAGTTTCAGATTTGTCTTGCTGGGAGATTCTTTGTGGCTACTTTGTGTAAATAACTTAGTAGATAAAATAGGTGTAAGTATTTCAACTCCCATTTGTCTTGTTTTCTTTGGCTATGAGGAACAATTTTAATACTCAGCTTTTCAGATAACCTAACATCATTTGTTATTTATCAATTTTTATCTGAACTCAAAAGGGCTTATGAAAATTAATGTTTGAGTTACCTCCCAACATCTCAGCTCTTGGGGGGAATATATTAAAACTGTCTGATGTAGTCTTGAATCACTATCTTGATACGCTCATAAGTTTTGGTCCAGTTGCCCCCTGATGTGGTGTTTGTTCAAGTGGGACCTTATTGCTCTCTACAACTGCCTCACAGTAGGTTGCAGCCAAGTAGGGATAGATCTCTTCTCTCAGACAGCAGGTGACAGGACCAGAGGAAATGGCCTCAAGTTGTGCCAGAGCACGTTTAGATTGACTAGTAGGAAAAATTTGTTCACTGAAAGGATGGCCAGACACTGGCACAGGCTGCCCAGGGCAGTGGTGGAGCCACCATCCCTGGAAGTGTTCAGAAGGCATGTAGATGTGGCACCTGGGAACATGGAGGTACTGTCTTAACAGCTGAACTCAACGATCTTAATGGTATTTTCCAACTTTAATGATTCTATGATTCCGTGTGCGAATAATGTAGGCCACAGGTCCTGACCTGTGCCTGGTCATGCCAGCATCTTCCCTCTCTCTCACTCTCCTCCTGCCCTATCCAAAATCTTCTGGGTGTTTTCCTTGCTTGTCTTGTCAAACTCTGGGATGTATTACAGTTTCTTGAATGTGAAGGTGGTAAGTCCCATTTCTGCACAGTGTGGCTGAAAAATGTCTAGTATTCTGTGATGGCAAACACTCTGCCCACACACCCGAGCGGTGATGGCACTCAGACTTTACACCATAAGTGTGGTTGGTGGTGTCGTTTTTTTTGTTTGTGACTTTTTTGTTGTTGGTTTTTTTGGGGTTTGTTTTGTTGTTGTTTCTTTAACATACAGTAACTTGATATTGAATAACTCAAGGACCTGCTCTGGAAGGGGCAGTTTGAGTCAGTCTTTTGTTAAAGAGGTCCTGGACAGCCAGTTGCATGCGAGATCCCACAGAAGGCTTACAGGATCTCAGAAGACTGGTGGGAAGTCAAGGTGCATCAAAAGTTAGCTTGTTCTTCAAATCTGCTCATATTTTAGTAGCAGAAAAGCAGAAATGTGACTGTGAAAGTGAAATGTAACACTTTCATATTCTTAGAAGTCCAGCAGCTTGTTCTTCCTAAAACATTGCAGGGATGAGACACAGATGTCAAAATCCTGGAAATCTCCACTATGGAAATGCAGACTGTCAGTGACACTTGAGTCACAAACATGGGGTGCTTCTGGTTTAGCTTGCTGCTGCCAGGCTCCCTCTCTGGGACAGCACCAGAATGGGCCTCTGTGGGGAAGAAAACTCTGTTTAAGATGCAGTCGCTGTTTTTCTGGCTCCCTGCTGCTCTGGGACACTTGGTGTCTTTTCATTGTCTGATGGGTTGAGAGCCACCATGTGCCCAGAGCCTTGCTGTGGTCTAATCCCATCCCTGCATCGCTCCTCTGTGGTCTCCAGCTCTGCCCAGAGCACAAAAATAATATCCATGGAGAAGCAGCAAGGAAACCACTGACCTGGAAGCATGTTTTCCAGCTAACCCAATCCTTTGTTGGGAAAACAGCGTGATTCAGGTTTCTTTCACAGTCTTTTAACTTCCCTGTGTGTGGAGTTCCTGTAGGGTGCAAGTTAAAGCTGAAGGAATAAAGAGCTCTAAAGTTCTTCCACATTACATGCATAGCATATATTTAAAAAATAAGCCTGGTAAAAAGGCTGTTGGTGGGTGCCCTGGCTTTGGGTGCACATGTGCAGTCCATGATTTTTTTTTCTCCCCTGGTGCAGTTTGTTCTTTCTGGCATTTTATGCACAGCAGATGCAGCTTGTGCTGTATCTCCCATGGGGGAAGCTATTGGTGAGCTGCAGGCTGATGTAGAATGGTTGGCATTGGGAGTCAAAGGATAAGCCCAAAATTCCCCCTCTGCCCTCATGAGACTCCACCTGGAGTACTGTGTCCAGGTTTGGGGGCCTCAGCACAAGAAAGACATGGGCCTGTTAGAGTGGGTCCAGAGGAGGCCTTGAGGATGCTCTGAGGGCTAAAGCCCCTCTGCTCTGGAGACTGGCTGGGAGAGCTTGGGGTGTTCAGCCTGGAGAAGAGAAGGCTCTGGGAAGACCTTAGAGGCCCTTCCAGTGCCTGTAGGGACTCCAAGAGAGCTGGAGACACTTTAGGCAAGGGCCTGGAGTGAAGGAGAAGGGGGAATGGCTTCCCACTGACAAAGGGCAACATTAGATGGGATATTGGGAAGAAATTCTTGGCTCTGAGAGTGCAGAGGCCCTGGCACAGGTTGCCCAGAGAAGCTGTGGCTACCCCATCCCTGGAAGTGTCCAAGGCCACATTGGACAGAGCTTGGAGCAACCTGGGATGGTGGAAGGTGTCCCTGCCCTGGAAGATGTCCCCTACTGGTGGCAGGGGAGAGGAACAAGATCGTCTTTAAGGTCCCTTCCAACCCAAACAGTTCTGAGACTGTATGAAATGTGCACAATGACCGTGTTAAGCCTTGTTTCCAGCTTGTACATTTTACCTTGGTGAACTCTTTTTACTGAAGTTGCAGCAGTTCTACTGTTTTATCTTCATCTCGGGGCAATACTGCAGTCAAATTGCCTCTCGACAACAAAATTGAAGGAATTTGTTGTCTGGGCTGCATGAGATGTTTTTTTCCTGTAGTGATTTGTGTGTGGGTATGTCTTTGCTTCTTTGATCTTGTCAACGGGGGGTGGTTTACATCTCTGTTATGTCACTTGTCTTCTGTCAGGTGCTGAGAGGTAACACTTGGCCTCTCTGTATTCTGCTTTTAAATCCAGAAATAAATCACATTGGTTCTTGAGGCTGTAGGCATGGTCTGGGAGCTCCCAGTGAAGAGTGTATCACTGCAGGCATGGTTTAGTATGCACACTTCATCCCACTCTTGCTAATTCCCAGGTTGTCTTCCAGCTTTGTCGGCAGTCTCTTGTTACACCAGGAGGCTGAAGGCAGTGGCAGAGCCATCCCAACCTCTCTTTAAAAGCAGAGGTCTGGGAATAAAGTGCCTTGTTCTGACACTCCTGAAGCAATAAACTTTATTTAAGGACTGTGGAGAGTGACTTCCCATGGTAACAGCCAGAGAAGATACTCATATGTCCTTAATGCACAACATATTCTCAGGTTTTGAACACTGCTAAACTGAGAGATAATTATTTGACATCTTTTATTAAACATTGATTTCTGAGGCATTTTTCTGAAGACTAGTGCTAAGTACCAAGTGTTCACATGCATCTAATCTTTGCCCTAGGAGTAAGACTGAAAATAATCAAATCTGCCTTGTTGTGAAGGCTGGAAAATATTGCTGCTATCCAAAGGAAGAAAGATTTGTATTCCTCTAGTAGGTGCTGCACGTATGTAGAACAGGCTTGAAGGAAGTTTTGCCAGTTTTTTTTTTTTTTTTTTTTTGAATGTGTTAAGCTGAAAACCCTGGTTGATGACTGTAGCATTGCAAGAACTTTCAGCAGTTTTATCAGTTGGTGCAGCAACATCTGCTCCAAAGTGAGGCATCTTCTGGTGTCAGAATTGGTCAGTGTGGTGGGGATGGGTGGGTTGTCCTGTCTCTGCTGCTCCTGTAGCCTAAATTCTTGTCCACAATTTCTTTGTAGCAAAAAATAACTTCTTTTTTAGCTGTTGTCTGAAAAGTACTAATACCGAACAGAGAAATTACAACTGATTTCTTAAATTCTGTTGCCTTTTAAAAGCAGCTGCTTAGTCTGGAGGTTGCACTGTTGGACTTCTTCAGTTTGACTAATGTTTAAAGCAGCTAAATGAGTAATGTAAATGTTTAAACATGAGCTATAGTCAAATCATAAACAACAAGATTAAAGCCTAAGTTCCCCTGAAGACATTTATGGTAATTTTGCTCATATTAATAAGTCCTTTGGCTTCAGTCACCTTCTCTTCTAAGGTAACTGCTCTTATACATGGGATGATCCTGTAAAAAGAGCAGTGGCTTTAAAACCTTTGATTTTGAAATAATGTTGTTGCAGGATCAAAATTTTGTGTTGAGGCTTTAGGATGCCAAATGTACCAGTACACCAGTGAATATAACTTTTCAAACATAAGAGATGGCAAAATTAAGAGTTAGAAGTGAAGAGTTTCTTGCTGATACTGTGCAAATATGTGAAATCATTTTTGGGGAGAGAATGTTTGAAAAATAATTTACTGTTTTTCTTCCTTAACAGTTTTTGGATAATTGCATGTTCTAGAATAAATGATGAACATACTTTTGTTTGATACCTGCATGACAAGCTTGGATATTACTTGATGGAATAGCATTCTCTTTTTTTTTTTTTTTCAATCCATGGATTCCTGTTGCTTAATAGCTGCTGAATTTTCATAGCTTTTGAAGTGTCAGTGAACTTTGTTTGTGTCTTGTGTATAAGAAGCACCTGTTTGTAAGTTCAAAAAAAAGTTGGTTTTTTTATCAAGGGAAGGAGAAGCATTTGACAGCTTTGTTTCATGTATAAGCTGTACTTCTTTTTCCAGTTGCAACATATATGTCCTTTTTTGCCTAAACTTCTGTTTTTCATTGTGGTGCTTAGTTGCTAGTCTTTCTTTACTTTAGAATTTTAAATGAGCAGATCAAAAGGGTTGTGGGGAGTGTGGGTTGGATTTGAGCTATTATTTCTTTAATTCAGACTGATAAACTGAAGTAAGTACGTCACAGATTTCAAATTGTTTCTTCATATTTAGATGGAAAATGTTTTCAGAGGAAAACCCAGTTCTGTAGTTGTGCTGTTGAACTGCATTTATAGTTTATGGCGGAGACTCATAACTTGGTGTATGAAAAAACATGTCATGTCACAGAATCACAGAATATCCTGACCTGCAAGGATCTTGGAGTCTGACTCCTGCACAGGACACCCCAAGAATCCCACCACGTGCCTGTGAGCACAGTTCAAACACTTCTTAAACTCACGTCATTTACTAGAGGCTCACGCTATTGTTTTCTGGGATCAGGAGCAAAGCCTTGCTTGAAGGCATCACTTTCTCACATTCCCTGAGTGACTTTTACACAGATAGAAAGTGATAGGACAAGGGGGAATGGTTTTAAACCAAGAGAGGAGAGATTTAGATTAGGTGTTAGGAAGAAATTCTTCCCTGTCAGGGTGGTGAGGCTCTGGCACAGGATGCCCAGAGAAGCTGTGGCTGCCCTGTCCCTGGAAGTGTCCAAGGCCAGGCTGGACATGGCTTGAGGTATCCTGGACTAGTGGAAGGTGTTCCTGCCCATGGCAGGAGGTTGTATTGATATGAGCTGTAAGGGCCCTTCCAATCCAAACTGTTCGACACTGGATTTAACATACCTGTGGTTTTTGTCATGCATTGGCAGTTGAGATGCCTCAACAGATTTACTTTCCTTTCTCAACACGTAAAAAGTAAAATAAATAGAAACGTAAATACGTAAAGATTGGAAGTGGTGTTTTTTTATCCTGACCATAGGACTGGTGCTGAGTGATGAGTGCCTCCAGGTTGTTGCCTTGCGTTTGGGTGGTTTTTGCAGGTTTATGTCTTGAGGTGGTACCTCGGATGTCTATTTTGATTCTCATTGCCTTGAAATATTTTCAGCTGATCTTTAAAAAGTTAGTATTTGTAGGTATTCCTAAATGGCCAACATGTTGTATTCTTCAGATGATTTTCAAGTATCCTTTGCTGCCCTGGGAGAAATCACGCGCATGTTTCCGGACTTTTTAGGGTAAGGGTCAAAGAATTGGTTTATTGGATTTTTTGCAAGATAACAATGTGGAGATGCTGTGGTGAAGTGCTGAGCTCCTAGAGGAGCCTCTTCTGGCAGGCTCTCTCTGCAGAAGGTGTTGGGGATGCATGTAATGGCTTGAACAAGCCCCCAAAGAGCCATTTGCCACTGGACAGAGCCAGTTAGGACATGCTGAAGATCAGAGCTTTGTTCCTGGCTTTTACAACACAGTAGTATTTCCCTTTCTTTGCTGTTTAGAGTTTTTACTGGTTTAAGGTGTTACAAGTCTCAGTTTTTCCTCCACCTGTCTTTACTGCTCACAGTATAACAAAAAGAATTACTAAGGTAAGCTTTTTTCCCTAGTTCTTAACGCTGGCTGGTTCTTTCTGTGTAAAACTCACTGCAGCTGTCAATATTTAAGGACTTTTGGTACTCAGTGGTAAACTTAGTCTCAATTTTCATGGATTGTCTTTAGTTTGTTAGGGAATTATTGACTGGAGTAATGTTGAATATAAGGAAGATAATGTGAAATCTAAATTAACTTAAGGATATACTAATATAAAAGCTTAGCTAAAAGCTATTGGCAGTGTGTTTTCTGAGGATTAATTGTAACTTTAAGCAATGCTCACATAGGAAGAGAATTATCAAAACCTTGTTTCTAAAACACATTTTTCATGGTTGTTGCCATAAATATGGGATTTTCACATCACACCTAATTTATAGCTCATATTATTCCAAGAGTTTGCAAGTTTTTATTGTCGATATGGGAACAGTAAGTTGGGAATTTGACTCTGAACTCAGTGTTCTGGGCACTTTTCCTGCTTTATACTAAGATCAATGTAGTATTTACATTAATCTTTTTATTTTTATTGGAAAATGCCACCATGAAGTATTGGGAAATTGAAATGTCTTAGAAAAAAGCTGAGATTAAATTGATGCAATATGCTACTATATGGACTTTAAATATTGTGTCAGATACTTTTTGACTAAACCATTTTAAGACCTGAGATGCACATCCATTGGGTTGTGTTGTGTAGCTGTGCTCTGTGTAACTTGAATTCAATGCAGGTTTCTGCAGGGTACCAGCACCCTCTCGTGGGCTGTGTGGTTGTGATTTTTGGAACAGTTTTACAATAGTCTTATCTTCACACTGGTAAGGCCCCATCAATATTTTTTTAATTTTTTAAATTAAAGCCATCTGTTCCTGATCCAACAGCTATGCCTATTCCTGGAAATAAAATTGCTCACAGCATCCCCATTATCCTGTATCCTCCTTAGAATCACAAAACGGTTTGGGTTGGAAGAGACCTTAAAAATGGGGATGTGTGTTTTACCCTACATCTACCAGTTGTTTTCCACCCCACTGCTGGTAGTTGGGGGATTTTCCTGTTTTGCAGGAGAATTCAGTCTGATGTTAGTGGGATCAAGAAACTGGTGTTTGGAAGAGGGGTTGTTGTATGAGGAGCCTTTTATATGGATTAAAATCAATCCTTCAAAACTGAAGATCTAAATAATAATAAAAAAATCTTAACAAAATGAGAACACTGGATTTGCTTTCAGGATAAATTGGCTGTGATAGCACAGGTGTTTATTTGGTTTTAAACCATTATTTACCACATTTTTGCTGAAGGTGCAGAGATTGCAGTTTGGGTTCTACTACATAACTGCTTGTACCTTAGGGGTGTTTCTTCTGATCCCCAGTATTAGGCATCTTGAGTCTTGATTTCTTTTTTTTATTTAATTTTTTTCCCAACCAGGAATGTCCAGAATGGCCTTTGCTAGGGTTACAAAGGACTTGGCTCTGGGACTGTGGATCTGTAGTATGCATTATTGTTAGAGAATCAGAAATGTGCCCCTTTTAAGGTCAGGAGTTGCCATTTGTAATGCACAAATTTTTAAAGAGCTAAACAATTGACTGGATTTCCTCTTCTTGCAGGTTGCAGGATCAGCATGTGTCTCCAGTAGTTAAAAAGGTAGGTACGCTATATTTGCAAACATTGAGCAGGATTCTCTGTTTTCTGATTGATGCATTTGGCTCATAACCTGGGGGGGAGGAGAGACTTCATCTTAATGTATTTGAACACTTATTTAGTACTTTATTATTTTATCTATAACTCTGATTTGTGTTTGTACTCTACATCCTTCCACAATTATTGGATCAGTGGTTTGAAAATAGAGGGGGTATTGGTTAGAAATACCTAAGGGTATCAAGTTGATACTACAAAAACTTAGTTACCCTTCTGGGTGCAAATTTGGATCCAATATATGTTAATAAAGTAAGTAGGCAGAGGTGGCATGTAGGACTTGAGAGTTTGCAGTGTTTGAGCAAAGCTTGATAACTGATTTTGGTGGGAAAAGAGGAAATAAGTCCAATTTGTAAGTCTGTCTTCTAATCCCAACCATCAGCCTACCTCTATGACTGTTATTGGTGTTTTTAAATGAAATAGCTTTAAGATACGAGTCTCTTTTAACCTCTTTTATAAATATTTTAGATTTTTATTCCAATTACTTATTATTTTCCTTAGCACAGGATAGCCGTATCAGTTATCTTTTAAATGATGTTGAAAATACTGCTATTACTTCCTGGGAAGTCTAGGCTGTTCAGTTTTTCTCTCTGAACAGTTACCACTTTTGCCCTGGTAGGACATCATAAATACATTTCTGACAGTCACAGGTACTTGAGGAGTCCTTCAGAAATAAAATATGTTAAAAATGAGATGTTCAGTCCTAATAGTTATCTGGTAAGGAGGTTACAGACAAAGGAATAAATCAGCAAACGTCGTTAAGTTATTTCTAATTGGGAGCAGTGCTCTAGACTTCCTTGGTCGTGGGAATAGATGCAACCTCAATTATTTATGTAACAGAAGATGGCGCTGTTGGAATGGATTTAATCACCTGAGGCATAAGCTCCAAGCCAACCAATAATCTCCGGTATGAGGTATATATTAGAGCTCTTGGGGTTCCCAGTGTGCAGCCAGCAGCTCTGGATCTGGAATTTGCTGTGCAGAGCAACTTCTCAGGCTGTAGTTTAGCCCCTGCTAATTCTAGCAGTTGCTGGTAATTTATATTCATTCTTGCTGAAGTACACAAAACTAAAAGGAAAACTGCTGTTGGCTTGTAATATTGTCCTTGTGCTTGAAAAATACCCAACTTACTTGTAGGAACAAAAAATTTAAGTAAATCTTTAAAAGTGCATACAAAATACAGTGTATGAGTATTTCTTCAAAGAGTATGTAAAGGAAACTGATAATAGGGGCCAAATCTATAAGTAAATGAGATTTTCAAGGATGTTTTGGTGCATGGAGGTTTTCATGTGATATATATTTAAAAAATTATCATATGATACATGATGTATGTAAATATAATCTATATATATGTGAAACAGGGGCTGCAGCATGGCCTTGAGGCTCTTGCTGCCAGGGAACCTGATGGGAGGGGACTAGAGATGCCACAGCTGCAGGGTCTCCAAATTGAGCTCACAAATCCATCATCACAAAACTCCATCTATCACAAGTCATAAATCCGTGGAAAAATAGCTTTGTTCAACTGGACTAGGTGGCAAAGGGGAGAATTGATGAGATGCTGAAGTTTTCCATCAGTCTTGCTGTGTTGCTTCTGATTTCGCCTGTGTTAGTTTACCTCTGGGATTTGGGTTGAATATGCTTGAGTTATTTAGCATCTCTGCATTACTGGTTCAGTGATGCAGGTGAAATGGGAGTATTGGAGATAGGTAGGTCCTAAATTCCACTTGGGAACTGCTTTTTCTTTGGAGAGAATGCAGCCCGTTTTCTCCTTGATGCCTCAATTAGTGTTAAATCTGTGAAATACAAGATGTTACAGGTTTTATGGCTTCCAGCACACACATTAACACTGAATGCTATAGTTTTGTTCTGTGTGCATTTACTTCCTTGCACTTGGTTTTCAACCTGTTGTTGTCTAATCATGCGGACATTATAATATATTTAAGGATATTGAGTATTTAACTTCATACATATGACAGATTGGTTATTAGAGGGTTGTTCAGAAGACAGGGCTCTGGGAAACTTCATTGCGACCTTCCAGTACCTAAAGGGGGCTTAGAAAAAAGAGGGAGAGTGACTTTTCGTGTCGACAGATAGTGATAAAAGAAGAGGAAATAGTTTTAAACTATAAGAGGAGGGATTTAGATGAGAAGTTAAAAGGAAGTTTTTCTCTGTGAGGATGGTGAGGCCCAGAGAAGCTGTGGCCGCTGCCCCATCACTGTAGTTGTTCAAGAGCAGGTTGAACAAAGACTTGGAGCAACCTGGTCTAGTGGAAGGTGTCCCTGCCCATGGCAGGGGCTAGAAGGAGGTGAGCTTTAAGGTCCTTCCAACTCAAACCACTGGTCTATGATTTGGTTCTATGATATTTTTTTATTTCCTAAAACTGTTGTTAATGTTACACCTGCAGAGGGTCACCAAGTTTCTCTCCTAAGTGCACTGTGTATGTTCTTTAGACAATAGTCAGATTTTAGCGACCTTTTTCTTTCTTCAAAGTTGTCATCCTTCAAGGCCTTGTCTTGGGCCTCCTTCCTGAGTGTCATACCCCAGAGTCACTGGGAGCAGAGGGTGGTAGAGTTAGGAGCTGCTTTGGTGAGGAGAGCTACAAAGGTGACCTGAAGAAGTCTTTTTTTCAGTCTTTACACCAAATTTTGTGAATCAAATCTGACAGGTTAGGGCAGATAAAGTAATTATTAAAAGCAAAATCACTTTTGACTTCAGATAGCTAATGCAGCAGCTCCTCTCCCAGAAGGAAGGAGAAATACACATTACGTGTCTCTTTCTTGGCCCTGCTGAGAACAAGGTGGTAAAAATTTGAGCAGCTGAAGGCATTATGGTGAAGAGCTCAGTAGCTGCACAGGCTGCTCTTTGCATTTTACAAACTACTGTTTTCTCCAAGCTGCAAAATGAATTCTCATCCCCCTAATGGGTGTTTTTTCCCTTTTTCTCTTTGTCAGTGTTGCTGTTCCTTGAAAGCTGTGTAGATGTAGATACCTCACCCTCCATGTCCTTGGTCTGTCACACACAGCTTATTGTGTATTGAAATGTGAAACTTGGCCTGAAACTGTTAATTAGTGTGCAGAACACACCAAATTAGGCACACCCCTAGTTTGGGGAGTTGCTCTTAGATGGGAGTCATTTCCTCCTGAGCTTCTTGATGGTGAACATGTGACTGTGGCATGACTATGGCGTTGGTGGCTTGTTCCTCCATGGTTAGTTCTTCTTCCTAAATTGTGTCAACTCGAATGATTCTGTCACACAGAAAGGGCAAGGAAGGACTTCTGAGAATGAAGATGAGAGTGAAGAAAGAGCAACAAAGGGTTAATTGTCACATGTGCCTCTGGCAGTGGGTGAGGATGAGCTGCATCCTTCACTCTGTGCATCAGTGCGCTCCAGGGTTCCAGGGGCTCGGGAGCGAGAGCACAGGGGTTACCCTCCTTTTGGGAATATGTTGCTGCTGCTTTGGGACGGGGTGAGGGGGTGGCACAGGTGGTAGGGGATGCATGGCATCATGTCAAGCCATGGCTCTGGGTGTGGGGAACCTCTGCAGCACGGCCCGACTGCACTGGAAACGCAGGTGGATGAAGCGATCTGAGCGGAAAGGTAGGCCTTTAATTACTGCATGTAATTGCTGAGACAAAGGAGCCAGTGGGGGGTGGTGGTGTTGTAAACGTCGTTTTCAGGTGAGGTTTGAACCTCTTTGATAAGTGCAACTTCAGTGTTTGTTGGATTCATAAGAAATCCAGTTTGTCAGAAGTACCTCGAGCAAGGTCTGTTTCCCAATGTTTTATTTCACTTGGCTTTCAAAGTTTGGAAGGAGAGGACTTAATAACTGTGAAACTTCTCTAAAACTGCAGCTTTCTGACCTCTACTGTTTTCTAATAGTTCTGTGTCATCTATCAGGTTAATGGGATTTTTTTGCATATATGCCATTTGCTGAATGTAAAGTGTTGTTAGCTGCTAAATTTACCTTTCAAGACGTATTTAGGTTTTTTCTCAGTAATGAGAATAAACCAAGATAACTCTTAAGGTCTTTCACAACTCTTTTTTCACGTGCAATCGATATCTAGGGTATTCAAAAAGAGGAAATGCAGATTATCTCTAAGTCCTCATGTAGCGTGTACTTGCTATAGCTAACATTTACCTAAAAATCTATTAAGTAGTCTCCTGTGGAAATAAAGGCAAATTCTGTTGCAACTGACTGCTGTATTTTTAAGTACTTCTGATGTTCTTCCTATCTTTGAAAATACTCTACACAAATGAAAGACTTTGAAAATAGAAGAGGATTAAAAATGTTCTTTCCTGGCTCCACTTTAATTAGCATACATTTAGATACTGTTTTCCTGTTTGATATGGCTTGCTTTTCATGCATCTAGGAAAAGACAGCTTTTTGTAGTTGGAACATTTCACCATGTGCTGCTATGCAGAATTCCTTGGCTTTGGTGAGTGAATTTAGGTAAGAGCTGGGTGGAGGTTTGTAGCTCTGTGTTATGAACAAAAAACTCCCCTCTGCTGCACCAGTGTAGTGCAGTCAAACTCTCAATTTATTTTATCAGTATACCTGAGAGAAAATAGCCCCTGCAGCCATGGAGTTGGCTTCTGCCCCAGCCCCATTCTGCACAGAATGTGCTGTAAATACACTGAGCCAAATCACTTTGTATTTATGGTGGTTATTCCTTATTGCTGTTTTTGCAAGCTTTGTTAATCTCTGAACAGCAATTAAGCTTTTTCCTTTACTCTTACTTTTTTTTTTCCAAAATAAGTTTTTTTTTCTAGTGCTGAGAATGTTACTGCAGTTGTGTCCCCTATCTCATAGCAGAATTTCAGGAACAAAACTTGAGAGTTTATCATACCTTGGTGTCCAAGGCAGGTGCATAGCTTCAGTGGTCTTTTTGGAAGGTGTCCTTGCTCAGATGCCACTGACCATTACCCAGCCTCGCGTGGAGTCTTTGCATCTGTAGGACCTGAGATGTTCCTAGATGTCAATTGCTAAACGGGTTATTTACAGGCAGTGAATGTTTCTTAATGCAGTTTTGCTTCTCAAATAAATGTTTAGAAGGTCAGAGAAGTCAGAAATGCTGTTCCTTCTTCTAAGTGAAATGATAACTGAATCACCAGTGATTTCAAAAGTAATCAAGCGTGCCTGGGCAAGAGAGGAAGCTTTTTTTGTAGTGAGCAGCCTGGGCTGAGAGTCTGTTTTGTGAAAAAATCTCCCCTCTCTTTCTGAAAGCATACATAGGCCCTATCTTATATGGAAGGATTTTGAAAAACCTTTTTTCTTACTATCAAGTCCTCTACCTTTGAAAGCCAGGTGGAAAAAAAGAATCCATGGATTAGTGGGAGGAAGTTTAGAAGACAGATGTGTATACAGAGTACTGAGTTCATTCTCTCTGCCCAGCTCAGTACTGTCTCCTACACATTATTCATAGAATCATAAAATGTTAAGGGGTTGGAATGGACCTTACAGATCATCCAGTCCCAACTGTGGGCAGGGACACCTCCCACCACACCAGGTTGCTCAAGGCCTTATCCAGCCTGGCTTTGAGCAGTGCTGGAGTTGTGGCATCCACAACATTTCATACTGTTTAAGTATCTGATTCATTCTCTTCCAACTATTTTTGATTTGAAGTAGGTGGTTGTTAGAAAGTAGTTGTAATGGAAATCGGTTACTTGTATAAAACACACACAGTCTTGTAGTGATGTGCTTAGAGTAAGGGAGGCTTAGCAGTCTGCCTTGGGAATCACCATCCCTGAAACTGCTCAGGAAACAAATAGACATGGCATTTCATGCTTTGGTTCAGTGGACATGCTCGTGTTCAGTCAAAGGGTGGACTTGATCTGAAAGTCAGTGGTTGTATGACTGTGATGTTCTTTACCAGAGTGATCTGATTTACCAGAGTGATCTCCAGTTGTGGGGACTGGAGGGAGGAGCTGAGTGCTGCTAACTGTACTCATGCATTTTTTTAATGAAGAAAGGATTCAGGGAAAAGGTGATCATTCTTTATATGCCAAGAGTAGTCTAACTCTTAAACACATATGGTTAAAGCATAAAACAGAGAGCTTAGTGTAATTTGACTGCATTAACACTGTAGGATAGCATCTCTTATGTGCCTTAGTGCTCTTCTGTCAACTGTCCTTCTTGGCTGTTTATCTTCCTTGATGCTTCCAGAATCTGTTTTAGCACAGTTACTGAAATTATTAAAAAGAGAAATATGCAGATATTTATGCAAGTAGATTTTCTGTTTGCCTCTGCTTTTAGCAGACAGGATCTTGCCTTTTTTTCTCCTTCAGGCTGTGGGGTGAGGTTCTGAGCCCAGGCTGATAACCCAGCTCCTCAGGAGGATTTATCCATGGTGTGGAAGTGTGGGGCAGCTCCACAGCCTTTTTTACTTCTAGCTTGGCTCAGGGAGCTCACTGATCATCTTGGCAGGAGTTAAACCAGGAATTGTTTGAGTCTTTCATCCTTGAGTACCAAGTGGTGCTGCAGGAGTAACTGGAGCCCGTGTGATGTGCTGATTATTTACAAGTGCTGTTGATTACAGTCAACTAATTTCATCTTGTTACAGTGGAGTGTGCTGATGTTGTGTAATGCAAACTGTCTCAGGGGTTGGGCACAAGGGCTTATAGTGGATGGGATGACATCAGGTGTGTGTTCAGTCACTATGGGGTTCCACAGGGCTCTGTCCTTGTCCTTGTGCTCTTCAACATCTTCATAAACAGCCTGGAGGCAGGAATCAAAGGAATACTAAATAAGTTTGCTGCCAATACTAAATTGGAAGGAGCTGTTGACTCCTTCAAGGGCAGAGGGGCCCTGTAGAGGGAGCTCGATGAATTTGAGGGCTGGGCGGTGATGAACCATAAGTTTAACTAGGGCAAGTGCTGGATTCTAACCTGGGGTGGGGCAACCCTATATGTGTGTATAGACCAGGAAATGAGAGTCTGGAGAGCAGTGTTGTGCAAAGGGGCCTGTGGGGGTCCTGTTTGATGGCAAGTTGAGTAGGTGTCAGCAGTCCCCTGGCAGCCAGGAGGGACATCAGGCACAGCATCCCCAGCTGGGCAAGGGAGGAGATTGTCCCGCTTTGCTCTGGGCTGGTGTGGCCTCACCTTGAGTCCTAGGGACAGGTTTGAGCACTACAATATAAAAAAGGCATGAAGCTATTAGAGATTGTCCAAAGGAGGCTGTGAAGAAAGTGAAGGGTCTGGAGGGGAAGCCATGGGAGGAGCAGCTGAGAGCAGCTGAGACTGTGGGGAGACCTCATTGTGGTCTTCATCATCCCACTCTGGCCTTTGACAGATTGGGGCTGCGTCTTTCAGTCACTGATGATCATCTCAGTTTTAGGAGGGATCTTTGGTCAGGATATACCCAAACAGCCCAATGCCAAGCCAAGGCCCAGAGTGCTGCTTTTAAATGTTGTTTAAACCTTGTGAGTTGGTACCTTAAAGCCTAAATATCCCCCTCCCTGTTTTCCAGACAGAAGTAATCTCTGCCAGCCAAGAAACCAGCAAAGATATTTCACAATGGATGTAGACGATGAAGAAAACATGAGTAAGATGTGTTTATTTACATAGTAATAACCTCTGTAATGGTTTCTGAAGGTAATTTTTTCTCCCAAGTACAGGGGTGACTGCAAAGAAACTTCAGATGCAGAAATGAAAATCCTTTAAAATGCAGCGAAGAAGAGTGAATTGGACCTTTTGCATTAACAGTGTTTTAAATATGCTAATATAGTTATACCTTCTGTATTATACTTTATATCTTATATTTTTCTTAAAGCAGCTGACTAATAAAATAAAATATTTCCCTGTCTTGAACCCACAGTGAAGAAGGGAGGGATAATATCAGTAGTGCCCATGCCAAGGGTTTAGTACCAGTAAGGAGGGAGGGGTGAGGTGAAGGTGATGGAGTTGAAGAGTGTAACATAAAGGAAGGAGAGCAGAAAAGGAGAAAGTAAAAAAGTAAATGAGGAACTGGAAAACTGTGCAGGTCTCACAGGGGCTGATTATTCTCTTTAGATGCTGATTGTCCCAACCCTGAGCTACTGAGTTATTAAAGTGATTTTAAAGCACAAAATACTCAAAGCGATGCATACTTGATGCAGCCAAGTATGTGAGACTGCTAACTCTGGGGTATAATTAAGATCCAATAACTTATGAGAAAAGTATTCTTTTTGAACCATTCCAAAATATTTTTACAGTTATTTGCTGTTCAGCTATCTAGGTTTTTTTTGTGACTCTGAGAGTTGTTCTGTTGCTGCTGTGCTGTGCCTAACTGTGAATAATTTTATATTATGTAATAACAAATATGCTTCTGTTTCCCCAACTGACAGTGGCTAAAGAGTGCATCTGGCAAAGGTGACAAAGCCCAGCAATGGATTTGGAGAAGAGTTGTAGTTCAGTCTGGAGGAGTTACAGAACAATTTTAGAGGGAGATGAGGAAGTTTGATCATTGTGTTAAAATAAACCAATCAAACCCAAAACAAACATCCTCCCCCTCACCCACCAAAAAAAACCCAAAACTAAAGCGAAAAATATTACCTGAAATAGAATTAATCTTTTTTCCTTTGTGAAACAGTGAAGTCAACTGGAATATGTTTCGTATAATTTTCCTTTCCTTGATATATAAGAAATTATTTCAAATGGATGTTTTAGCTGTTTCTAAAAGTGGCCTCCCTACAGAGGCCTTCAAAAAGTAATGTAATTGGATAATTCTCTCATAAGATAGTTTTTTTTTTTTTTTGGTAAAACATCCTTTTTCTCAATAATGGTATTGCTGAGCATGAATAGAAGGTGCCTTTCTGAGCTGGAGAAATATAATTTCTTTATAGGGGCATTCTTTAATTCTGTATTATTAAGAAAAACACTAATTTTTTGTCTATTTCTGGGATTTTTTTTGTGTTAGTGCATCAATATGGGAAACTATTAAAGGAATTTATTTTGTCAGGAGCTTGGCTCCATGGAACTGTTTAGGGAATGCATTTGTATATCTTCAGTTTTGAAATGTCAGAACCTTGGCTGAGCCCAGTTCACATAAAGTGCAAGATGGCCTTCCTTTGTGTGCCCACACAAACATCATGAATTTGAAATGTTAAATAATCTAATTTGGAGGGGTCAGAAATCAAAGTTTAAATTCTTAAGTTCTTTGCTTTGATTTGTGCAGAGATATGTTTTTTTTAACTTTTTATCTGTCTTTACTTTTATATCTCTTAAAGTTGTGAAGTGGCATATTAGAATTGCCTATTAAATTTTTTATTTTTTTTATGTAACTGCGTTTGGGGAGAAGTTCTTAAAGGAAAGGAAGGTGAGCTGTGCAGTCTTTGTATCCTGTGGTTGCATAATGAGAATTTCTCTGCAGAAGCCAGAATTAAGATGGTTTTTTTCATTCAGATGAAATATAAGACAGTGATGATGTCTTACATTACTAAATTAATATCCCTGAGAAAACAGTGTTTCAGACTCCAATTTTCAGTGTTTTCCTTCTTTATCCTTTGGTCACAGAGGTGCTGCAAGATATTTGGGGAAAGACATGGTTTTTACAATGTTTTTATTTGTTTTCTGTTGCTTTGCATGGCTGGTGTGTCTGCAGCACTCTGAACACTTGGGACACAAGCATGTGATTCTCCTGACCTTTCTCTTCAATCTGTTTGCTCCTTTTTCTAAAAGATGCTCCGAAGAGAAGATGTGGTTTTTTTCTGCTTGTTTTTTAATGAAAAAAAAGACTTATTTAGAATTTCCCCATGCTCTAAATGAGAGCAGCAGTATAAGGGAGTAGCTAGGACCATCTTTTGGTTCAGCTAAGCATCATCTAAATTTAATTAGTTGTGTTCCAGATCAGACAGAGCAGGGGGAGTGTTGTCTCTCAGCAAGCAGGTAATGGAAGGTCCCCAATGGATAAAGCACCTTAATGGCAGATGCTTTTTAATTACAGGGAATAAACCCAAAAATAAACCAGCACGCCCCGATGGAAGATCTATTTCTTTACCAGCATGAAAAATTCCCCATGCCTTTTCTGTGCTTGGGTTTGTAAGCACTCAGAAGAAATCTAGGGGGCAGGACTGTCCTTCTGCTGAAGTTTTTGGTGTCAGCTATGATTTTTAGTAAGGTGGCTTCCACAGACATAAGTCAGATTTCTAGTTGAAGCTGCCAGCTATTTTTAATGATTAGAAAATACACCAATCTCATGAAATGTCCAGTTTTTACATCATGGGTTGTATAAATGTTTAAGAAAACAGGATCTCAGTCATCAAGTGTTTGTGTATATGTTAATGTTGCTTTAAAGGCTTAAATACATAGCAGATGTGATGGACCTCAAAGGGTTCTCTAAAGCATTCATTCCTTGAAAAATTAAATTTAAAGACCGGAAATATTAGAGATTTCTGTAAAATCATGCACAGCATAGGATGTTTAATATTAGAATCATTAAACTTTGAAAAATAGCAAATAAACCCCAGTAGATGCAGTAGGACTAGCAGGTGGAAGATGAAAGAAAGCAGTGGGAGATGTTTTCATGCCATTTTTAATGAGGTGGTGAAGCACCTTGCTCAGGACATCGTGGATGCCATGGGTTTATGGGGTCTTTAAAAGCCATTAGAAAACTTCTTTTTGGGAAAAAAAAAAAAAGCACATGTGGTTCCCTGCCATGATCTCTGGGAGAGCCCAGAGCTGCAAGGCTGCCCTGGTGAAGGTCACTATATCCTTATGCTGGTGTGATACCCTCTCCTGGGGTCTGTTGGTGGTCCTGTCACAGGTGGGGAACAGGGCAAGGTGAGGAGGAGCCAGGAGGCCATTCCTAACTTCCCTGGAAGGGTGGCATGCCTAGAAAAGGCATCCAGGGAGAGGATGGGTTGAAGGAGTTACTCCGTGTCTGAACATGGACAAGATTAGAGGTGACATCTGACTTGAACAGGTTATGTTTTGACTAATCTGTGAGATCTTCCCAAGCCCTCAGGTAAATAGAGGGTCTCAGCACTGCTGGGCCAGACAGGCTGAGGAAAAGGACCAAAAGCACACCCTTACCCTCAGTCTGAGAGGGAGGGACCTTTCCTTGCAGTCCAGTGACTCTGTGCGTTGAAACAAGCACAGGTCCTTTTGGTTTGCACAGAAAGGCTTTCACTTTCCATCACAAACTTGGATCAACTTGGATTTGGATCAACTCCACAGTGTTACCTCCTTTCCTGGTCTCTTGGTGTGACTCAGGATCAGCTCCCTACGTTCTTTCTCTCCAAGTTTCCTCCACCCTGCAGATTCTCCAAAGCTAAGAAAGCCTAGTAGCTCTCAGGCAAGGAGTAGTTTTCTTCCCTTCTTTCTTAATGAGACAAGGTAAGCCTCCAGGTTTTATTTCCTGCTCCCTACAAGTCCCTCCTCTCTGTCAAGACATGGTTTCCCCTACCTGACAAAGGAGTTCTTCCAGCTGCCATGCTTACATACTAAAGTTTTTCTTTTTAATGTTCAGCAGGAGTCTATTCAACTCCTATTGCCCTTCTGTGGTTTCCACAGGCACTGGTAGTGGTTTTCATATTAAAAAAAAGAAACTTGAGACCATTAATTAGTGTTAACTCAATGATTTCTGTTTAGTCTGAAAGTCTTGGTGGTTGATAACAAGTACCTGGTACCACCAATAATGGCAGTATTCCAGAAATGATGTTTTAGATGAGATGTTAGAAACTCACTGTAAGGAGAGATTAAAAAATATCCTCCATTGTCCTTAGGTTCCTCCACCATAAATATATATTTTTATGAAGAATGTTTACAGGAACACTGTGTTGATGGTTGTGGCCCTATAGCCTTCATTCTCTAGGCAATATGTTTGTAGCTGAACAAGAGGTACTTGATTAAATCTAGCAGATTTCTAGTAATGAAATTCTTCAGAATTTTGATCCTTGACTGAATTTAATTGACTTAATTGCATGATCAGTACTGTACAGTTATTTGTTGTGCTGCTGTGATTTAACAAAATGTGTTCCTACTTTGGCTTTTTCTTTTGATCTTTTTTTTTCCTTCCTTTTTTTCTCTTCGAGCACCGAAAGGAGTAACCTATCGAGCTTTTGCTGGAGGATGTTATAAATGAAAATTTAGTAACCATTCCATCAGCTTTGTAACCTGGGTGAAGTGATGTGTGCATGGTAGGGGATTCTTAGGGAGGACAAAGAGTGACTGGAATTTGTCACTGTGAAAGAGAGCTTCCACCTTGGTTTGCCCTAATTTCAATGACCATTTACCACCTTGGATCACTGTAGATGTAATACAGATATATTGAACTTTTGGAACAGGAGAGTTAAAAATACTTGATCTATTACATTTGCCTTTTCATTCACAAATGCCAATAGAAAGCACAAATAGTTAACGTCCTTAGTTTCTTTATCGGGGGAAAATGAGGTCTTTGAACTTATAGCAAATTTAATTCCTTAGATATAGCTCTGACAGATCATTGCCCCAACTTATATTTTTGAAAACAGATCGTTAAATTAATATTATATTGTCTTCCCTGCCCTCCCGTTAAAGTATTATCCCTGTGAGGGTGCAGCTTTTGTCACACTTCTATTCTGCATAGCCTTAGAGAGGATCTCTAGTGATTTTTGGGTTTGTAACTCCATGACAGCAGTTTCCTTGACAAGGAATTATGCTTGCAAATGACTTAAATAAGAGATTTTTTTTTTTTTTAATAGAAGACTGTGTGGAAATACATAGTTGTGTGGTCCTGCTGGCACAGTGGGCAGCTGTAGTTCCTGAGGAAATTTGGATGAGGTGAAATGAATGTTTAGAGAAAGCATAGAAAAGCACTGAATTTGAAAAATACGGAATAGCTAAAGAGAAACAAAAGCATTCAAACACTCTTCAGTCATGGTACCTACCAAAGAGCTGCCTAATTTTCATTGCTCTGAACGAAGGTTTTATTTATGTAGATTTTAATTTAAGCAACTAAAATTGAAAAAAGTAACATGACTAAACTGATAATAAAATAGAATTAAATATCTGGCTCAGAGTTGTGGTCTTAAACATCCATTTTTACTTTGCTAATGGTAGTTGGTTTTGTGTGAATATGTTGCTATAGCTTATATTAGTGATTTAAAGCATTTTTGATGTTAAATAGAACTTACGAGTAAAAGTTTTGTTCCAGCATAATTAAAATGAAAAAAAGTTGTGATTTTTTGCTGTGCAGTTGCATCAAGTGTGTGGTTTGAAGATTGTGTGTTATTTCTTGAATTATTGAGAGGTTGTGTTACATTATCATCATCTCCAGTTGTATTGCAAAAATATTTAACCTGTGAGCACACATCACTTAACCAGTTACAAAGAGAGATAAAGGAATCAATAAATTTTGCATTTACAAGATCCTGCACCGAAGGCATTGTAAGTTACTCTTTCTGGGCACCGTAGGTTCGAGCAGCACCGACATTAAAGAAAACCGCAATGTGGACAACGTTCCCCCTAAGGACAGCGCTGGGCAGGGGCCTGGGGAGGGGACCCCACTCTCCAATGGCGGTGGCAGCAGCAGCAGGAAGAGACCTTTGGAGGAGGGCAACAATGGCCATTCCAAATTTCGCCCCAAGAAGAGGAAGAAAATGCCTGGCCCTGTTCTGCCAAAGAATGCCCTGATGCAGCTTAATGAGATTAAACCCGGTTTACAATACAAACTCCTCTCCCAGACAGGGCCGGTCCATGCCCCCATGTTTGTGATGGCAGTAGAAGTCAATGGGCAGGTGTTTGAGGGGTCTGGTCCAACAAAGAAGAAAGCCAAGCTTCATGCTGCTGAGAAGGCTCTGCGCTCCTTCGTCCAGTTCCCAAATGCCTCGGAAGCCCACCTGGCCATGGGCAGGACTCTGTCGGTCAACACGGACTTCACATCTGACCAAGCAGATTTCCCCGACACCCTTTTCAACGGGTTTGAGACGCCAGTCCCTTCTGACGCTTCCTTTTACCTGGGGTCCAATGGGGACGGGTCCTTTGGCTCCAGCGGGGACTATGGTTTGCCATCGTCTGCTGTAGCCAGCAGCCTTTCCCAGTCGCCTCTCCCCCCACCCTCCCCCTACCCCACGGCCAGCGGGAAGAACCCCGTCATGATCCTTAACGAGCTGCGCCCGGGGCTGAAGTACGAGTTCCTCTCGGAGAGCGGAGAGAGCCACGCCAAAAACTTTGTCATGGCTGTGGCAGTGGACGGTCAGACTTTCGAAGGCTCGGGAAGGAATAAAAAGCTGGCAAAAGCTCGGGCTGCTCAGTCTGCACTGGCATCCCTGTTTAACATGCAGCTGGACCAGACTCCATCTCGCCAGCCCGTTCCCAGCGAGGGGCTCCAGTTACACTTGCCACAGGTGAGAAACACTTCGGGTGTTGTGGATGACTTTGGGTAATGACCAAGAGGAGTCAAGTTGTGTGTCTTGAATCAGTTTGAACAGCATTTCTGCTTCTATAGATATGTGTGTCTATATATGTGTATATATATATATATATAAAAATATGTACATGTATGTATATATGTATTAGGTGATTTATCCAGTTATAGCTTCTGATAATTTGTATTCTCTTCCCCAGAGAAGAAGCTTTGTTTCTGATGTTTTCAACCTTGATCATACTGTGTAAGAGAGCACCAGTGCCAGCTTGAATTACTGTTTGTGCTGGGGAAAGATTGAATCACATCTTGCTCGTTTCAGTCAGGAAGACTTAGATGGAGTTCAAGTGAGAATTACTGCTTTAAGTGAAGTTATTATTTGATACAACAGAGTTTAGCAGAGAAGAAAATCATTCTCTCCTGCAGACAGAAATTGTTGCAAGTCAAGGTCAGATTAAGTGAGGCTGGTGCAACTGCCACTGATTCCAGGGTGTGAACACAGTCCATGTGCGTGTATCCAAGACCTGTGGTTAAATGGCTATCATCTAGGCAAATGAATTAATATGCATATGGAAGTTACTTAGGCAAGTAAATCTGGCTGAGAAATAATTTAAATCAAATAGTTAATGAATTAGGAAAAGTGTCAAACATACCGGACACAGATCAGAAATTTGAAGTCACTAGAATGGAGTAATTTTGAATTTTTTCATGCAGAAAAATTCTTCCTTCTTTTCTCATTTATGTGTCTTCCCAGTCAAACTACACTAATAATTGACTACTGTCTTTCTACTGTGTCTCTTGGGTATTTTTAATGAGATTATATGCCCATCTAAATGAAAATATTTCTCTGTGAATTCTATTGTATCTTTCTGTTTATTATGAGAATTTCAAGGCTTTGCCCTTTACTATCTCAAAACTGTTGTTCTAGATTTCACTAAAATGCTAACATACTGTTCTGATTTGATAATGTAGGGTCAAAGAGTATAAGTAGATGTGACTATTTTACGTACGTTTCTTTCGCAAAATATATGGACAATATGCATATTTTAGAACTTCCTATATGGTTTCATTTTAATGTTGCACAATTACTGTGTTACTGATAAATGTTTCCTTCATTTTCAAATCCAGGATCATGCTGTTTCGGGTAGTTACAATTTCTTCTGTAGATTCAGTGATTTCAGACTGCGTTCTCCACTTTTAAAAGTAGATTTGACCGCAGACACCAAAAAAATTTCACTGCCAGTAATTCATGTGTTACTTGTTCTTGCATCAGTAAAATGGTGAAAACTGGAACTGGAAGAGGGAAGTGTGAAAAACCCAAGCTGAGCTGGGAAGGATGTTACATGGGTGCTGCCTGATTTATACCCAATTTCAAGTAATTTTTTTATTCAGGAGCTTTTGATCAGCTTGTCATCAGGATGTCATCAAGCACTTCACTGTGTTGCTTTGCTATGAATTATAATTGGCTGTTATTGGAATTACATTAGGCCTTTTACATATTAGTGATTTTGGTCTGGTATGTATTTAATGATTTAAGCATTTGTGGTGTTTTCAGGTCCTGCTTTATTTATCTTTCTTTAGAAGTCTGTGAGTTGTTTAATTTTTTTAGACATTGTTTACTGTATAAAAGTGTTAAATTCAGAGGTAATCCTAAAGTGGGTGAAATCACAAAAATTGGAGAGTGCAGGAACGATGTAAATGAGGATAGGATGAGATATAACCAGTGGACAAAATAAAATGATCAGGTTGGAAAAAAGGAAAGCTAGAAATACGTGAGGGGAGGAAAAATTCGAATACCGAATGCTTCGGGGAAATAAAAGAAGTACAGTGTGGTTGTACCAGTGAAGGTGTTGGAATTGACTGCCTGGGTGCCAGGTCCAAACCTGCCTGTAGCTCATTTGTGGTGAGAAGAATGGAGTTGAGAGATGTTCCCTGTGAACAGTGGTCGTCCTGAGTGTGGCCGGATGTCTGTTTGTGACCCCAGCAGATCTCCCGAGAGCTGCAGGTGCCCCAAAGAGAGTTAAATGCAGAAACACGTGTGCAAACTCTCAAATGGTACAGAAGGGTTGCTGCAATCAAAAATTGATTGTTGTGAATTGGGTGTGAGAATAATCTTATGGTCTTTACAGGGAGTTACTGAGGTGCTGATGATGCCTTTTTTCCTGTCCTGCTTTAGCTACATATTAAGTGTTACTAAGCTCTCTTTACAGGGTATTAGACACAACAATTGTCTCCAGCTCAAATTCAAGGACAGCCCTTCCAAAGCTCAGGCCCAAAAGCATAAACAATGTAGAAAAGAGGAGGACAAACCAGGAGGATGGAACTTCATAATTCGAAGTTATTAATTGGAGAGTTAACCTCAATATGCAAATGGACTCTAACTTACAAAAGTGTGAAACCCCAAGACCAGGCCCCTTTTCTGTGTCCATCTTGAGGCCCATCCTGGCAGGGCTGCAGCCAGGCCCTGGTATTGCCAGGGTGTGGCCTTTGAAGGCCTTTCGATAAATACCTACTTTATTCCTCTAATTTGCTCCAGCCTCTGTTCCAGGTCAAGCTGATAAGGCATCACTGATCGTGTGGTTCAATTCAAGCTTGTCTGCTTACTCACAGCTTGGTCTGTTGTCAGGGATAAAGGAAGGTTCCCTGCAGTGAGGAACATCTCTGTGCTGGGCAAGTGAGTTAAACTCAGGAACACACTCAACATGAGCCTCAGAGTGGGTAAAAATGTCCCACTGAAAAACTCAGCAGTTGTGCCTTTAGCACCTTGGCAGTGGGTGTGTTGGTATTGAACAAATTGTCACACTTGCATTAGAGGGACTTGTCACTCCGAAACAAAGAAAATATTTTTATAGTTAGCTCTGCTTTGTGAACTGATCAAAAAATCACAGAATCACAAAATGGTTTGTGTTGGAAGAAACCTTAAAGATTATCTTATTCCCACCTCCTGCCATGGGCACAGGCACCTTCTGCTATTCCCGGTTGCTCTGAGCCCCATCCATCCTGCGCTTGAATCACTTCCAGGGATGGTGGAGCCACAGGTTCTCAGTGCCATGGCCTCACCACCCTCACAGGCAAGAATTTCTTCCCAATATCCCATCTAATGCTGCTCTTGGTCAGTAGGAAGCCGTTCCCCCTTCTCCTTCACTCCAGGCCCTTGCCTGAAGTCCTTCTCCAGTTCTCTTGGACCCCCTTCAGGTCTCTAAGGTCTCCCTTAATCCTTCTCTCCTCCAGGTGAACACCCCAGCTCTGCCAGGCTGTCTCCAGAGCAGAGAGGCTCCAGCTCTTGGAACATCTTGGTGGCCTTCTCTGGAGGGGAGGGGTCTCACACCTCTGTCAAAGATAGCATGGTGCTGTCCCTAAAGGAAGTTCTCAGGCCAGTACCAAATGCTTTTGAGTAGAACTGAGAAAAGAACACACTGGTAGCAGTAATTCCCCAGTATATGCTTCAAACCTTCAGCAGTCCAGGCTGCTGGTGTCACTTAAGGAAAGGTTTTCCATCAGACAGTGGGATCCTGCTGCTTGGAGGTACCACCTCTTCAGGCCACTAATGGCTTCTGTTAGAAAGCTGATATGGAGGTTTTCCTAATGTTATTTACTCTCAAAATGTTTACTTAAAAGATAACTGATTAGTCAAGGTGTGCAGAGGGCTGGAAATTAAAATTGTACATATTGAAGCTTAAATACAGTTACTTAAATTAGAAAGCTTGATTGTTGTGAGAGAAAGCAAGCTGAGCTGCACAAATGAGCAGTGTAACTGCAAATGAGGTTAGTTTGAAAAAGATCACAAGAGAGAGTATTTTTAATCATTCACCTAATTCAATTTATCCTTTCTGTTGTTGTGGACAGACTTTGAAACAAAACATTAAGCAGGAGAAATGGGGTGAGAACCACTACTGAATGGCTACTTGTATTTGAAGTGCTTTTTTAGTCCTGGTTCAACCTGGGGCGAGGGGAAGTATAAAAAATTATTCAAATATATAAAAGATACACAAATAATTATGAACATGGTTGGAGATCTGGGAAAGCTCCTTCTGGAGAGGTACCGAGGAGTTGTAGGCAGTTCATTGCAATAGATTGCTTAGTGTATACGGGAGAATGTGATGGATTCAAACCTGGGAAAGAGATAATATTGAATATATTTATGGGAATATCATGAATTATATGTTGGAATAATTGCTGTGGAATTGGAAGAAATATACAAGATACATCAGCATAAGCAGTGAAAGACTCTACAACTAGGCAGAAGTTTCTTTAAATCAATACAGGAAACTTCACTGAATTGTGTGTGCTTGTCACTGTTAAAGGGGAGGCCCTGGTTGACCTTGATTTTACCTGCAGTGGGAAGTTCACATAAGCCATAAACTGTGAAGATAAAACCAAAACAAACCAAGGGAGAATATTTCTGCTTGAGAAGGGTCCCTGGAGATCCAAGGAGAGCACAAAGGACTGAGATGTCTTGGGTCAGTTCCTGTGAGAGCTGTGAACTATTGCTGCTGTCTTTCCCACCATTTAGGGGATCACCAGTGTTCATCTTGGGTGATCTCCATGGCCTGCCAAGGTTTTCCTTCAGCTCCAGATTGACCTGAACTTCATCAGCTCCAGAATATTTTCAAGTGTGAATGGTCAGGGTGGTTCTGCTACAACATTCCTGCAACATCTGTATTTAACCAAAACCAGTCTGTGTGTGTAGAAAAGGAGTGGATTCACTGCGACTTCATCAGAGAAGGGAACAACACACCCAAAATAACTTGGAGCTCACATGCCTTACTGAGCCAACTGTCAGCTATTTTAGGTCTTTGCTTTTTTTGAATTACTCAACTTGGAATAATGATTTAATGCAGGAGTGGGGGTAGAGAAACTGTGTCAGATGTTAGAACATTCACAGGGAAGGTGAGACATGAGTTCAATTTCTGCTCCAATTAATATTTATGTGAAAGGCACTAGAGTCAGAATGTGATGTGAAAGATCCCTACTCAGGCTAGTCAGCGGCCTGGGCTTGCTGTGGAAACAGCTTCAAGTCCATGGTTTTGAGGTGGGGGCAGCAAGATGTAATTTCTGGCCAATAAGTCTTGTTCCTGGTGCTGCCTTATTCCCTTCTCTTCCATGCTCTTAACTATGTCAGTGTAATAGACTGCCTGGGAGAGAGGGATAATTCTAATGTCTTGGGGGAGTATTCTTATCAAAGACCAAAATCCTAGTAACTACATCTCTAGGCATTTAACAGTGTTTATTCCTCACTGCCCAGCTGTTGTCACGCAATTTGTGTATCAGATAGAAATAACAAATCTTTACTCTGTCTGCCTGTTTTCTGGCAGTGATTTTTTTTTTTTTTTTCCTCCTCTCCAGTTCATCGTAGATTGTTTGCATCTCCAAGGTTCATTTTGTCTCGCTTGAGTTCTGCTTAGTCCTCCTTAGGAGTCCTGCCCAGTGTCTGACTCCAAGTTCATCCAAGCATTTTTAGGTTTCCTTGCCAGCAGCTTAGTTCCAGGCTCTGTGAGATGCAGCTCCATCCTGTTCTGCTGTGCCAACTTCCATCTTCCTGGAGGAACTCGCTGTGTACTCGTGTGTATAGCAGTACCACAGTTTCCTCTGCTTTGCTTGCTATGTGAAAAAAAGGATGCTTTTGGAAAAAGCGAATGGATCTAGCCTGTATGCAGGCTTACTACCCCTGCTGCTTCGGGGAGCCTTTTGTCAGTGGCATTAGCAGGCAAGGTGGCCATGGATTGCTTCCCAGAAACACATTGCAGTTTGAGTTCCCAGTGCTGGGGAAGACTCTTCCAGGTACCAGTCACCACCCACCATCACTCTTTGAGAAAGGGTGAATCACATTGTTTATTCCCTGGATGCCAAGCCTTTACTAGCAGGTTTGAAGCCTCTATAAAACATAGAATCATAGCATAGTTTGGGTTGGAAGTGACCTGAAGTGTACGTTCTCTTTGTGGATCAGGTCCATCCCTGTCTGGAATATTTTGTTTCTGTGGTATCTCTATTCCATCACGATGTCATTCAGCATGATTCTACCATGTGCTGTCCAGCACATCCCAGTGTAGGGTAGGGCAGAAAAGACATGAATTACAGAAACGAGAGCATAAAACTTGCAGCTGGGAAGCAAGTCTCCATAACTATGCAGTGAGGCTAGGGATAAAACACTGGAATGGAGACTCTGTGCCTTGGTTATACAGTGATATCTGCCCTCATGGCTGCAGGGAGGTTAATAATTTAAGCCTTTGGTGTATCAATTTTCCATTTCTAAGACCAGGGTGATTCAAAAACACTCAATTAATTGCTTTTTCTTTTGTGCGTTTACCTTAAAGTTCAGCTTTCTGCATTAGGTAAGTCCTAGGACAATTAAATGCAGACTTAGTGATGTGTGGTTGTGGTGCTGGCAGAACATGGACTGTAACCCAGTTTTGGGTCCAGCAACAAAAAGACGGTGTTTGAAAATCAGTGCCTGACCAGACATGTTCGTGACTTCTGAGCCAAATTGTGTTCCTGAAAAATATATGGGGTTTCTGAGTTGCAGTCCATTCAAATGTATCAAGAAAATTGGTGTTTGCAATGTCAAGAGTCTTCTGATCCCACAAGTTGAGCGATTGCGAAACATGGATGAGGCAGGTGCAGCTGGGACCTGCCTGCTGGTCAGTGTTTTCTGTCAGGCTCTGATGAGAGCTGCCGAGCCCTGTAATCATGACACCCAAGCTTAACTTCCTTTTGGAAAAGCTTTAGTAGCCAAGGAAGAAATAAGTAAACATTGTCAGCATGTCCATGTCATTTCTAGGCTGTTGGTTCTCATGAGCCTTGTTAAGGAGATTGGGGTGAATGGGGCTGGTGGTCTTCAAACCTTTTTCTCTTCTTTTTTCCTATTTTGTTTTTTTTCTTTCCTCTTTTTCTCTTGGGCATCTAACACATCTGTATCATAGAATGGTTTGAGCTTTAAGGTCCCTTTCCTTTAAGGAAAGGACCTTAAAGCTCATCCAGTGCCACTCCCTGCCATGGGCAGGGACACTTTCCACTAGATCATGTTGCTCCAAGCCCTGTCCAGCCTCACCTGGAACACTTCCAGGGATGGGGCAGCCACAGCTTCTCTGTTCCAGTGCCTCACTCAGCATCTGGATGGCACTGGTGAATGTGACACAAATATCTCTGTCTTTATGGTGTGTGAAGCTGTGGGCCAGGTGTGCACACCTAGAACTTCTCAGATACTGCTGGTTGTCAACCCACGGTTGCCTTGGATTGAGTTTCTTTTCAGGTGAAAATTCAAGAATTTGGTCTTGACTCTTTTTTTCTAGCAGTTACAGTTCCAGCTGCCTTGAAAACAGCAGGTGAGATTAACTGCAGTGCTGAACTGGATTGTCTGTCAACAGGAGCAGGACTGGTATATTGAAGTTTTCCTTCATTTTAGAAGTTAGCCCCCACTTACAGCCTGACTTAAAGTAACTGTTCAAGTTTTCCTGAAAGACAGAAATCTTTCCTAATTTTGAGATAGCTTATTTGGGGTTTTACACTGGTATTTTCTATTCCTAACTTTGTATAGGATTCTTATAAAAATAGGACATCGGAAATGTTAAATTAGTGTTGAAAACAAAATTGCCCTTACTTATATAATAGATAAGGAATTAGATTGCCACAAAAGTTTCCTTTGAGGGGCATGGATATTTACTTCAATCTTATTGTCAGGTTCAATGTTGAGGGTACTGAAACTGTGTTTTGAGGTTTTAGACAGGTAAGTCTGTACTCTCATGCTTTCCAGTTGTTCTCCCAAGCCTCAAATGTTCATCAGGATCATGGGCATTAGGTACTTCAGTGCTTGGCTTAGGGCTGTCTGACCTTGTTTTGGTAGACCTGGAGCACTCATATCTCTGCTTTCACTTGCAAGTGACGCCTCAATGTCAGTTTTTAAAGTGAACAATAAAAACTCACTCCATTTGCTTTGTCCAA
This sequence comes from Picathartes gymnocephalus, assembly GCA_013390045.1. NCBI lineage: Eukaryota > Metazoa > Chordata > Aves > Passeriformes > Picathartidae > Picathartes > Picathartes gymnocephalus. The sequence continues at coordinate 130,162 of WEKY01058235.1, forward strand.
TCAATTAAAAGTGTAAATCTTTATAACTTAATGCGCCTGTAATTAATTTTTTTTTTAACTTTTATTTTTTTAATGTGCATTTCTGTGTGGTCTTACACGTGTTAGCTGATGCTGTTGCACGCTTGGTTGTAGATAAATTCAGTGATTTGACAGAAAATTTCACATCTCCACATGCACGTCGAAAAGTCCTTGCTGGAATTGTCATGACAACAGGTAAATTTAAAAAAAGTAGTATTTTGAATGCTTAAATATGAGAGCTCTGTTTGCATCTAGTAAGCTAACTTTTTTCAGTTAACCAGTATTGAAATATATTTTTACTATTTAATCTTGAAGGTGGACTAAATACAGTAATTAAATCTCAGGTACTTACAGGAGAACTAGACCTGCAAATACTTCTTTTTCCACAGAGTTCCTGTCCTCTGCCTGAGACATCTGAGTAGCTCACAAAATGTAGATTTTTAAAGTTACTCATGAAACTTTGGGAAAATAAGTAAAATCCCCCATTGCCCATGCAGATGGTATTTCTGTTTTGGGCACGTTATGTAAGAATTACGCTTCTTTCCAAGGTTTTAAGATTTTGCACTTTGTTATTCTTGCTATATTTTATTCTTAGTGCCCTATGTCAGTCATTTTAGTAAAAATATCTGAAGAAAGCAGTTTATGTTTTGGCAGATGGCAGTGGTGTGCATGTGTCAGCAGCGGTGTCATGGCTCTCTGAGTGCTGACATGAGATCTCTGCTTGTCCAAATCACCCAAAACAGTGAAGTTCTGCCCTAAACTAATCTATGACCATGCTGCTGCTGAGTTTTCCTTACATTAAGGTTTAGCTTGGCCTTCAATCCATGTGAACCTTTGGTGGAATGTTCATTTTGAGGCTGTCCCAGCTGTGTCCCCTCCTGATCTCTTGCCCTCCCACTCACACAGGCCCTTGGGAGGTTTGAGAAGCCTTGATGCTCCTCAAGCACTGCTGAGCAACAGCCAGACCTCCATCTGGTAATAACACTGTTTTAGCCCCAAATACATGAGGAACATGCTGTAGTTTCATTTGTTTTGTGATATTTATTGTGGTTTGTGATATTTAGCAGGTTTTTGTGCTATTTACAGTCCTGTATGTGCAATTCCCAGAAGAGACATGTGCCAAAGAATTAATACTTAACTAACATGTGAATACCTTTTGATTCACTGAAGAAATAGCTTTACACAGAATTATAAAATACCTTGCCATGAATACATGTCTGGGAAATGCCTGGAATCAGATGACTCCATTGCATAGCCTGTTTTACAGCCTGGTGCTTCTCCTCTGGCGCTGTGGGCAGGAGGGCCCAGCTGGGCTCAGGTTCATCTTGTTGCGCTTTTTTTACCCGAGTGTTTTGCTAAGTGGCATTTTGACCTGTCTTTTGCTTAGTCCTTCATTCAGCTGGGGTTTTTGAGTGATAAAGGCAGTTCTCTGTATAGAAAACACCCATCCAATGTACTCTTTAAATTCTATCGCATGGGATGGTTTAATACCAAGAATTAATTACCACTGTAATCTTTACATTTCTTTTTTCCTTAGTCTTAGCTTTCCTGTTGTTGGTTCAGTACCCTTCCATAACACGTTGCTGCTTTAATAAATCAGTGCCTTTCAGATTTCTAAAGTGGCTGTGAATATCTGCATAGGTGGCTAGAAGATACAGCTGAAAGTTACTGGCTGCCTGAATCTCAGGAGAAAAAGCACTTTGGAACTTGGGCTTTAATAATTCTTCTTGAAGCAGCACTTTTTACCTGCAGGTTTTCAATTGTCTGATCTCCAACATGAAGAGAGTAGTTCTCATAACAACCACAGACAGTGCTGCTGCAGGGAGGTATGGCTGAGTGAAGTTTTTGTTTTAAATAAATTATCAGAAGAAAAACGGTTATTTTTTTAAAAGAAGCAAACAGCCAAAAATAAGAGCCTTGTTTGGGTTCTGCGAGAAGATCACTCAGTGCATTATTTGTGTTGTTAATTGTATCTCTTTCCTGAAATTTTTTTTGCAGGTACAGATGTGAAAGATGCCCTGGTAATAAGTGTTTCTACAGGAACAAAATGCATTAATGGTGAATACATGAGTGATCGTGGTCTTGCATTAAATGATTGCCATGCAGAAATTATAGCTCGAAGGTGTCTGCTGAAATTTCTGTACACACAACTTGAGCTTTACCTAAGGTGAGCTGGGGGAAAAAAGATGAGCTGATCCCACAGAGCTGAAAAGGTGTCTGTGGAAAACATCTGTCTTCATTATTTCAGTGTAAAGCACTTATCGTGTTGCATTAGGATGTTGAATTTAGAACTTGTGCCCTTTGCCCTCAAGTTTGAGTTGAACAAAACATTTCTTTAGGGAGGTGTCAATCATGAGAGGGGAGGACAGGGAAAATAATTAGCAATCATTTTGTAAACTGTAAATGTATAAATCAAAATAATATGAAGTGGGCTAAAGGTTGCTGATGTTTCATTGAAGTGCCTGAAAGCTCTTGACATCTGGGATTGCCGCAGGCTCTTTGTTTCCTGTCTTCAGTGATTCTTTAATTTTGTTAATTGTCATAACTGTTAGATTTATATTACAGAATTTTCAGTCATCCTGTGTTTTTAATGCCTGTTAAGTCTGCCCAGCTTATGCCTATTTCCATGTTAATACCAGTTTTGACTCCAGCTTTCTTCTCTGTTTCAGCAATAAAGATGATCAGCAAAAATCCATTTTTATCAGATCAGAGCAAGGCGGGTTTAAGCTGAAGGAGAACGTGCAGTTCCATCTCTACATCAGCACATCTCCTTGTGGTGATGCTCGGATTTTCTCACCCCATGAAGCAGCACAGGAGGGTATGACAGCAGTCCTCTTCCACCCAAGGGAGCTTAAATTATTCTTGGGGCATGTACAAGCAGCATGGTTAAAATGTAGGTGTCTTCTTTCCTTTTAGCATAGAAGTGTGTTAGACAAAGATCTCTTCCAAAAAAGTCTAAGCTGTTCTTCCTCTGTGGTAGAAGTTCAGTAATGAGCCCTGTGGTCTTGAAGAGGCTGATGCTAACTGAGATAAGCCAGTGAGTCAGCAAGTATTCCTACAGAGCTAACCTTCCCCTTTCCCTGTTTCCATCCTTTAACAGCAATTCTCTGCCTGCCCCTTTCACAGTCTGCCCATTAACTTCATTTTAATTCTGTAACACACAGAACACAGCTCAAGAGCTGCCTGCTTCCTACTACTCCTTTGGTGAAAGCCTGGTTTAACTGCAACTGTGTTTTGGAAGGCAGTATTGGTGAGAGGTGTCTGACACTGTAGCAAAATCGCCAAGAGCAGTAGGAACTATGATGCAAGCCAGCAGTGACTGCAGGCAAATACCTCAAATCAGTCCTTCTTATTGAAGCTGAAGTGTAAAACCCTTTGAGAATGTTCCTCAGCTGATTGTCCATGTGTTTTGTCCTTCAGACCAAGGAGACAGACATCCAAACCGCAAAGCCAGAGGACAGCTACGGACAAAAATCGAGTCTGGGGAAGGGACCATCCCTGTGCGCTCCACTACCACTATCCAGACATGGGATGGGGTATTGCAAGGAGAGAGGCTGCTGACCATGTCCTGCAGTGACAAGATAGCCAGGTAAGACACGGAATGGTTGGTTTTGTTGCTATTGATGTTATTGCTGAAGGAGGGCATAAGACAAGGGGGAATGGCCTTAAGCTGAAGCAGAGCTGGGTTAGATGGGGTATTGGTAAGGAATCCTTCCCTGTGAGGGTGATGAGGCCCTGGCACAGGTTGTCCAGCAAAGCTGTGGCTGCCCCTGGATCCCTGGAAGTGTTCAAGGCCAAGGCTGGATGAGGCTTGGAACAACCTGGACTAGTGGAAAGTGTCCCTGCCCATGGCAGAGGGATGGAATTAAGATAATTTTTAAGGTCCTTCCAATCTAAAACCATCCTGTGATTCCTGCAAGAAAGGAAGGGTGCATGGTACCCACAGTGAATGTACAGGGAATTGATGGGCTTATCTCACTGCTTAGACAGAGTGTGAGGGTGACTGTCACCCTGTGATAAAGCTCTGATTCTTCACCTGCAGTTGGTGTCAGACTTTTTGCTGGCTTCAGAGGCAAGATGTAGTCTTTCTGTATCATTCCAGGCACATCAAGTCATGACAGCTTTGTTTTGTGTTTCTATCACTGGGGAATAGCAGAGGAATGTTTTGGATTTTTTTCCTCTAAAGTAGTATAGCATTAGGAAAACAGTACAATAAATCTATTGCATTACTTATATTTGGATAACTTCCTCTGTTGATATACATCCTTGCCCCATCATTGGAAATGTTCAGAATCAGGTTGGATGGGGTTTGGAGCAACCTGGTCTAGTTGAAAGTGTCCTTGCCTGTGGCAGGGGGTTGGAACAGAACAAGCTTTAAAGTCCCTTCCAAACCAAACCATGGTTCCACGTTCCATGACATCAAAGATTCCTACATTTCCCATGCATAGTTTAGGTTTTTATTATTTTGTATGGTGAAAAGTGTCCCTGTTTAAAAAAAAAAAAAAAAATCCTAATTGATGGGTATTTCTAGTTTTTACTCTACAGTTTTAATTGCAATTTAAATATTTTATTGAAATTAAATATTTTGTTTCCAGAGCAGTATTTTAATTTATATTTCATCCAATTCCTTTTTTCTTGTTGTTTTTGACAAAGATGGAAAGATTTTTGTTGTTTGTTTTCAAAATCCTAAACTGACAAAAAAACATTTAACAGTAGTGTTGTTTAACAAGCACTGGAAGTATGGAAGAGTTGCAACATCATAATTTTTTTAAATGAGTCTGTGTTTTCAGCCTTTGTGCTCTTGCAAAGTAGATGAGAAATGCCAAGTTTTTCAGTTAATGGTACTTTAGTTATTTTTAGTTATATGTACGTTATATATGTTTTAATTAAAAGAGCTCTGCTGTTTTCTGAACTCACCATTAGTCTGATTCAAAGTTTATTAAGGATATTGGGTTGGAACTATTCTTGTGAACTGCATAGGCCAAATGAAAAGTAGAGGAGGAAGTTTATGTAATGGCTTTGTTCCTTTAGTCTTGTCTCAAGGAAGCAGCATCTCTACTGAAGGAAAACACTTTGTTTTAGTTTAAGTGCCCTAACATAAATTCATAGGGCCTTTCAGAAGCTAGGACAGGCAGCTGGGGAAAGGTAATTCTACAAAAACGACATTTGGGCTTTTTTATAATATTTTCAGTAAAATTCACCAAATAAATTCCCCAGTTTCATGCCAGGGGCTTCTCCCAACCACCAGACTTGGGATTCATGCCACATTCTTTTATCACATTGTCATTGCAAATACATTTTAAAAAAGCCACTTGTTGAGCTAGAACACATTTGACTCTTTCGTTGATTTTGTGTGATGCAGAACAGAATCCATTTCTGGCTTCCATAGCTAGCTGTCGCCTCTCCTTGGGGCTAATGGGAATAATTTTGTTTGTGCCAGTGAAGGAAGCAAATAGAACCCCTTGACACAGAACAAAGACTGTATGATGGGTAAGGAGGCCCAGATTTTCATCATCTTTTTTTTAAGCATTGTTCATTTACGTTTGAAAGAATGCCTTCCTCCATAGTGTCCAGCAATGAGCCCCAGGTATGCCTCAGACCCAGGCATTTCCACTGACCTTTCCCAAATGTTTGCAGTCACAGCCTGGGAAAGATGTGGATAAATTTGGGATCTGGGATTGCACTTGCATCAAACTATTTGTATCTGAACTGCCTCATCCATGTGGATTATCTGTACAATCCAAGTTGCTGTTTCTAGCCATTGAGTGCAGTGTGTTGCCCAGCACCCTCCTAGACCTGGTAGGAACATCCAAGAAAAGTTGTGAGAAATGTGGGAGGGCCATGAGTGTAATCCCACTTGGACTGGAAGCATTAAAACAGGATTGTCCTGGTGTGTTAGAGCTCGATGGCTCTGCAATAAGGTGTTAGGGTTCTTTCTGACCAGAGTTAATATTAATATAATATACATGCATTTGTTTTAAATGTATCCTGGCCTGGTGCCATGGTACTTCAGTGTTGATTTTTGTCATTCTTCTTTTGATGGGTTTTTCTGCCCCTGTTTTTGGTTTCAAATAATTACTTACCTTCTCATTAAACATTCCAGTTAATGGCTAATGTCCTGCTGAGAAGCGCAAAATCCCTTTTTCACACAGTTTCTTAGAAAAGCTCTGGGAACTGAGAAAAACTTTCTAGGCTGAGTTGTTAAAACGGAATTCACTGGTGCTCTTCTACTTTAAAGAAGAGAAAATATTTTTCTGATAAACTTCTGTGTGAAAGAACATCACACACCCATCCACTGGCCTTGTTTTGTACTCATTCAGAGTGGGAAATCCAAATGGACATTTGTAACTCGGTCTTCCTCTTTTTTTCCCCAAAAGTGAGCATTTCTCCTTACCAGTTCTTAACCCAGTGGCAGTGGCTGATGTGAATTGCAGTGGCCACTTTGATGCATGGTGGCTGTGTGGCACTTTAGATGAAATACCTGAGGGGAGGTGGTGAGAAATGACTACCCAAGGTGTACCGTTATGGAACCTCTTCAACTAAGCTCACATATATTACAATCTGGTTTAAACCCAGAAGAGCAGAGAAAACTAAGTCTCTGTGTATAAAACAGAAAGAACTTTGAATGTTCAAAAAATACCCAAAATAGTAATTAAAACCAAACGAGGTTAGATGTTGGTGCCAGAAAATTGATATATTTTATTTAATAGTAAAAGAGGCAAAGAGAGAGGAAGAGGAAAGAAATAAATAGAGAAAGAAGTGTGCATGGTGGGTAGGGGGATGGGGGAGAGTGACAGGGGTTAGATAGGAGTGTATCACCTGTCCAGGGGTCCCAACAATGTCTTGTTGCTCCCCTCCATCTGGTCTTGGTGGTGAGGGTCCACACCACCTTGCTGGAAAGTATAGAATCCAGTGGATTAATACATGTGTTGGGCAGATGGGAATGCCCACGTGCCTCCCTTGCAGGGGGTCAGTTTGACGCTGGATCTGTTGCATCATCTGCAGTGTGGTGCAGGGTCGGGGGACCCCTTTGAGGGGGCCTCTGATGGGCCATGACACCCCCTCTGCTGTCCTTCATGGGGATGCAGCTTCTCCCAGGGTGAAGGGGCCCCACAGCTGAGCTGGCTTGCACAGTGGAGGATGGGTGTTCACTGCCTTGGACCAGAGGCTTTTTCACTACACACGCAAAGCCTCTCTCCCTGCCACCCTTTGGTGTGAGGGTCTGTGTGAGTCTGGCAGCCGATAGCCATGGGGCTGCCGTTTCCACTCCAGAGGTGTTAAGCTTGTGCTCTGTGAATATATTCTTCTCTCCCAGCCCTGAGTAGTTACTTAATCTTATCCTCAACATCGAGCAGTGTAGGGCCTCAGTCCTATTCAGGGTGTAGTGGTCTTCTCTGCAGCTTTTGTAATAGAGTTTTGCTATAATAGGCAAAAGTCCTTCGTGAAGATGTTTGTCATAAACTATAGCGTTTCAGTCTCCGACAACACATAGGCAGCAAATCCAGGCAACGTCAAAAAAGCTGGGACAAGTCAGAGCTGTGTGGTTGCCTCAGTGCAGCTACAAGGGAAAAACTTTCTCATGTCTGTAACTGCACATCTAAAATGGTGTTTGTAAGAAGGGCTGTTGTCGAAGACCAGAGACTTCTTGCACTTATGATTTATCGTGTGGGCTGCTAACCCAGCCACTTGATTTAAAAGAAGCTCTCACTTCTTGTAAAGATGCTCTTGCCTATTTACAGCTGTGGCTCTTGAAGAGGAGCGGTCACAGAGACTTAACTAATCTCTTTAGGACACAAAGAGAAGTCGGGTTTCAAGTTATGCCTTCTGCATGCCAGAATGAAAAGGCCTTTCTGGGATAGTCCTACATCTTCCACGGTGACACCTTCTCTCACTTGCCAGTTGCAAGTAAAAACTTAGGATAAGTGAAGTGCCAACTAAATAATTTTCATTTCTTCATGGTGATTGTTGTTTATAAATAATACTGACACGAGAAGCTCTTTGAAAGGTAAATGCTTGCGAGTATTTGTCCTGTTTGAGTAGTTGCAGGAGTCTCCTGTTTTTTTGAGATGAATTTTGACACCAGTGCCATGTGGACATCAATGTGGGTCACGCATAGTGACTCCCCTGCCCCATTCTACTCTCTGCATAAAAATTAGTAAATAAGATGTTTGATATTAACATCAAGTTTTATGTCTTACTGCTGTTAGGCCCCCCTCAATTCTGCATTTTCCTCTAAAATAATATGAATAACATAATTTCTGTACCTTTTGAGTTTGGAAAGTTCAGAGGAGAGTTTTTACCTGACACTTGTATTTTTAACTGATTTTATTTTTGGCAAGAGGTGCTACCAGCACGCTGTGAAAGTATTGCTGAGAGTTAAATTTTACTTACCTTCTCATGTGTCAAGAGCTGTTAAGTCAGCTGCATTTCATGAAGAAATCCACAGACCTTTTATGAATCCACTGTAGATACTACTGAGCTGATTGTGGTCCAAAGCAGAAATGTGACAACAGGAGGAGAGGACTCCTCTTCATTTGGTGTCAGTCTCTGGTTTCTCCACCCTTTTGTAATGCAGAAAGCTTGAGAACAGCAGAAAGGTTGAGGAAGTGCATCCATCCTCCAGACTTATGAACAAGCTCTACAGTAGTGCATGTAGAATAAGAAAACCAGTGAATATGCTAAATGTATAAAATTCAGATTTCCCACTGAGGTGTTCATCTATAAGGCCTCAGGTGAGCACAGTACACAGAGAGTGTCCTCTGCGTAAATTGTCAGAAGTTGAACACAACTCATGTGCATTGATCTGCAAAGGCCAAGATTGAGGTTGAGCCTGTAAAGGGATGTACTGGTTTGAAGGAGCATTTCCCAACTCTGTCCTTGTACTCCCAACAGTGGAGGAATTACCATTAGCTGTACCCCAGCTCAAATCAGGGCGCCTGTGTTTAAGCATTGGCAGTTTGAACGTAAATTCTGTGGCTATTTATACCAATCTAAGAGGTTGTACTTTAACTATCAGTTTAAGGTATACTTTTTGAAGGTTGTCAAAGAAAATTCTTGTAGTAAATTAAAACCAGAATGGTCAGAATATGTTAAATACTGTCATAAGCAAAAAAATTTGTCTTACCTTAGGCAAGCATCTCAAGTGTTTCCAGTGAGAAGGTTTACACTGGAAGAGTTTCCCTGCCTGCTTCCCTGGGTGTTCTTTCCCAGCTGCAACTCTGCTTTACATGCCTTACTTTAGGCATTTCAGTATCTCTTGATGTGATGCACCATTCCTGTTTTCTGCTCATGCTCATTCTTTAGCACCCGCGTTTGGGTTTCTAACTTAAGATTTAAGTCACTTCACTTACTTAACTCTTTTCTGATACTGTTTTTAATGTGAAGAAAAAAATCCATTGTTTAATTGCTTCTCTGGAAAGACAACACTGACTTGAAATTTTCTGTAGTGCATTTTGCTTTTTCTGCTTTGCACTGCGTGGTTTGTAGTGAAATACAGCATTTGGCCCCTTAATTTCCAAAGAAATCGTGCTTTCAGTAAAGGCTAATGCTAGATTGGCAGCAGTTGTTGGTGTGAGTTCTGACAGTCTGTAGTTGTAAACTGGAGGATGAGGCAGTTTTATCACTTCTGGAAGTGATGCCTGTGGCCTTTTGAAAACTGATTTGTGGTGGTGGTTTCTTCTCAGTTTATATCCATAAAGGTTGTTTGAGTGTGTGTGCTAATGGAACTGAGATATTGCTGTTTGACAGAAGTACAGTATGAAAAAGGTGCAAGAAGAAAGTCTCCATGCAGTCCTTTCTTTCACTCTGCTATGATCTGCAGAACATGACCATAACTCTGATAGGGAGAGGCTGAGGGATCTAGTGGGGCTCAGCCTGAAGGAAAGAAGGCTCAGGGGTGACCTTCTTGCTCTCCACAACTCCCTGATGGGAGGACAGTTGGCTGAGGGTTGGTCTCTTCTCCCAGGTGTGAGGGGACAGGACCAGAGGAAATGGCTTCAAGCTGTGCCAGGCGAGGTTCAGGTTGGATATTGGGGAACAGTTAGGCCAGGCACTGGAACAGGCTGCCTAGGGAAGTGGTGGAGTGTCCCTGGAAGCATCCAAAAGGTGTGGGGATGTGGCACCTGGGAACAGTGGTGAACAGGATGGTGCTGAACAGGATTAGTGGTTGGACTTGATCTTAGAGGGCTTTTTCAGCCTTAGTGATTATGTGATTCTTTTGGGTTTCATGTTTTATCTCTGCACTATAACCAGTTTCTGATATAAGAATACATTTCTGTAGAGAAGTCTATGTTATTTTACTATAACAATGAAAGTTAAAGCTAGTTTTATAAACCTAACTACCACCCAACCCTGCCTAAGGAATATTAAGAGTTTTGGTTGTATGACCTGTCTCTGCAGTCCCTGTCCTTGCACAGGCCCATTGCTCTGAGCCCAGCACTAGTGTGTGCTGCAGTGGCAAAGGGGATTTAGCACAGCCCAGCAAAACACGGCCTGAGCCCAGTAATACCAGTTCATACAGTCCTGCTTGCAGAGGCTTGCTCAGCTGTCCTCACTCTTCCTCCTCTTCTAATCAGAAGTTCACAAGACAAATGTCAGCTTTCATTTTCTGCACCAGAGAAGGTCACCAGGCACGGGAGAAAGCAGCAAAACACAAGCTCTGGAAATACTGAAGTCAGAAGTAAGGAAAAGGGTCTGGCAGATGGTTATTTAGGAAGTAAGGGCTTGCCAGAGCAGTGCTTTGTGGCCTGTTCTAAAATGTCTATCATCACTTAAGTGCTGATCATGTAATGTAAAACGTGATGTGCCTTGTCTGCAAACCTCAGTTTGCAGTGCTCAGTCTTGAATTCTTTCCAGATGTTTCTTCCATAGTATTACCTGTGTCTGTAGCAGTCAGAAAGGCATATTGGTCCTGGGAAGCAACAATTTTCAATTCATATCTTTACTCAGCTTGGTTGCTGATTGTGTTTCCAGTCTTATAAAAATATGCCTATATTCCATGTAAAATACAACTCATTTATTAGCACAGTATTTTTACTCACTTATTAGGGCCGGCTTTTTTTAGTGACAGATGAAGTAAATTAATGCATATTGCCTCCATTTTCATCATCAATAAAGATATGCAAAGAAATATTTTCCTTGCATTATAATCTTTGTTTTACCATTTTTATAAAAAAAGAAAAGGAACATGTTTCAAGTCCTGAAGCCAGCCTGTGTAGTTCAGTTTTTGCAGTAGTGGAACAGCTATGGTGTGGAGCTTCTAGCCTGAAATGATGCTGATGTGTAGCCCTGCCATCCCAGCACAAGCTGCAAGAAATTAGCAACATCTGAATTCCCTGTTTTCCTAGGAGAACCTTGCAGACTGGTATAGGATAGGCTTTTTAATAAGGACAACCATTCTATGGGAGCACGAGAGCTTCTGATGTGCTCCTCTGTTTTATCCAAGCACCAAAGGAAACTTCTGCTGCTTGTGTCTGGCTGTTGCAGTTGGACTCCAACTCGAGGTTGGACAGGGTTTGGAGCAACCTGGGAAAGTGGAAGGTGTTTGGCAGGGTTTGAAACTAGATTATGTTTCCAAGCCAAACCATTCTGGGATTCCAAGACTGAAATATGCTATTTTTGTAGTGCCAAGCTTTTTGCAAGTATTCCTCGGACCAAGGCAGTGAAAATACTCTGCAGGAAATGCTGAGGTTTTCAAAAGTATTTTGTGTGACAATTACAGAGACATTGAGAGCCAAAACTTTATCAAATGAACACAGTTTAAAAAATACTGTCAGAATCAGGATTTTGCTCCTGGGCATTCTATATCCCTGCCACCAGACCTGATCCAGTGTAAGTCACAGTGCTCAGACAGGGATTTATGTTTGGAATCTGTGAAGCAGCTAAAGGGAGCAAAGACTATATGCATTCTTCGTATGTTTTCAGGTTTCGTATTAAGTTTTCTCCCTGCCTGTGGATATTGCAAGCCAGTGCACATGTCCTTTCTGTCAGCAGGATGTGGGCTAGGGTTTGAAGGACAGGCCTTTCCTTGTGGTGGTGTGATATGGAGATCTTGCAGACAATCCTCCTTGTGCTCTGGGAAGGATGCTCTTCTCCGTGCCAGGTGTCTTCTGGAGGCATCAGCTGCTGTTTCTGGTGGAGAATCTCACAGTTTAGCTTTCTCCCATTAAATGATCCTGTCCATCTCTGGCAGTAGAGTGCTAGAAAACACATCACCAGACATGTTAACAGGGGTACAACTTACAGAGTCTGCTGCTGTTTTAGGTCATTTTACTCAGGATTATGCTGAGTATCCCCTAGGCTGATCTCTGAAATTCTGGCAGGTGTCACAGCTTATGCTACCATAGTCATGTGCTGGTCAGGAGGAAGGGTTGAAAGTCTGGTCCATTGTGATTAACTGCTGTTATGTCTGGCAGATGTTACTTGTTCCATTAAAAAGAAAGTTTTTTTTGTTTGTTTTCTTTTTTCTTTTTTTTTTTTTTTTTTTTTTTGTTTTGTTTGTTTTGTTTTTCCCTCCCTCTTAGGTGGAACGTATTGGGTATTCAAGGAGCCTTACTTAGCCTCTTTGTGGAGCCAATTTACTTCTCTAGCATCATCTTGGGGAGTTTATATCATGGGGATCATCTATCCAGAGCCGTATACCAGAGGATAGCAGAGATAGAAGATCTACCACCTCTTTATACACTCAACAGACCTTTACTTAGTGGCAAGTATCTAATGGAGAAGGCCGTGTCGGTAACTAAGTTTGTTCCAGTAGCATTGTGATTTTGTAGTTCTCAAAACCTTGCAAACTGTGTGGTGTGAGTAAACTGCTTGCTGCTTACAACAGAGAAGTTATGGTTGAAACATAATACAGATTCCCAGTCAGAAATACCATAGCAAGGACTTTCTAGAGTTGGAAAGAACTTGGGGATGAAACTTTGGATGAGTTTTCACACCATTCCTGTCCCGAGCATGCCCTAGGAAGATGTGAGGAGAATTGAAGGCTTAGGGAAACCTCCTCCCACCTGTGGAATAGTATGTTAGCACTCACTGTCACTTCTCGTGCATTGCAGATTTTTGTTGAGTGGTCCCTTCATCTATCAGCATGTCAAGATAGACACACTTGTTTCACAATTTCTAGATCAATAATCAACTCAAAATGGATGGAGATAACACCTCACCTGTCTTAAATTCTAAAATGGCTTGTTACAGTAATGCTCTGAAAGCTTTAAAACTGAAATCTCATCCTCTCTCTCACTGTGTGCATTGCTTTGTTCTGTAGAGGTTAGCTTTTGGCATGTGTTTATTTTCCAGGGAAGAAAAAAACCAGCTCATAATTTTAAAGCATGTTTAAAAGATGACATAAATTTTTAAAATAGATTTATAGAGGGAGTGGGGAAAAGAGCATTGTGAACGAGTATTTCTTTAGGTAAGAAAGGTAATAAGGATTTCCCTGAACTAAGATGTGTAAAAATGTTAAATAACATATTTGTCCTTATATTAGCAAGTAAGTAACAGCTGCAGCACTTTTAACCAAATATCTAATAGTTTTATGGGCATAGTAACTGATGTATGGACTGTTTCTGCCTGATTTTGGGGAATTTTTATCAGTCCTTCAAGACAGCAGGTTTGTGGCAGGGTGAGAAGCATTTTTGTTATCCTTTTCACAGCATGTAACAGTACCTTGTCTTCTTGAAAATCATCCTTCTGCAATGCTGCTATCATCTATTTCCCATGAAATAGAACCATCTGTTTAAGCAGTTGAGCCAGGACTTGCTGAGCATCAGAGAGTTTGGAAATGTTCTCAGCTGTTGAGTTTTCACAATAATACACATCTCAAAAATGTACAGAAAGGTTCTTTAGGAGGTTGGGCAGAGAACTACATTGATGTATTTTCTTTTACTGGGTGAGTCTTAAAAGCTGATTTTCTGACCTCTGCTGTTAGATTCAGCTGGTGCATTCATGTAGCTGCCCATGTGCTCTTGGATTCAGATATTTTTCAGTGTATTCTTACCTAGAACTGTGGCAGAAATACCTCTCTCCAGTTTTGTGTTCTTTCTTGTACCACACACACACCCCTCTGTAATTTATTTCCACCAGGGGGATGAACTAGAACAGAAATACCTGTCTTGCCCCACTGTCCTGCCTGTTTAGCTGAGAAAGTACTGTAAAAACAGGTTATCTTCCTCTAATAAAGCAAATGTTATGTCTGCTGGGGCACCTGCATTAAGTCAAAATAATTTTGAGATACTGTTACGTACTGCTAAAAATTGTCTTTTCATCATCTTTCTTTCTTTATAAGAGAGTTTTTACTTACACCTTTTACCAGCAGGTTGAATCATAGAATCATTAAGGTTGTAGAAGACGCCCAAGATCATCAAATCCAGCCATTAACCCAGCACTACCCTGTCCACCACTAACACGTCCCCATATATTCAGTTCCAGTGGGGAACACCCATACCAGAGCAGGTGTTTTTCCGCTGAGGGATGCAGGAAATCTGTCTATTCGTAGAAAACTCCCTCTTTGCTGATTCTTGGAAGCCTTTTGGTTGCAGGATCCAGCTTTTCAGGGTGCCTTTAGCACCACAGGACTGAGGGTAGTTGAGCTCTCCCTGTGAGGTGGCCATTCCACTTGAAGAGGAGACAGGTTTGAATCTTGTAAATTTCTAGAATAATCTGAAAAGGGGTTGATTTCAATCAGATAGAGTGAGGATGCTTGGATAAATCAGCCAATATCAAGTTGCCAGTCTGCAGGGTGACCTGCACAGACTTTTTTGAGGGGGAACCACTGTGGGAGGTGGATATGCAGGAATTCACCCGGGCTGAAGCCCAAGTCAGGTACTGAGATCTTTGTGTTTAGAAATCCTTAACACATCTTTCGTTTTTTCATTCCTGGTTCCATTTTTTAAAATGGTTTCAACTTTTTGCCATCCACAGCCTCCTTGAGTAAGGAGGACTGTGGAATGTGCAAAGGAATTTCCTTTCTGCTAATTTACTTAATTAAAAGTTCCTCAGTGCTCTGTGAGATCCAGGCCATTAGCAGTGGTCATGACACTCAGTTTTCTATACCTCTGAGATATTTCTTCCTACATAAGTCCTGTTTTTTGCAAGCTGAAGTGTCTTAGTCTACTCTGTTGTTCCTTGCACAGAGACCCTTTCACATAAAGATCATTTTGCAGACCCATTTTTGTGCTAGTGAGACCAGGGCAGTACTTGATATTCAGGGTAAAGTAGCAATACTAGTTTATGTGGTGGCATATATTCTGTTCACTTCCTTGATCCTTCACTAATAATTCCTGACATTCACTTGTTTACTGTTGGTGATTGACCTCATCTTTTGGTAGAACTGAATATCAGAAATCAAAATCTCATTCCTGAATGCTAATATTGAGCTCCAAGTCTAGCATTCCTTGTGCAAGATTGCCTTACGTTTTTTCCTAACATGTGTTGCTTTATATTCATCTGTGAGGAATTTCATCTGCCTTTTTATTGCCTAGATACCCAGTATGTGAGGTTTTTTCTGCTCCTTTTTGCTATTGCTCCTCTTATTGTCATTTAAAAATAATTTAGTATCATCGCTGATGCTACGTTAGTTTTTACCCCCTCACACATCCCAGGTCTGCCTTGAGCTGGAGGCTCTCCAGTTGTGTTCACTCTTCCCAAGGAGACCATCTTTATCCAAGTGTTAATGAATTTGTTTTTAAAGTAGGCAAAAAGAAATCCTTCAGGAGAATTCTGGTGATTTTGTTTTGGCTGTTCCCTTGGTACCTTATCCTGCTGTTCACATTGGTGTTTTTCAGCTTTCTATGTCCTTTTTAAGGAAGCTTGTTTTAGCTCTCTCCTCAAAGAATTGTCGGACTATTTTTTTCTATAAGCACTGGCACAAAGAACTGTGACCTTTGCTTTTGTTTATTATATCCCTTTGTAATAATATTCAACAATAAGTTCTGAGCAATGGTCTCTAAATAGCTTTAGTTTTATTAGTTTTTCAAAGGAAAGTAAAATATTTGACTTTCTATCCTAACTTTCTTTTCTGTTTGTTTCAGCATATTGTGCTATATTCATGTCTAGATTTTGAAGGGCAAGATGACCCACCTAAAGTTTTAACAAATGCTTGTGATTTTGAGATAACCTTTATTCCCTGTCCATGCTACCTGTGATCCACCATCAGGGACTCCTTTGATATCTCTCCAGGGTTCTTCCATACAAATAAGCAGCTAAAGGGGTTGTTATTAATTAAATGTGTTTGAAATTCTAAATCAGAGTTGGTTTTGGTGCGGGATTTGGGTTTTTTTGTTTGTTTTTTTAAATTTAGTTAATTCATCAAAAACCAAGGAATGGAATTGTATAATTGCAGTGAAAATGTAGTGCATACTGGATGTTCAGCTTTCTTGTCTTATTTTGATTTGCTTATGGGACTGGTTGTGATATCACAAGTATTTTGGAGTACTTGATGACCTCTGATCCCTGTACTTGTTTAATAGTGTATTGAATGAAAGCAAAGGCAATAGTATAGATGTTTTATAAAATAATAATAAAAAAAAAGACAAAAAATTGTCATGTGGCATCAATTTCTTAGCACTTTTGGTAAAAACAACTTTTGTTTCCATTTTCAGTTTTTTCAGTTTATATTTTAAGAAAATGGGGAATAGTAGGTTATTTTCTGTTATTCAGTTAATTATTTATCAGTCATAGTGACAAGATTGATTCAATCCAAGGGTAAAAATACAACAGCTTCAGTGGTTTGTATTTCAAAGGGTTTCTTTGTTTATTAAATGAGGAATTGATGATAGGAAGGAAACTGAAGTTTGCTGAGTCATTCTGACCTTGTAGGTCTTGTACACTCTCAGTTCTGGGCCCAGAGGTGCTGTGAGACTGAGCCAGGTGAACCAGTCCTGCTCCCACGTGCCCAGCTTTATTAGACTGCATTCAAGATATCGGCCAGAAAATCATCCTGCTGTGTTGCTTGTGTTCAATATCCACAAATTCTTTAGATTTTATTAAGTGTAGGACCTGGCCTAACAGTGGAGAAGACTTGAAATGGGTTCTCAGCGAGAGCTGCCTTAAAGTAAAAATGGGATTTTTATTTACTAGAAAGAACAAATTGTCCTGGTGCTTTGTTCTCTCCTGGTGAGGTGACTGGGACATCTTAAATAGAGTTTTGCCACTCCTGGAATGTCTGAGGAGTCACATGTGCATGGCAGCAGTTGCTGTGACCTTCATTATGTACAGTCCATCTTTGAGCACTGGGGTGTTGTGCGGAATAAATCCTGCCCTGGGCAGGCAGCCAGCCTTGATTTGCACTTGGGTTGGATTGTGCTGGCTTTGCTTCTCCATCCCTGGAGACAGAGCCATAGTTGGAAGGTGTCACATAATTTAACACCTGAGCAAAGTGATTCGAGTCCTGTTTGGAGTCCTGTGGTTCCCCATCTCTGGGCTCAGTGTGCAACACTGAGTGTGTAAAGTGGGGAGTCAGCTAGAACACAATGCATTTATGCTGCAAGACCCAAATGTCTGCCAGTTCTGGCTTTGTGGAGGGTGCTGAGGATGGGGCTCACTTTCATAGAATCATGGGATGGTTTGTCTTGGAAGGGACTGTCAAGCCCACGTCATTCCACCCCCTGCCATGGGCAGGGACACCTTCCACTATCCCAGGTTGCTCCAAGCCCTGTCCAACCTGGCCTTGAACACATCCAGGGGTGGGGCAGCCACAGCTGCCGTGGAGGCTGCTTTCTCCAGCGGTGCACACTTGCCCTGCTGGGAAGGCCAGAACTAAGAGAACACTTTAGCCAGAATGAGAGTGAGGTGTCCGTGGTGTTACCTCCGCGAGTCGGTGAGAAATCTGCAGGAGAACAGCATCAAAATAAAAGATTTGCTTGTAAGACTGTTCACTCCCCAACAAAAAACCAAAAGTCAAGCGTTTGTATTTATATCATCATTAAACATCACTTTTCTTTCAGGTATCAGCAATGCAGAAGCCCGTCAGCCAGGGAAAGCGCCGAACTTCAGTGTGAACTGGACGGTAGGAGACTCTGGTCTGGAGATCATTAATGCTACGACTGGCAAGGATGAGATGGGCCGTGCGTCGCGCCTCTGTAAGCACGCGTTCTACAGCCGCTGGATGCGCATCCATGCCAAGGTACAGCTTCCAGAGGGCCAAGTTGGCCGCTTCTGAAGTCTTAGTGAAATGCCTGGATGTGGTTTCTGTACTCAGAAGCCACTTTCTCAGCCTGTTTTAAGCCAAGCCTGATGTTAGAACCACAGAATCATTAAGGCTGGAAAAGACCCGTAAGATCATCAAGTCCAGCCATCAGCACAGCACCGTCACCATGTTCACATTAAACCATGTCCTCTAGCACCACATCCATGCATTTTTTTAAGATTTCCAGGTATGGTGACCCCACTGCTACACTGTGCAGCCTGTTCCAATGCTTTACAACCCTTTCAGTGAAATTTTTTTTCCTAATATCTAATCTAAACCTCCCCTGCTGCAACTTGAGGCCAGGTAGCTGCTGCTCTGTGCAGTAATGGAAAAGAACAATGTGTTTCTTAACTTATTCTTTAATGTGATGATGTCTGGTCCAAAATGCACTTTCCTTGGTTTATAGCTTGAGTAAGCAAAGGATGCTGTCTCCTTTGAGCATGTCTTTGCATTTTAATTTATTTGGAAGGATAATCCCATTTTCACTGCTGAGGTTTCACTCTTTACTCTCAGCAAGAAAGCTTCCAGGAAGCATGTATGTGGCTTTTTTGGCCTCAACGTTTTCTTTGATAGATCCTTACCTTGTTTTAATATTAGCTGTTTAAATAATTCAGTCACTCTGGTACTGTTAAGCTTAATAGGGTCTTGTCTCTCTCCTTGTCTTGTCTCTCATCTTCACAGCTTTCCTCCAGCTTGCGCTCAAAGATCCTCAAGCCCAACTTGTACCACGACACCAAGCAAGGAGCCACTGAGTATCAAACTGCTAAAGAGTGTTTGTTTAAAGCATTCCTGAAGGCAGGACTTGGAGCCTGGGTGGAGAAGCCCATAGAACAGGATCAGTTTTCTCTCACAGTCTAATTCACAAACTGCACATCACTTTGGAAAGGGAGTTGTTCTGGAAATTCCTGGTGTCCAGCATTGCTTTCTGGCATCTCCACAACCGTCAAAACATCTTTCTGCTCTTTGGAGTTGGGTTTCTTTGGGTTGTTCCTTTTTTTTTTTTTTTTTTTTTTGAAACTTGGCAGTAACTGTTTCTGTTTTGCCTAAGTATTGAAACTCAATGATGATCTGACACATAATTGTATATTTTGTTATAGGAAAGTAATTTCTGGTGTATTTCTAGAAATACTTTTACTGTAGAAAACTTGCAGTAAGGCTGTCCTTACTGTATACAATGACTCATTTTTTCTGGGTTAAAATAATTTCTTTTTTAATTCAGTGTCATCAAGTGCATGAAGAAATTAATACTTTCTCTAGGTTTTACACCGCACTTTTAGGAAGTAGCTTAATTTTTAAAAAAGGAAATAGGTGACAAAGCGAATTCTACTCCTCTTAACTTGTTTTTCAACTGCAGATATTTTTAGTACATAGACCACAGAGCCAGAATGGAGTCTGGACAGCTAGTTTTTTCCCAATTCCTTGCTCTTTAAAACCAGCTGCTGAAAATTTCACGTCTTTGATGTATGTATTTATTAGTTTGTGAGCCAGTTTTTAACATGCAGCTTTTTATTCTGTTTTTAAAAATACATTTACCTCCCATTTATACCCATTGTGAAGTCTTCATTTTTTTACCATTGTAAACTGGAAACAGCAAAATTATTTGTAAGTTAAGAAGTTCAGTGTGTAACATGCAGAAGCCTGTTTAGAAGTAGGTGATTTGTATATCCCAGGAACTCATCCGAATACAGTGTTAACTGTAAAAGCAATGTAACGGCTTTAAAAAAAATCTGCTCATTTTAAGGGCACCAAGCCTGAGTTGCCAAAACCAGTCACTTGTTGGGTATTAATTGCTCTCCTCTGGAAGCTCTTGTAGCAGAGAAGCCAGTTACTTCGTGGGAGTTACATTTGCTTTCAGCCAAATTGTTGTGTCTGAGATGCCCTTGCCTTTGGGCTTTACATGTGTGGTGGGCATTGTGGAGCTAATTAGGTAAGTTGCTCTCAAAAGTGTGTCCATCTGCTTTGACTATTCCTTTAAAAAGTGTTTTTCCTGATGGTGTGGATACTTCTGCTTTATGTAAAAATGTAAGATGGAAGCAAGATATTGAGGTGTGCTTGATCAGCTGCTGTGTAGAAGGAGCACCTCAGCCCCAGCACCTCTGGGGTCAGCAAGTCCTTGGGGTGTTGAAGACTTTGGTGTAAAGCCACTTCTGGTCAGTCATGAATGCTAAGGCATTTCTGCTTGAGTAGGAACCTGTTACCAGCTTCAAAACCTCATCAAACCTGAAAATCACTTGTGCAGTAGTTGAAGTCTCTGGGTTCCTGTCTTGGGAAGAAAGACACTGAGGTGCAACCAGTACATTTGGGTGGTGCTATGGATAATAGCAAGCATTGCTCTGGGAAGGCCAGAGAGTCTGAGACCCAGGGGTGCCCCCTCAGGGAATTGATGCTTCTCGAGGTTACTGTCTTTTCCAGATGCTGGGGGAGGAAGCTGCAATAGAAAGGCTGGGTTGATTCACCTTTGTGGTGGCTTCAGTCACCCTGTCAGCTTCTTATTAAAGCTTGAGAGCACTCCCATGGCCTCTAGAGGCCCGACAAGGCTCTTGGAGTCATCCTCCAACTGAGGTGTAGGCTGACCTCTTTCAAAACAAAAAGGAGTTCAGTTGTATGTGGTCAGATTTTGCAAGCACTGGGACACCAGCCTTTGGGATTGCCCTTGTCTTGGTCACATTGCAGTTCTGTTTGGGGCTGTAGTTGAGTGTGGGAACGTGTTTCTGCAGGGTTGAGGAAAAGGTGGTCACACTGTGTGTGTTTCCTTGGAGTCATTACTGCTCTCAGGTGAAATACAGATTTTTAAGGGACTCATTCAAATGTTGGTGTCTCTCTGAATTCTTTTGAGGACTAGGAAAGTAGTAGCTCAAACTACTTTCTTTTAATGAAGTCAAAAATAGGAACAAAATATTTAAGTAGTATTATAGAGATAGTCTTTTAGCTGTTGAAATGAACTAGTAACATTAAACTGTAAAGGAAATACGTTCCATGCCAACATCTTTTGACAGAGGAGTGGTGTCAGGTTATTTATGAGGAATGAGTTCTCCTGTTGGTAATTCTGGGATTTTAAAAAGGAGTTTTCCAGGGTTGTGTGCAATCTGTATCTGTCTTCTGGGAGTCAGTAAAATACTGCTCGACTTCCTTCAATCGCTTGTTCCTTTTTGTGCAGTTCACACGTGGAAAGAGTAGGGAGGGTTCACTGGAAATCACTGTCACTGAGCAAGGAGGGATAGTGATGTATATAATCTCAAGTGACTGCAAAAGATGAGACAACTCAGCCTCTGGCAGCTGCCAAATTTTGTAGGAGACCAGCTTTTGGAGGCTGAGGGCTCTGGAAAGCCTGGGCTGGGTAGGTGGGAGCTGGTCTTCACAGGGAAGTTGTATTGCAGCTCTGTGAGCTGCTTCCATTATTTTATTTTTTCCCCTTATATTTGATTGAATATTTATATAATTATTTTGATTGAATATTTACGTAATTATTATTGAGTGTTTGTCTTTTGATCTTCAAAGGACTTAGAATAACAACTTTAATGTTGATGAATACTTGAAACTGAATTTAAGGTGTTTTTTTTCCAGATGGCAGTCTGGCTTGTAGTAAAGTTTTATAGTTTAGCTAAATAGGTAATTTTAAATATAGCNTATATGTTCTGCAGGATCATTTTAAGAAAAAATGGACCTAAAGGTTAACACTTGAAATTTTGCTTATGGCTGTACTCAGGACCTGGTAATAACTGTAGATTATTCTTACTGTAGATTATTCTGGTAGTGTGAGTGTTACTGTGTAGGAGCTTGTTGGCAGTGGGGATGTCCAGCTGACTCCCCCTGGAACAGCTGGTGATGGGCAGTGACTCTGCTGTCTTAGGGATTTACAACAGTGGGGTGTCTGTACAGCTGGCAATTCTCATTTTCTGTTTGTCTTGGAGAAGTCTTTTCATGGCTGGTTACGGCACAGGAAGCTCCAGAGCAGAAGGTTTTTGTGTGTGGTTCCTGTAAATCTAAAAGAACTAGCAGCTGAAAGGCTCAGGATCACGGAACTGGTGTTGCATTTCATCGGTCCAGTTCTGGATATAGGCTGGGAGAGCTGGGGCTGTTCACCGAAAGAGAAGGCTCTGGAGAGACCTTAGAGCCCCTTCCAGTGCCTAGAGGGGCTCCAAGACAGCTGGAGACCACCTGGAGTGACAGGACAAGAGGTACGGCTGCAAACTAAGGGAGGTGAGATTTTGATTGGATATTGGGAAGGAATTTTTCCCTGTGAGGGTGGTGAGACCCTGGCACAGCGTGCCCAGAGAAGCTGTGGCTGCTCCATCCCTGGAAGTGTTTAAGGCCAGAT
The DNA here is from genome assembly GCA_013390045.1 of Picathartes gymnocephalus. Taxonomy (NCBI): domain Eukaryota; kingdom Metazoa; phylum Chordata; class Aves; order Passeriformes; family Picathartidae; genus Picathartes; species Picathartes gymnocephalus. Next base: position 152,679 of record WEKY01058235.1, read on the forward strand.
TGGATGGGGCTTGGAGCAACCTGGGATAATGAAAGGTGTCCCTATCCATGGCAGGGAGGTGGAACTGGATGAGCTTTAAGGTCCTTCCAATCCAAACCATTCCATGATTTTGTGATGTCCAGAAGTGCATGTAGCCAAGGGAAATGCCAAAACTCACTGTGCTCTCAGTGCAAATGTGCACAAGTTGTTGATTCAGAGTGTTTAGGAGTGTGGGGCAGAACCTGTGTCATGGAGTAGTACTGCCTTTGGAAACCAAGCTGTGGTTTTGAAAAAATCACCAGCCAGGAATTGAGAATGTGTTCTAAGAACATGGTTAGTCATGGTCACCACATAATTAAAATTCTGGGTTTTTTAAATAACAGTGTTTTTCAAAATAGTTTTATTTCCATTCCTTAAATTAATGTTTGGAAGGCCCATGCTTGCAGAGAAGCTGCACTTTGAATTCTTTGCAATTTCATCATCATTAACTGTCCACTGTGAACACTATCCCACAGTTTACTGAAAAGGAAGGAGAGTTGCAATTCAGGTATAGAGTCAGAACAAAAATGTCTCATGTTATTTAAAAACCTAAAACCCCACAGAAATAAAATGTATACAATATAGCTGTTCTGTCTCAGAATCACTGCGTGGTTTTTGTTGGGTTTCTTTATCCATTTATTTATTTGTTTTCTAATACCAAGTGTTTTCAGTTGAGCTTAAATGTTTCCACCTTCACTCTGTGTGCTCCTGTTGGGGGAGAGGTAATGTTTATCCTGGGGCTAGAGCTAGCAGAGGCACAGAAGTTTTGATGAGAACACAAGGGGAGATTTTAGAAGGGATGGTGAAATTCCTGCCACAGGGCTGGAAAGGGGAAGTTTCCTGGGCTTGGTCCCTGTCCTGCTGGTGGCCCAGTGGGGTGGATGTAGAACAGCTCATGCTGAGTCAGCATCTGATGGAAGCAGGAGGAGGAGGGAGAAATGGAAATCGCTGCTTTCTCTTGTTTGTAATGTAGAAATGATGGCATGGGATGGGGATTTTGCTGAAGAAGCCCTTGGGGGGCTGCAGGCACAGGGAGCATGGGCCAAAGGAATTGCCCACCTGGCAGCAGGTGCTCCCAGCCACCGCTTTCCCCAGAAATGTCACAGCTCAGCTCACATGTACCAGCTCTGTGTGTACATGGGAGGCTTTTGAGGTTCATTGGACTTGCTGCTCTTCCTTTATGCAAACAACTGGTCCTGGAGTATTTGCAGCAGTTTTGGGTTGATTCCCTGTGGGAGGAAGTTGTGTGGGTCTCTGGGTAGGCAGGCTTGGTGTTTGGAGCTGCAGGATGGGGGGTGGTTCATCCCTAGGCAGGTGTTTGTCCCTAAAACACACCTGGGGGGATGAACTCTTGGCAGTTTTCCCTCAGTGCATCCACTGGCATTGTGTGCTTGAGCCCATATGGTGCTTCCAATAAAATGGCTTCTTCCATAGTTTCTGTCTAGCTGGGAATGATGCAAACCAGTTATCAGGGGGTCTGCAGGAACTGAGCTGGGGCTGGAATCCTGGACCTGGCAGGGCTGTGGGGAGCAGGGATGGCACACATTCCTTGTTGGGTCATGTCAATGTACTGTCTATTTCAGAACCTTTCAGTCAAAGGCCTGTCCCACTACCCGTTAATAAATGGGCAGGTAATTGCACCAACAGCATTTGTGTTTGCAGGAATGAGTTTTGTGTTTCGTTGTCTTCAGTCATTCCAGGAAAGAGGAGCTGAGAGCCATGTTTGTAGCTGGCCTCGACAGATGGAACAGTTTAAGTAATATCTGTTCTCTGGAGGGAAAGATCCACAGTTGGTGTCACTGCTGTGTTTGTATGTTTTTAATATCTTCATCACTATCATACCAGTATCATTTTTGTTGCAGTTTGGCTGAGATGTCCTCAACAAGTTTAAGATCCAATGTGTGTGTGTGTGTGTGAATATGTATTTATACGTATGTATAATATTGCTGTATATTATTTGCATTAAGCAGTTACTCTTCCCTGGTCTCCTTGTGTGATGGTGCAAATACATCGGCTTTACCTACCTGGTGTAAGGTTATTGAAGAACTCTCTCAGATACTGTCCTTGACACTTTCTCCATTCATAACCCCAAATTTGAAGAGGAGACCTGGTTATACCTCTGGTTTGTTGCTTTCCTTCCAGCATTCTTATCCCTCTCCCGGTGTCACCGCTGAAGCACAACCCCTTGGTCGATTATTCTAAGCAATGACTGTTTTGCATACTACCTTGCTTTGTTTAAGTAATGTTTGTACAGAGATTTCAAAATTATAAAGAGCTATATAATTGCTAAGTTTCATTATTATTTTTTTCATGTTAGTGTTGGCTAGTGACAGCAAAACAGTAAGTGAAACATCACAAAATTCTGTGCGTGTCCTTAAGGTGGTGGTTTTGGTTGCATCCTGAAGAGCTGGTAAGAGCATTGGGAAGGGGAGGGCAAGTGACAAGTCTGTGACTCCAGTGTAGACACATGGGCTGTGTCAGGGTCTGAGAAGGGCTGTGCCACCTCTGGTGTGTTTTAAACTGGTGTTTTGCACTCAAATCCCAAGTGTGATCCTCAAAACCTGTAGGTGGTCACCAGGGTTATTGCCCCAGCACGTGTCTCCCGTCGGGTTAGGATCCTGCCCATGGTGGTAGCCCTGAGCTGCTGCTGTGGGAGCTGGTGAGCCCCACGGGGTCCCAGCACTGCCACTGCCCAAGGAGGGGACCCAACTCCCCGCTGCTGGGACAGCAGGAGCCCAAACACCTGATGGTCACCTTTAACCAGCGCCCGTCCCAACAAAGCAGCAAGTCCTAATGTGCTGCTCTTGCATCCTGCTCAAAGGATCCCTCTGGAGAATCCTGGTCTCGGTTGATCAGTCAGAAATGCCAGCTCAGATCCAGGGCAGCAGCCCTGGCTGAGGAAGGGCAGGCAGCCACTGACACGTGGCCCCTCTGCATCTGGCCCCGTGGAAGCAGGTGCACCAACTTACCCTGCACAGAAGAAATCCATCCTAAAAAGAGTCAGATCCAAGACAGTTCTGCTCCACAGTGTGCTTGTTGTGGGACTGTCATAGATAGTAGCCTTCGGGCTGGTGGTTGTTGTCCCCATCATCTGGCTTACCAGATCCATTTCTGATTGGGAGCAGGAGTAAGATGGGAGATCCCTGCATGGGTGATGTACCTGTTTTGGAAAGACTCCTTGTAAGCTCTGATGATCCTTGTGGGTCCCTTCCAACTTGGAGTACTCTGTGATTCTGTGACCTTTCCTAGGAATAACAGGGGAAGCAAGGAGTGTGCTAAACTCAATGTGAAAGTGGTTTCTGGCTTGATGGGTTTAGGTTGGACTCGATGGCTTCAGAGGTCGTTTCCAACCTCATTGCATCTGTGCTGCTGTCACCAAGCACGTGCACAACCACAGTTTGGAGGATGCTGGATGAGGGGCAGCACATCAAGAGGCACCAGTCCCAAGAGCAGCTCCTGGCTAAGGCATGTTTCCTGCAGCCTGGTGACACTGGGTTGTGTCCAGCCAGGTGACAACCCCAAGAGGATCAACTGCACCAGATTCAGCGGTAGCTGCTTGGTAGAGGGCAGTGATCTCCAGAGGCAGCAAAGGGAGGGTGGTGGTGGCTGGGGCAGGAAGGGCAGGTGCAGAAACTCTTCGCCTGCAGGTGAAGCTGTGTTTACTCTATTTTGCTTGGAAATCTGTAACTTGGGCAAATGGGAAGGTTATGGGAGAGCTGAGTGGTGTATTATTAGAAGCACTAGCCTGTGGGTACAGTGGTAAGTTTTAACGGATTTTTTCTCACTCTCATCTCCATCACAGCCTCATGGAAAAGTTGGGCTCTGAATTTCAAGCCTTTGCAAATGGCCAGAATCACTGCAGTTTGCCCCTGCCACAGTGGTAACACAGAGGTGTGACCTGCTGGTGCTGGTGCTGCTGATTTGGCTCTTCCCACTGAGAGATCAGTGGGTACTGAGTACTTTAGCTGCTGAAAATGTCCATTATCTCCCTCCCAGAGTCTGCACTGAAGTGGGGTCTGTAAACCAGGAAATTTGCATGTCAGGCAAAATCCAGTTATTTATGAGGACATGGCCATCTGCCTGAAGTGATGGCCCAGCTAGTGCTTACACTGAGTTGTTCAAATAAAGATAGTGCTCTGTAACAACAGTAAACAGGCATTTATTTCAGATGCCACACAGCAATGATGGCATGCTTTCAGAAAACAAACCAAAATAGTCCCAGCCATGAGAGGCATCATCCCAAGCTTGGCAACAGTTGAAGACAGCTTGGCAGCATTACTGCCACGGCCACTGGGACTTCTGCCATGGAGGCAAACAGCCTTTGGAGCAGTTTTTTGCACCTGAAACCACTAAGGTGGGAGGAACCTATGAATTGACCCCAGAAGGGATCCAAGGGATGCTAATAAGAGGTAAATGCTTTTAGGGGGGCTATGCCTGCAGGAATCAAACTCCAGCAATGACCCATCACACTCTTGGAGAGAGAGGACAGCAGAGCGGGTAAGGTCTGTTGCTGCACAGGCACCTCCCAGTTCACTGAGGCCTCTCCTCACATGGCCCCACACCACTGAGCCTCCCTAGAACCCAGCAGGGTTGTACTCCTCTTTCTGCAGAAAAAAAAAGGATATTCATCCCCCTCTCTTCAGTGGCTGGAAATAGTTAAATCTCTCGTGAGCTACAGAATGCTGAACCTCAAGAGACATTCTCCTTGGATGGTTGTGCAGTCAGCTGGGGCGCTGACAGCTTTTTAAGGTAAATGTGCTTTTTCCGTGGCTGTTTCAAACACTGGAATGGGAATCTTCTGGCAGGGTCACTTCTGGATGTTTGTACGGCACAACAAAAGATGAACCATACAAAAAAGGTGAGTTTCAGCAGCAGGCCTGTGTGGGAGCAGGAGCTGCCTTCTACAGCCCAGGGCAAGGGGGAGCTTGGACCACTCGGCCAGGACAGTGGCAGGACAAATGTTGTTTGTATTACAAACCAGATCCTGACAAGAGGGACCAATGTGATATTTATTTATGCCTCAACATACATTATGAATCCATTTTCTGACATGGGGTGGAAAAATACTGTAGGGGCTGTACATGTGCTGAAAGCCCTAACGTGCCATATGTTAAGGAGGCAGAAAATGGAGGGGAGCCCTGTCCCAGGGAGGCTTTGCCTGACAGCCAGCCAGGGCAGAGAAAGGTTCCACGATTTTCCCCTTCCTCTCTTTTCCATCCCTTCTTCTGCAGAGACATTTATCAATAAACAGTTCTCAGATACAATATCGCTGCGTTTGTACTTTATTTTCGTCCGAGAAATACCAAGAAGAATGCTACCTGATTCTTCTTACAGCAGGACAGGACACGTGATGAAAAGATAATCATGACCTTATCAGCCTCTATTCCTTCATAATCTAAACAAAGCCACCCACTCCCACCTTACTCGCAGCTGCAGAATGAGAAACAAAAGGCCTTGATGCTGTGCCAGTGCTGCTCAGCAACTCTAAAGCACTGTTCTCTTGTCAACACTCTTTTGGTCTCAACTCTGCAAAGCAGCACTGTACCAGCTACTCTGAAAAAAAAATAAACCCTATCCCAGACAAGTCCAGTGCAACATTCACCTCCAAGTGTGATCCAGTGCTTGACCACCCTCTTGATGAGGAACTTGTCCCGCAGTTTGGACATACATCCAGAATTGCAGCGTTTTAAGAGCAGAACCCAGCATTTGTCCTTGTTAGATTTCATTTGGTTGGTGATTTTTCAAGTGCACTAATCCATCCGAGATCTCTCTGTAATGGTGTCTCTGCCTGCAGGGGAATTAATTGTTCCTTCGAATCTATTCTGCCCCTAACATTGTGCCTGGGGAGCACCCCTAGGGATTGGCTGCCAGCTGAATGTTGGCTGAATTTCCTGGAGCTGTTTTGAGTCTCTTGTATGACAGTCCCAGTTAACAGCTGGGAAGCTGAAGTTATCTGTAAAGGTAAGGATCCAGAGATTCTCCTTAATTACCCATGGAATAATACAGTGGTGCTCTTTTGGTCGATCCCACCAACCTATGAGGAGAAAGTTATTTTCCTCCATTGATAAAGGTGAATCCTGTTGGGCACAAACAGGCCTGGTGTTGTACAGAGCACCCCAAACCCACAAAATTTTGCCAGTGACACCATTCTCAGAGCCAGATACGGCTAAACTGCTTCCACCTGTTTCTTTGGTGTCATTCTCTACAGCTGGGAGGATGGAAGAGAATAGCACCTCCCCTCCTAAAGCCTTTAACAATCTCCCCACAGCCTCGGGCTTCTCATTGTGACTTGGTTGGTACATACAGGAAAACGACAGTGAGTAATAATCCCAAGGGCCTGTGAGGCTGCAGACGTTTCCTGGTAATGTCTTATCCTGAGCCTGAAGGAGGCAGAAAAATTCCCTAAAAGGTGACTTTTTCAATAGATTGGGCCCTTTGTTCCCCATAAAGGCTTTTTTTTTGTTGGTTTTTTTTTTTTTTTTTTTACTTTCATGGAGATGGTTATTAATTACATGAATGTACAAGGGCCACGTGTTGACAAGTACATCTGTGAAAAATCTCTGGAATGCTTGGGAGGTTTTCAAGCCAACCTTTTCCAGGATGGCTGCAGGTGTCAGGTAGAATTGCGTTTAAAAATCCAATTTTTACAGTTTGTTAACAGTGTACCTCCTGCTTTGCAGGAAGGCAGGATTATCTTCTGCCTGTAGCTGGATGTGATTTACATTAAAACCAAAATTAAGGACTTCAGCTCGTGATGGGAACATACCCATGAAAGGGATTCCTCATTTCACTTACACGGGCTTTCTTGTAAGACTGCACATGGCACTTTTTGTAGGATAATGGCTTCAGTTCAAAATAAAACTTCTGAATATTTGTTTTCTGTTGTTTGCCTGTTTCACAAGCATGTTCCTCAGGGATCTCTTAGTATACAGATCTGCACAGGTTTTAAATTCAAAAAGGGCTTGTTTTATTGTTTCAACGGTAATTTCCCTACAATTTAAGCAGGTTTTTTGGATAAAATCTTGGGGTGTGTGTGGTCTGGTTTTTTTTGTTTTTTTTTTTCCTTCCCCTTCTTCCCCTTCCACCCCTCCTCAGTCCAGCTTTCTAGTAACTTTTAAAGCGAGTGATACTTATTTCGGTAATTCACTTTCACTAACATAGAAGGGGGATAGAATGTTATAGTCACTTGTGTGCGCCTCTCATTTCACATTACAGGCTTTTACCTCCACCCTGTGGCAGTTGTTCAGAACTGACTTGACGTGCTTTTGCGTAGAAGTAGAAAAGAGGACAAAGATGAGTTTACTAAGTAGGTTAATTCAGCAGTAATTCAGGCTTCTAAATATTGCTTCAATGAGGTCGTTCTCAAACTTCATTTAAAATCTTACCAGTGTCCACTCATCTCCATTTTGAGATAGGTACGTTGACCAAATGATATTTCAGCAGAATATACCATAAGTTTGGGTGGGTTTTTTTGGTATAAACATAATTATCTATTTCCTGACAGTCTGTGTACATGTGTAAAAATAGAACACTTGCATCATTTTCCTTTAATTCACAGATGAGCCTGCAAAAATGTGCTGCTTAACTACACGTAGGAACATTAGGCTGCTCAGCTATTAAGTGAGGGAAAACAAAATCAGCTGGTCCACAAGCAATTTGGATTTGGGAGCTAGTTTATTGAATTTCAGACTGCAGGTGAGATGGCTCAGGAATAAACATCTCAGAATAAAAACTTTGTGAAATGCTTTTTGCCTTTATTAAGGAATGCTTTGGTTCAGGTATGTTGTTGAGTAATGTGTATGAGCTGTGCTTCTACCAACAAAGTGATGTTTTCCACTTTTCCACAAGTAAAACTCGTGTTGAGATCAGAAGCATGGCTGAGAAACTCTAAATTCTGGTGTCAACAAATCTGTATGTCAACAGGTATCTTGGTTTCTCAAGTTTGTCAGCTTTGTAAGTGGACTTTCATCTTCAATTAAAAATTTATTGCTGACATATTCAGATGCAGTTAAAGTGACCCCAAAATTCTGATCTCTGTGATCTCTGCAGATGAATTGTGGGTTTTGTTCATTACAGTTCTCTGCCTGAAGTTGGACTCTCCTGCTTAGAAAAAGCAGGAAAGTGAGAAATTGTTCTGAACAGCCTTTGTTTTATGGTTTTAATTGTTTTATTGCATCAGGTTTTGGTATAGTTTGCTGCAGAAATCTGTTTATGAACATATCATTCGTTGTAAGGATGAACTGATTTTTTAGTATGAGAAACTGAGAACTTTTCAATATTTTTTCTTTTCTATTGTGTATCTCAGCCATGTAATTTTTGGATGCTGGTAAGTTAAATGGGGTTATTCTTTTGCCAAAACTCCTGTTTCCTTCTGGCAACTAAACGTATAGCTGGGTTGAAAGAATTAGAATTACAAAGTTATCTGTAATGACAAAAAAGTCACCATAAAATGATTTTTTAAAAGCAGTTTAGATCTTTTAATATATTAATAACACATATTATTAATTCAACTGGAGTCAGTTATGTCTCCTGCTCAACAAAAATAGAAGTCAGCTCTTGCAAGACCGTCTTTCTAAAAATTGGTCTTGTTCATGAACACAAGCATAATGAAGAATTTAAAATGTACTTTTCATTATGTTGTTATGGGGACAGCTAGCCTAATAGACACGCAATGGTTAACTGCAATATGGGTGTTTTAGTGTTTATCACTGTCCCTTCAGCTATAGATGGTCAATTTAGATGTTGCTGGACACCTTCCTAGCTGAGCCTTGAAATGTTTGGGGTTTTTTCCAGATCTAAGTAGAGTTGCCACTGGGAAAGGTCCTGAAAGGTAGAGAATCAAAAATTATCCCAAGTTGGAAGGGACCATAAGGATCATAGGATCATAGCATCCAACTCCTGTCACTACAACTGGTGGCTATTTTAACTTACTACTAGTTGTACTGCAGTGGTGGCAGCTGGCATTCTGACCCCTAGGAGATAAAACCAAGTTTATTCAGGTGAATTAAAGCTGAAGTAGCATATCAAATTGTGATGCAGGAGCAGCTGCATAGATGCTTTATTTCTAGAAGGTTTTCGTGACATCTGGCTCTGGATGGGCATTTAACGAACCTTGAGAAATGTTGTGTGTGTGTGAGAGAGAGAGTCAGGGAGTCACTGGTGCAGTACACAGTGTGACAAAGACCAGGTCAAGTATAGTTAATCCAAAATCTGTAAGGCATCAGGAATAGTCTGAAAAAGTGATTGGGGAAACTTCTAGAGTACAAATATCACCAAACTACAGTAAAATGCCAACAAGTGTTGGAAGCTCGTGTTCTGATATGTCTTCTGTCATCTGAGATGTGCTTGAAAAGTTTACGTCCTGGTTTAAAGAACAAAATGTCTGCTGAGGAAGGTGAGAAGCCCCCTGGAACGGAAGAGAAGACCCTCTCCCTCCAAATTATTATTAGTCTGAAGATAATGGGTCTTCCAGGCAAAAATGAAGGAAAAGGACTAACGGTTCTTTATTGGGGTGTATATATATACATGTGTGTGCGTATATAACACAGAAGTTTCCTACCTGCCAAGCACGACGACTTTGCTGATGAAGAAATTCACTGAGAGACCTACCCCACAAGAGTTTAAAATTCTGACTTAAATTTAGCTTTGGCATATAACAATGGGGCACTTATCTCTGAACCTTGACACCTTGCATGGGAAAAAATGAGGTTGCATAAATTTATTTGCTTTCAGCCTTATCACTACATATGAAAGAGAAATAAATGGCTTAAGAACATTTTCCCAGTATTCTTCCAGTGCCTTTTTTTTTTTTTTTTTTTTTGCAGTTAAAGTGGCATGATCAAAATTGCCCCCTCTCTTTCTGCAAGAGCTGTGTCCTCTGCCCTAAGGTGGGAGCTTATGGAATATGACAAAGCAGTGCTGTAAATGCCTGTGTGAAGGAAGTGCTTAGGGTTTTCTCCACCCAGCCTGGTTCTGCTTGGCATTCTGGGCCAGGTGTTTATTTGCTGGATGAAGGAGTTCTTTTTAACACCTCGAAGTGCTTTTGTGGCTATCGTGCTCTGGCCATCTGGAATTGCTGACATTTGAGTCCCACTGGGATGGGCGTGGAACAGCGGTGCCTGTAGTTTGTATGAGCTCTTTGGGCTGGAATAAAGGAGCTGCGTAGGGGTTGGATTCCACAGTCTCTGCGTTAGGTTCTCTTTGGTTTTTATGTCCCCTCTCAAAAAATTTTTATTGAAAACCCAAGGAGCACTACCATAAAATTTAACCAGTAGAAACCTGTTATTCTTAAAAAAAAATTAGGCAAACCCTGATCACAAAACCTATTTTCTTTTACATATATAGACTTTAATTTTTGGGTAGGGACTAATGGTTGACCATATAATTTGATATGAACTGTATATGAGGAATATATTGGTTTTGTTCTCTGATATCACTAAGAGCCAAAAAATCATTATACTTCAACTATAAGTCTAATTGTTCTTCTCTGAAGACTTATAGTATTTTATTTCATATTTGGTGGGTTTAATTTTCTCAAACTTTTGTCTCCTAAAGTCAGTGAGAATTTTAAAATTGAAATCTCCAGCTATGCAATGACAGGACTAAAATAGCTGGTGAGTTTGACTGTGTGTTAAATGAATTGTGGGTATATTTTATTGTTTAAATAATAGCCTCATAGAAACAAATGTACTAATTACATCAAAAAAATACCAGTAAAAGCAGGGTAAAATTTTATGCACCTCAAACTTTACATTCACATCAAATTTTTTTGGAGGGGATGTGGGTTTTGTTGGTTTCTTTGGTTTTCTGGGTTTGTGTTTGAGGGGTTTTTTTGTTGTTGATGTTTTCAGGTTTTTTTTTCAGGATCCTAGCACTGTTAGAACTAAGGATGTAGACTTTCTCTGTGTCCAGTAATACAAGAGGACCATAAAACTTAGAAATTGTTGTGGCTTACTGCAGGAAATTAAAGAAAACAGCAACCTGATCTGGCATATTAGGTCGGAATACTTACCCCGACAGGACCTAGAGTTTCACATATAATGGCTTTTGCTACAGCTAGCTGCAAAAGAGAAGAAGATCTGTTATCCCCCTGCATGCTGTTATTGTGAATGATTGATCCTGATTCCCTCTTGATTGCCCTTTTCAATCCCATCCAACAGTTCCTTTCATCCAACAGTTTTCTTCCTGATTTGTTGCATGCTCAGGGGTAAAGAAATAGTTTTTCTTTCTTGAAATACAAATAAATGTTCTACAGAGGGAAACACAGCCTACCACTGTGGGCCTTTACCCTGTTCTTAAGGGCACTTAGTGCTGTGCCACTGTTCAGAGATTCACTGATCAAATCTGCTCCCATTGTATCCCCGGCTGCCTTGGCACAGCAGGAGAAGCCTCCTTTCATAGAAAGATATACCAATACCTGGAAATTCAGCTGATAAACCATTGAATTATTTTTATACATTTTAGTTGCCAAGATTCTGGGCAGGAAAAAGGTCACAGGTCTTCACCATGCAGGGAGGAAAAGTGTGGGAAGAGCAAATGTTATGAAAGATGATGGCTGAGCAGGTTTAGCTCACCATTAAAACCTGTGTTTTCAGAGTTTCAGTCTTGTGTGGGAAGGATCTTGCTCTTATAAGAGAATCTCTGTCTAGAACTCAGGCATCTTATTTCCTGAAGATTGTCTTCAGTATAAATATTAAAAATCTGAAAAATTAAATCCTCCAAATCCTGTGTGGAGGTCTTGACCTTCTGGAGCACAGAATTACTCGTTCCAGCACCTGTGCGGTCGCCCTGGTTTCAGACTCCCACTCTTGTCACGGTGCCTTTGGTGGTAAGCGCTGCAGAGACACTTTGGGAGCTGAAAACCTGGAAACGTGAGACTGATGGAAATTGGGGTATTCCTTTCAAAGACCTGGACGTGACTGGGCTGGAAGGTCAAGTGACTGGACCCAGGGTTACAGGGCGGATCTGCAGCGGCAGAAGTCGTGCGCATCAGAGTCTGGTTTAGCACGAGAAGCATTCTTCCCTCCTTGCTAATGTCACTGTGGAACAAGCAAATTTATTTTATTTGAAGAGAGCTTGGTGTTGGGCAGTTTCTGCTAGAAAGCTGTGGGTAGGGCTGTATTAGAGCACCTTTTCTTTTGGAGGACAAACAGTAACCCGAGTTGGTTGAGAGGGGTGGAAATAATGTTTTACCTTGTCACCTTCAAATATGCCAGCACCTGTAATCAGCTCAAAGTCAAGAGCTGTACACGAGTGTTGTCGCTCCAGTGCAGCTGGGTTTGTGTCGAAATAGCAAAAAGGAGAATAGAAATAGCAAAGAAAGGGCTGGTGTGTCATGGGGTAGCAGTGAGTATTACATACATGAAGGTGAAGTCCTAGTCTCCTGCAGACTCAGTAGAAATCTCGCAGTAAAAGAGAATGAAGAAATATTGTATTAGACAGAGTGAAATCCTCTTGTATCTGAAGTATCAATTGCACAGTGCAGCTTCTCTGAGTGAGGGGAAGAAAAGCTTGGGTTTTTTGCCTCCCAACACATGTCCTGTCAGATTCAGATTTAAATGCCCAGCTACATTACAAAAAACAGACCTATCCTAATACATGCATAAAAGATTTCTTATTTATTTAAAAAACCCCCAACTTTGGTAGGAATGTTTTGGTGGATTGTGATTTAGGTGACAAATAGAAGTAACACACCAAATTCTCATTTTTTCCTTTTTTTCCCCCCTCAGGTTTTAATAATCTGTATAAATTACTACGTAAATATTTTTCTTCCCAAGGATAAGGAATGTAACTTTAAAATTAACGTCTTGGTGGCAGGAGTACGGCCTGTAGAAAATCCCAGTGTTTATCTCTACCACCAAAGTCTTTGCAGGGCATGGCCCTTGGAGGGACCACATGGCTTTGAAAGTTGGCAGAGATGATGGCAAAAAGCAAAGAGCTCCTGACCTGGCATTTTGAAGCAGTTCAAGAGACTGTTCCAGGTTGATGCGAATGCGTTTGACTGGAATCTTAAAATTGACGGCGGGCAAGATTTCACCTGGTCTCTCCTTAGGCAGCGTGGTTTTAAACAAAGATCTCTGCAAAAAGATTCTCAGGATGAGGAAGGACTTTCTGAAAGGTAAAAGAGACACCAGGGGTTGAGACAGCAGTGCTGTTTGGGGTAGTCTTACCAACTGAGTGCCCGCTCACAGGTTTTTCCCCTTGTCATTTTCTGGGCATATACATTGGCCTTGCTTCTGCCCGCTACAAGTATGAGTGGAACAAAGGATGTCACTTGGTATCCAATAGTGACTTCAAAAAATTCTAATTAAAGATTTAGGTCCTGCTAAAAGTGGTCATATTAGATTGACTTTGAACTGCAGGTCCTATGTGATTGAGAAGAGATAAAGAGTCAAATCCAGCTATAACTCTCACGTTGTTTTTAAAAATAAAATTTAAAAAAATAGAGGCAAGTTGTCTTGGGAGTGATAATTAGGATATTTGTTGCGTTGGAACGAACTTTTTTACAAAACTGGGCTAAGTAATGTAAGCTATGTGTGCATTTACTCATTTAGTCATCATTTTGGCAGTTGAAGGTCCTGTTTTCCTTCTGCATCACCGTGAAGGCACACAGAACCTGGATCTTCAAGGGGCTGAGTTCTGTCACGGGATGATTCCTGGCATAAGGGTGTTACAGCAAACAAAACCAAATGAAACCCTAAAGCAGAGCAACAGGGTATCTCAAGTTGGCTTACAAAATGTATGCCAAGCTCACTTTAAAAACAGGGAATAGTTGTTTTGTTCTTTACAATGAAAATAAAAAACCCTCTGGTTTTTATATTAGAAAAATCAAGGAAACTTTCTCAGTATCGCTAGTGTTGAAATACAAAATTCGATATGGTGTTTTAAAATGGGGAAACTACCTTTGGCCCAAATGAGAAGGCAGGTAATGGATTAATTCATAATTGATGTTAATTGCGACTTGCAACTCCTTGCCTACCAGACACAGTTTTACTGGAGAAAAATGAAGTGGGACTGACCTAATTAGTCTGTCATGTTGTCCCTTGTCACATAATGCAGTTGAACAGTTCATTCCTTAATTGTCTGTCCTTCTTCTGGTGCTGCAGAGAGAATCATTCTATTAATG
>WEKY01058239.1:219-48234 GCA_013390045.1 Picathartes gymnocephalus
TGTACACCACATTTCCAAGGATTTCTTGGCTAAGATGTCCTTACAAACCACCCATGATGGATATACCACACACTTCCTGGACAATCTATTCCAGCCCCTAAAAATCCTTACATGTCTTGTGGTTTTGCCCTAGAGTCAAGTTCAGAACTTTCTTCAGACATGGTTTGGGTTTTTTTGAAATTAAACAACAAATATTTCTTTGCAGAAAAGTCATCCTTGCCCAAATGCTCCTCTTTACCTTTTCCAACTCTTGATCTTGGCGATTCATCAGAGTTTTCCAGTGTTCATATAGCTCAACATCCTTGTTTTGGATATCCTTTAGTGTCCCTTCTCTAAGCACCATTCCATCCTTCATTGCTATGATCTAGGGGAGAAAGCACCCAGCACTCAGCAACACAGATACCATAATCACTGACCTGGATCCTACAATATATGTCTCACCATTAGTGACAATACCATTATGTAAATGTCTATCTTCATTTTATTCAATATTTTATTAATAACTTCTTAAGTTTGCTGGTACAGCTCATAAACTGAAACTACTATAAGTCATGTTTTCCTGCACATGTAAAAGCACTGAAAAGAAGGGGTAGACATATTTACAATTAAATCAAAATTCTCCAGGCCTTGCAATTAACAAAAAAAATCTACTTCAATAATGTAGAAATAAAATAGTTCTTCCACTATAAAATCTGTGTTACAGTGGCAGTTAGCCACATGGCATATGGAATTAAGGAGGGACTCTATTGCAGAGAAAAGTAATAATCCTATTAAATGTTATGGTGTTAACTTCAAGTGTACATTTGTCCTTAGCAAATTTTCCCCCAGTACCTCTTCTCTTACCCAGTCGGCATGTGGCAGATACTGTAATTTGTGTGTGACCAGAACAAGAGTCCTCTTGTCTTCTTGCAGAAACTTCAGAATCCCTTCCTGCATTAAGTGATCACTTAAGTGAATGTCCAGTGCAGAGAATGGGTCATCCTGCAATCACATCAAATTGAAAAATATTAGAACAGGATACAAAAGTGAGGTTTATTCCAAAAATAGTATTTTTAAAATAGAAAGTGTCTGTCTTTACTGATGTTTCCTCTCTCTCTAGTGACTAGGACCCAGTCAGAGGGCTGCACTCCAGTGAGCTGGAATCCACTGCTCTTCAGTTCACAGCAATGGACTCATGGTTTCATTTCTTGTGTCTGGCTGTGTGCAGTGCTGGTGCTTCACTGACAGAGTGCAGGAACACCAGAACTCAAATTTCCCATCCAAATTTGAAAATGCCAGTATCCAAAGCCAACCTTGGGCCCAATTTTGATGTGAAACTGGCACAGGAAAATTGAAGAAGAGTTAACAACTCATTTAATCCAAACTAAACTACAGATGTTCTTCATCTTCACTTAGAGTGAGTGTGGCTAGAAATAAGGCAACATTCAGATAAGGATATCAATATGCAAACACTCTTTCTTCAGGAAGTCTCTACTTCTATTTTGAAGAGGCTTCATCAACCTCCTGAAATTCCTGATATGCCTTGAAAGTAATAACGGAGAAAGGAAAGGCTGTCCAACTCCACAGCACTCTGCAGGAGAGTGCTGAGCCCTCAGACTGTTCATTATGGTTCCTTATCAGAAATCCTGCTGATTTCTGTGGGACTGTGCTGATAGTAGATCACCACCAAGAGCAAGGAGAGGTTAAGACAATCTGTTCCACTCTTCCAGTGTTAATCTGTGCAGGAATTCCCACATTCATCAGTCTCCTGGAATGTTTTGGTACTGCCTCTGATTGATGCTTATTTCCTCTCTCTATAATTTGGTTTTGGAGTTGAATACAAGTCCCCGTAGGTCTTCTAAATAGAAACTAAATATATGGAATTACAGCTTTATTCCTAACTTTCCATGCTCCAAGTGGAAAAGAAAAATCTTACCAAGAAGACAATGTTGGTGTTCTGGTAGAGTGCTCGAGCTACACAGATTCTCTGTCGTTGGCCTCCACTTAAATTAATCCCCTAATGAGTAAAATGGATCAGAAATAGGTATCTTTGAATAAACATTATGACAGGCCTGAAAAGTTATTATTCATGGGTGAATGTAAATTATGAAGAGCTGCTATGAATAGAGTAGGCTTTTTAGATTGGAAAATGTAACCAATACCAGCATCAAATTCTGCAAGCAAAATATGGGAGACTTTGGTCAAGAAATTGTATTTGAGCAACAGATGAAGAAGCAGAAGAGATTCCAACTTTTTTTGTAGTAACGCTTGGTGAATTACGATTATTTACCAGTCCAATACAGACTATAACTTTCTGAATGACAGAAAGTGTCTTCTTAATACAAAGGCCAAGCACAGTTTAAAGCATAGCATTGACATTATTTACCCTTTCTCCAATTTCTGTCTGGTCACCAAATGGCAGTAAGTCAATATCAGGCTGCAGAGAACAGGCATCTGTAACAGCCTTGTACCTGGAAAAACAACATGGTCATTGCAATTATTTACCCAACCATTGACTCTGCTAACACAAAACCCTTCAGCTAGAGGTCACCACAAACTTTTTACGGCTCTGGGATGGCTGAATCATTGTAAAAATAAGTAGGTCAAAATGACTATTCAAAAGTAATAGGAAGCTGTAGGAGCATTGTAAATTGTGGGACCATGGTAAAAAAAAAAAAATAGAGATCTTTATTGGCAAGACTGCTTTTTAAAGATTTAATTATGTAAACCATTGAGTACATTCCTCCCTATCATGGAGTTGTTTTGTTGGACTCCAGAGTGTTTGAAGTTATTTTCCATTGAGTTTTTATTCTTCCCCCTTTAAGTACCTCTTCATTTCCTTTGGAGTGGTATTACAGGACAAAGGATTCTAACAATGCTTCTGGTCTTACCAGATCCAGCAAACCACTTGCAAAATTTTGAAATTTTTTTTTTGGTGAGATTTCTGGGTCTGTGGCAGATGATCTGCTGATGAGCAGCTGGGATTAGAGTGTTTGAGAGAGAAAATTCAGCCTTGCCCCTTTGAAGTTAGTGAAACAAGCTGATGGATGCAGTAGCTAAATAATCTGGTCCCTGAAATTTTGATGCTTTTCTGGATTTCAAGGCATTTGGTCATGGTTAGGTTTTATCAAGTCAGAATGGAGTCATACATCTTAACACAGCACAGACTGAGAGGAACAGGGTGTATTTTTAATAACTGAAAATACAGAGTGTTTTCATGAGGAAAACATCAGCAATTTGTTTTCCTTGAGTCTTGTCACTTTTTCCACATTTGTTAATTGATCTTTTAGAAGGATGCAAGAAGCAGGTGCTGGATAGGCACAATAGAAGCTGTACACCTCAGCTTTCACACTCCCTCCTCCTGTATTTCTAAAAGAATTAAGGCTATTCCCTCGAGGCACCCCATCTTCATAAATGCACTGTTTTGGTAAAGTGACTGCTCCAGTAATTCGATCCCAGCAGGATTAGCACATAAACTCAGTGAAAACATGCCTAGAATCCCTATTTTCAGAGTCCTCTGGCAGCCTCAGACTCCATTAAACAAAAGAAAAATACATCAGTATTCTCCAAGATGGGATTCATCTCACTTTGGAAATGACACATCTGGTTTCAGCTGTATTCCATGAAGAGCCACTGCCACTGTGAATGCCACTGTGGGATTTCTCACAAACATCTTAGACACGTGCTCTGGTTAGAGGAGCACCCTAACTTAAACCAGAAATCTTCCTCTGAGGTGAACAAAGTCAGGTCAGCTAAATACACCCTAGGTTTAGCATGCACTGATTGATATTTTCCAGAATCTAAAAAATTTCTCCAGAAGATGCCAAAAAACCCTCTGCAAAAGGATCTGCCAGGTGTTTTTCAAGGAGGTAGATATTTACCTCTGCTTATTAAAGGGGCTGCCAAAGATGATGTTCTCCTCCACAGTGGCATTGAGCAGCCACGGCTTCTGAGCTGCATAAGCCACGGAGTACCTGTTCCTACTGCAGACAGACACAGACCTTTAGTAAGAAACAAAGCCCTCACACGATGAAATGTCTGATAATCAGGTTTTTTTAAAGTTAATTTCATAAATGTGCATTCAGAAAAATACAGGGAAACACATAAGCAAAACAAAGTGAAGGAAAGAGTTTTAAATTCAATGTTTTTGTTAGAACAGCACCCACTCTCTCCCCTGATGGCAAGGTTGTATTCTATTCTACTATAAATGGCTGGTACCTACCTCTATCTAGTAAATGAAATTAGAACCCAAAGGCAAATTATAAATGATAATAAGGAATATTAAATTCGCACAGGAATAGTTATTTGGCATTATTTTCTCTAACATCAAAACATGGAGTGAAAAGGCACTGTTCAAATGGCATACTTGACTTGCTGCTTTCAGAAGTTTTAGATTATTTTATGTGGCCACATATAAAATATTTTTTTCTCAGAATAATTTTTTTCCTTTCAGTTTATTAGATCCTCGGTGATACTAGAAAAGAGGGCAATTTAATACAGATTGGGAAGGAATCACTGCAGCCTCCCAAGGATTTATTAGACATACCTTAAATATGTCTAAATACCTAATGACACGTGTCAATAGGGGCATGAATGTTCTTTACTTCTGGCTGTTTTGCCAAGGCACAGCAGCAAAAATGGTCATGTAATTTCAGACATTCTTCTGAGATGCCCAAGATGATGTGAGGAAGGAGGTGTGAACTGGTACCAGCTCATGGATCTGAACATTTATCATAGAATCATGGAATGGTTTGGGTTGGAAAGGACCTTAAAGATCGTCTTGTTCCAAACCCTGCCATGGGCAGGGACAGCTTCCACTATCCCAGGTCGCTCAGAGTCCCATCCAGCCTGTCCTTGGACACTGCCAAGGATGGGGCAGCCACAGCTTCTCTGAGCAACCTTTGCCAGGGCTTCACCACACTTACAATAAAGACTTTTTTTCTAATATCCAATCTAAACCTCTTCTCTGTCAGTGTGAAGCCACTCCTCCTTGTGCTGGCACCCTTGTCAAGAGTCTCTCTCCACCCTTCTTACAGGCTCCTTGCAGGGTCTGGAAGGCCACAATTGGGTTCCTTCTTAGTCTCTTTGATGGTATGGCTTCCAGCAAAACATTTGCTTAGCTTCTTTTGTAAGCATGTAGAATTTATTATTGAGAGAGGGGGTGCTAGGGCAGGTTAGAAGCTGTCAGCAGTATCCCAAAATTTACAGGAGTTTTAGCCATTCATAGGCACTCATATGAAATACATCCTCAAAATTATGGGGCAGCAAACCATGGTGTGGCTCCCAACCCCAGCTCTGTGTGCCACTACCTCTCTGTCATTTATGACATACTTTTAGTGGAGTTTGTCTTTCTTTTAAACCTGGAGCCAGGGGTTCAGCTGGAGCTGAGCTGGCTCCTTCTGTGCCCTGCTCCATCTCATCTTGGGTTAAGCACCACAGGCAACCCGGTGCTGGGCACAAAACTTAAAGACACGTGGGAGGAGACACCTGATGATGCCTCATACCTAGAGATCCTGTCTTGCATGACAAGGAGCACACTGAACTCCCACTGAGGTCAGATGGGAGCTGAGCATCTTTCAGACAAGACAGAGGTAGTGGTTCACTGGCTGGAGAAGTGTGGCACCCAATATAATTGCACAATCTATCAATTAATCCCACAGTAAACAATTATCAACATGGTAAGGAAACACAGAGATGGCTTAAAAGCACAAAGATGAGGATTTGGGGAAATTCTGAAGAAATTAATGAGTGTTTTATGATACACTAGAAAAGAAATAATACCTTCTGGATGCTTCCAAAGAAGGTTCGGTTTCATTTACACTGTAAGTTATGGTAAATGACATTTAGTAAGCAGGAAATATAAAGAATAACATTTTCTGCTAGTTTTACATACAGTGAACCTGAAGTTAATTACATACTTTAAGAACTCAACCTAAGTTTGGGGGCTCTTTTGTTCTTGAAGGGAAAACAAACAAAGTCTAAGCAAAAGCATAACACTTCTCTAAATATGACAGTTTCATATCTACAAGGCATAGTGGCTAAACAGGCAAATTATTTTGTTAGAAAATGTCTTAAAAATGAAAATTGGATCATAAAACCAATTAAAAATTAAAATATTAATATTGCCTGGCAAGCAATAAGTTAGCTTCTCCACACAGTTCTGCCAGTGGCCTGCAGAAGTTGGTAACTAATGTCAATTTTCCCCAGAGTAAAAATCAGCTTTGCAGCTACACTGTAGAATCAGAACAGCTTTTTAACCTCTTTATAGCACTAAGACTGCATAAAGCTGTGCAGAGCACTACAACATGTAGGTTTTCCTTGTCCTCCTCCACTTCTTAAGGATGATATCCTTAAGAAATACATTCTGAAGAGCATTCAAATGGCAGCAAAGACTTGAATGACTTTGCAGCTCCCTCCATTTTTTAATTGACTTATTAACAGTGCCAAGCACCTGGAATGGCAGGGAAAGCAGTTTTGGACCAGTGATGATGCTCATTCCAGGCATGGTGATGCATCACTGCAAAGTGCAAAATCTAGAAGAGATTATACCAGGTAAATAGAAACAGGCATTGGAAGGGGGTAGAAAACTCATGCTAAAACATTATTTTCCTGACTTTAAAAAAAAGCCATGAACATACAAATCCTCTTCTCTCAGGCCTATGAATAGTCCAGATGGAGTATTTTAATGTTGAGACAGAAATGACTGCTTGACTTCTGAGATACCAGTAAATGCAGCTCCACCCATTAGCACAAGGTCCAAGTCTAGAAAGGGCATAAAAATTCTGATAGCAGAGTCTTTGCAATTCCAGACTCATGTACTAAGCATCTTCCCAAAATGCTAGAACTCAGACATGTTGTTTTCTGTGCTGCACTTCAGCTCATTGAGGACTTGGATAATTCAGGCCTCCTAAAATGCAGTCTGTGTTTTCTTCCTGCACCAATTGGCAGAGAAAATGCTGCATCAGAGGGGAATAAGTCTCCGAAGTGTCAGAGAGCCACACGTTGAGACTCAAAACAGATAGCGCCTCACTAAAACTTGGTCTCTCATTCAGCAGAAGCTTCCAGTCTTCTCTACAATGGAAAAAAGTCACAAAAAAGAAGAAGATGGAGTCTAAGGAGAGATTGAAAAGGGGCTGGGAATTTGGTGAAGGCAAACAAGAAGAAGAAACCCCAAATTTGCTATATTGAAGACCCCCAAACTTTTATCAGCAGAACACTGTAGTGGTAGAGAAGGAGAAAATGCTTTCAGATATAAGTTTGGGGGTGTGCCCTCTGAACTACAAGTTAAAAAAACTGAGCACAAGCCTTGCAAGACTCCTTGCAATTCCATACCACATTTAATATGCTTGCCATTATAACCAAACTGAGTTTCTCAATGGGCAAGGACTAATTTTAGGGTCTCAATTTCTTAAGCCCTTTTTCCTTGGTTAGAAATTTCATTCCCGACTTAGCTTGACAAATAGACTTTGACTCTTCCAAATTATGAATGAGATTTCTGTGAGAATCCACATTCACCAATAATCCCATGAATAAACACAGAGAAGACCTTTAGTGAGCTGGGGCCTTCACAAACAAAGGGATTAAGTATTTGGTTTTATACTTTATTACCCTGCTGAATCTGAGAGTGATGTGATTGCAGGGCATGGGAGTGGGCTGAAATTGAAGCTCCTGAGATTTCTAAAAAGGGTATTTTATTTGCCTGAGGGGACTAGCATTTATTTCCTCTAGTTCATTTATTTATTGAAATGTGGCTATTTATACCGAAATTTAGCTGTACTATAAAATATACATATTGCCCAAAATGGAGTGTGGTAAGTTCAAGTCTGAAATGGTAGGAAGAACCAAACTAATCAGTCATTTTTATAGGATTTTGAATGTATAAGATGAAAAAACAAACAAAACAAAACAAAACAAAAAAAAAAGAAGAAGAAGAAATCAATTGAAATCAAGGTTTTAAGGAAAAGTTAAAAAGACACCTTGTTGAGGTTTAGATCCTTTTATAACAACTCATAATGTTTTAAAATAGACTAAAGCATCTCTAACCAGGCCCTGATTCCCTCATTCTGCAAAGTAAAAAGGCAGAAGAATAAAGGCATATAAAATCTCTGGGATACCCCTGCGACCACAGAATGAACCATTTCCTCTGCTAATATAGGCAGGAAATTGAGGCAAGATGAGGACCAAGAATTTACACAAATTCCATCCAGTAGTTCAGAGAAATCCAGGCTTGTCCCTGCAACCAGAACTGGTAGTTCTGCTGGTTTTGGCCACTGACATTTATGTGGATGATCATTTATCCCTCCAGTGCCCATTATGCCCTTCAGTGCTTTCTGTGAGCTCCTGTGGTTGTAATCATTGGGTGAGCACTGTACTTGGCAATCCTTCTGAGGGGAGCACTGACTTTTCTTAATTTTAGCCACATCCTTCTGGATACTTGAGGACAGAACAGGCCATTTGTGAGGATCTGTTTAATAGTTCTTGTGTTTCCTGAGTTTTTCACTTAGTATACAACAAGCTGTTTGCACAGAAACCATTTCAATGTACAAAAAAACACAGAGCAAGTGAAGGGTTTCCACTTAGCCCCTCTTGGCTTAGCAGTTTGAGAAGATGGTTCTGACTGTTTGGCTTGATGTTCATGAGGGGAATACATGTCTCTGCATAATTCCCACAAACTAATAACAATTAACTTAATAATAAATAACTCAGATCTGAAACAGGCTTGGCTGAATGACTGCACCAGACAGCCCCATGCATCAGTGTCTAACAAGCCTCTCAAGCTGGCTGCTCACTGGGAAAACAAAAACCCATCTCCATGTCTAAGGGTGGTCACATTTCTGGGCCATGTCTCATATAGGTGGGAAAAACTGAGACCCAGCCCGTAAGATTTGCCCTAGCCAAGATCTTTTATAGAACCATACATTGCCAAGCTTTATTTCCGCGAGATGACAAAGCAGTGACAACCCTGGATGCAGGACACACAGCTCTCACTGCAGTCAGCCTCCACAGCTACAGGGTATTTGAATCCCAGTGATACCTTGCAGGATTGTCCCAGTATAACTGGGGCTGCAATCTTATCCATGCTTACAACTACTCTGTTGCTGTTACAGCCACATTTGTAAAGGAGTTCACCTAGCCTGCATTTCACCCCTGGATCAGTAGCTGTGTTAGTCATGCATGGAGAATCACATGGAAAGGGACTTAAAAGAGTAAATAGGATCTTTATTATGGTTTTGCACAATACAGGATCCACTTAGTTAAATACCTGAAGTATCCTTCTGTATTCATCTGTCTGCCAGGCAGTCTGAAATTACCAGCAAAACATAACCATGCTTGCATCAGCTATATCATAATTATAGCGTGCAATGAAAAAAAAGTCTGAGGTGTTTGCTAAAACCTGAGTTGCCTGTTAAGCTGGTGGTGTAGACTGCTAATCAACTGACAGCATGATCCTATCTCCTGAACAATATTAAACTTTAATTTTTTTTTCACGATTCATAATTATGAAACATTTCATAAGCTCTATCTATTATGTTTCTAAGATTTCTAATTTTTCTAATCTCTTCAAAGTTCCATATCTTTATCTATGAAAAATCTGAGTCTTTCTCAAATATATCTTTCAAAACAATTGTGAGAATCATCAAGGTACGTTCTATTACTCCTGTTACTTTTTTTGAACTAGTGAGAAAAACAATGCCTGATTGTGGTATAAAAACCTTCATTACGTGTCTCAAAGAAATTAACTGTGGTAGGACACATATTCTTCTTCCTTCAAAGCTTAAATTCACATATAATTAAACTAAATTTAGTGTAGTCTTGGCTTCAACTGCACCTGCTACTCCAGTGAGATCATATGTTTAGAATAGTTGAAAGTGAAGTATAACTAGTAAGCAAAAATGCCATCGATACTATCACAGGAAAAGCAAAAAACATCCAGTTTACAACATTGCTGTAAGAAAAATATGACAAAGGAGGTTACTAGCCAAGGGATGGGGCAACAAAATATTGATCTCTGTAACAAATCTCCTTCTTTCCCAGAAAAAAGCTAATTGAGAGGAGTTTGGCTTGGTGGTTTTAAGGGAACAGAACTGATCTTTAAAATGAAAGAACAAGTCTTGGGGTTACAGCACATCTCTTCCACTGTCTCTGCCCTGCCTGGGCTTGAAGAGTACTTGCTGCCCCTCTTAGTTTCTGTGGTTCTGAATCCAAGGCCTGACCTCATGGGCTGTTCTCCTTTAAGAAACAGCTTTTTCCCAGCCTTTACTCTTAAGGTGTTTGGTGTGCTAAGGCTGCTTTTTGAGTGTATTACTGTGAAGAGTGACACTGTTCCATAGGTGAGGCTTGGGCAGATACCAGGGAAGGAGAAAAGCATTGCTTACATGTAATTACATTTTTTTTCTGCCAGCATTAGCAGCAGCTCTGAGTAGAAATACATCCTTTCCTTTAAGCTGGCACCCCACACATCCTACTGGGCTGGAGAAGCTCCAGACTGTCACAGTTTCACTGGTGGGTACAGGAACAAAGTGACAATGCTGGCTTCAATTATAGTGAGTACTGAAGCCTATCTGATAAAAGGAATAGTCTATGCTTTCTAGCCAGGTCATTTGCTAGGCCAGTGTATTAGGTAATAATCACCAGACTAGCCTCTTTCCCTTCCTGGGGCACTCTGCTCTGCCTGCTCTGAACATGACAAAACAGTGAAAAATCCTTCCTGAATTTGCAGGTGATGCATTCCAGAGAGGATCTGGATGATGGTAATCACTCAACATGCAGTTCTGAGGCATGAAGTTTACATTTCACAAAGTAAATCTCAGCTTCCTCCTTAAATGAATACAGCAATTAATAGCTATATAAACATACTTGCTCCAGTGAACTTTTCCTTCCAGGGTCTGCATCTCTCCCAATATAGCAAGGAGAAGTGAAGACTTGCCACAGCCAACTTGGCCCACAATCATTGTCATCTGACCTATGATAAGAGTAAAAACAACAAAACACTTTTTAAAAAGAAAAAAAAAACAAAACCAAACCAGTTATACTCTAGTTCACAAACCCCAGCTAGATTCAGGTCTAGAGCATTTGAACTGATTCAATACCTTTTTTTTTGCATCCACTACATAAATGGGCAATATTTCAGGTATTCATCTATGGAAACATTAATGGATTGCAATAACACACTAACCTCCAAAAGAATGAGACTTTTGCTCTTACCTATATTAACATTCGTTTTATGGGACTGTTACCCTATGGAAGTTATTTAGGGTCAAATGATAAGTGGTGGGGAATGATTGTTCAGTCTGGAGTTCCATGGAAATTTCGACCAATCTAATAAATGAATTGAAAGAAGACCCATTACTCTTCTCTGCTATGCAGTACTTTTCCTTCCCCACAAACACAGAAACTTTCCTATCTCCAGTCCTACTCTGCAGTGACGGCAGTGCTTCTCAGATCTTCCCATAAACTGATTGAACTCACTAATTGTGCTGGCCAGTGCATTTCATAGACTCACAGAATATTTGTATTGGAAGGGACCTTACAGATCACCTGATTCCACCACCCTGCCATGCGCAGGGACACCTTCCACTATCCCAGGTTGCTCAGAGCCCCATCCAACCTGGCCATGGACACTGCCAGGGATGAGGCAGCCACAGCTTCTCTGGGAAACCTGTGCCAGGGCCTCACCACCCTCACAGAGAAGATTTCTTTTCTCATATCCCATCTAAACCTCTTCTCTGTCAGTGTGAAGCCATTCCCCCTTGTCCTGTCACTCCAGGCTCTTGTCAAGAGTCTCTCTCTATCTTTCTTGTAGCCCCCCTTTAGGTACTAGAAATTTTCCAGTTAAGCTTCTCTCCATCTGGGAAGCCAAGGGTCTTATTCCTACCAACGGAGGCAAACTCTGGCTCACCCAGGCTGTGAACTCACGGCCTCAGACTAAACTCCTTGGAGCAAAGACATTCTGCTGGTGATACTTCATGCTATATGGAAACTAATCATACAGGCTTGGGGATTACTAAATTACCATGTGACAGCAACCTAAAATAATATTCTGTTTTAAAACAAAGCCCTTGATAGATCAAAATAAAGCATAAGACTATTTAATAACATGAAAAGCCAACAGATGGTATTAAGAATTCTACAGCATTAACAACAACAACAACAAAAATTGTTGCTGTTATTATTAATAATAATAGTAAATAATAGTTGCTACTTTTCACACTTGTTATGTAAGTTTTCCAGAATAAATCTGCATTTTTTAAACCTGTGGGATCCCTAGCCAAAGACATTGAGGATGCAAGGAATTACAGAAACTCAGCTTGACAAAGAGAAATTCATTGAGACAAATTAATTGAGGATTTGTTGACAGAAAAACTCCATTTTCAGGATGAAAAGAGTTGTGAACTGGGAGACTATAATGTTGATAGGTAGCAGGAAAAGTATCATACATGAGTGTTGCTGAAAATAACATGCTGGGTTAGATGGACCCTTGGCTTGAATGAGTCTGGAGTTCTCCCTCTTTCTTTTTTTTCAATTTCTCTATTAAACATAATAATTAACATTTTTCAACCATTTTTTCATGTTTATTCTTCCTCTTGACTTAGTTTGGGTTATTATAGAACTACAAGAACTATATAGATATATAAAAGCCATATAATTTATCTAATGATACTACTATATGAACAATACAGGTCATGACCTTGTACACACTTTCAACCTCAAATTTTTTCATATAAAATTTTAATTTTTACCTTTGTGCATATCAAAACATCAAGAAGTAGAGTTAATAACAATATGACATTATATATTTTATGTTTAGAGTGTGCTCTCATCCTACCTGTTGGGATTCTAATGTTTATGTTGGACAGTGTAGCTAAACCACTTCCCCATGAAAAGTATCCATTGGTCACCTACAAGACAATTACCACAAATCAGATATTTAAACACAGGAGGTGAAAAAAATGGAATTATTAGTTTAGATTTAAAATACCTTCATAAAATAAATCTGTGATTAATAGACACAGTGTGGTATGGTTGTCCACACAGAGAAAAAGGCAAGCTAAGTTTGTAAAGATTGCCAAACCCCTAAAAATTTGTGAATAAGAAAAGATAAATACACAAACGTATATAATAGATGTAATGCAAGAAAGAGTTGATCTTGAGCTGAGGTCTATTTACCAAATACTTCAATTCTGTCAAATACGAGACTAAAGATTTAGACTTTAGATCCACAATGCTTCTTTGTTTCCTGAGAAGACACAAAATACAAAAACTTCTCTGAAACTCACTCTTCTGGCTAAATTTGGCTAAAATGCTAACTTATTTAAGGGCTTGCTCTTGCCATGAAAAATTTGAAATAACAGCAGGAATTTGTCACCATCAGGTGCTGTGACAGGAGAACCTGCTCCCTATTTTCATGAGGGAAAACATTTCCAAACCACCTTAATAGCCACATCATCAATCTCCAGTGGCCGTGTCTGCTTCCTTGCTGGCTGCTCGTAGCTTTCAAGCTGATACCTCAGGGGTTGCCTCCTGTTGATGGCCTTGGTGTGCTGCACAGAGAGAAAGAAGGAAAAAGTTGGAATCCTCAAGAGAAGACAGCATTTGGTTGCCAGTAAAGCAAACAATCAATTCCCTTTCCTACCACCATTCCAGCTCAGAAGCAGCCAGTGCTTTTCAACATGTGATAATGCAGACACAGCACTGTCATGTACACATTTTAAATGTTTTAAACACCCTTAATTGAAGAAAAAAGTGGAATTTTTTTCTTCCCATGCATAACCATCCCAAATTTCAGCTCTGCCATCCTCCTCAAATCCTCTCCCCATCATCTAGAGTTTGGCTGTCTCTGTAGGACTAAGCAAAAGGTGGACAGAAAAAATAAAATAAAGGCTGAAACAATCTCATTTTTGTTTGTTTTGTTATCATTATTAGGCCAGAAAAACAAGAAAGGTGTTGTTTCAGGTTGGCAAGCTAAAATAAAATTTATTTTGTGCTAATCCTTTCTTTCAGTTGTCGTCTTCAAGTTACAGTCACATTTCAAATTGTACAGTCAGTTTGAAACTGTTGAAATATATCGTTTTAGAAAAATGTCAAAATGAAAAAAAAAAACAACAAACAAACCACTTTTCCCTAAATCACTGTTGTGTTTTTTGTCCTCAAATTTTACTGAAATGCATTCTATGTTTAGTACTCCAGAAAGAGCATTTCGGAATTAATTCCTATTTCCCAATGTTTGGTGTTGTTTTTTTCCACCTTTAATTCTGAATTTCCCAGAGCAGGAATTGTTCCTTCCCAAGGATGCCCAGCATAAGATGGGTTGTACAGGTAATATACAGTACAAACCCCATAACCATAAGAAATCCACCAGGGCCTTCTATAAAAACTGAGAAGGTTGAATTTTAGTAATATTTAAATATTTTGGTGTATTACAGTTGGTTAAAGTTATTTTTTTTTTTACTATTAACACTTCAGCAATGATTAAGTGTGTATGGGGACCCTTCATATCATAAAACACAGAGATTAAGACATAAAAGAGGAAAAACTGATCAATAACAGAGCCAGGCTAGAAATCAAAGCTCCCAGGATCTGTCAGCTTGGCCACTGGCCTTGTAGGGGGCTATGTGGCCTTTCTGCTTTGAAATTCAGTGTCAAAAAGCAGAACTTACTAGTCCTGTGTGCTTCTTACAGGATTCATAGGGTACAGAGCTGTCTCCCCCTCTCCAGCTGTCATCTCCAATCTCATCACTCAGGAGAAACTCATTCAGCTTCTGTACACTTGAAAGAAAACAGGACAGTGAGTTACATAAACCCAGGTTTCCATGAATACATTTCCTTTTTTGTGCAGTCACGCCAGCAGGATTTATCAGAAATGTTCCAAAAGAAGTTCATGGGATACTTTCATCTGCCACCCTGATGGCAAATGAAGATTTATGTGTGTGGAAGAAGGACAGATGAAAGCAATTAAGCATTTTACTGGTAGCTGGGAATGAAGAGCAGAGCAAGTCATGAGGGTGCCAAGGGAGCTCCGTGGGAATGGTTTCGCCCTTGGCAGGCTTATCTCTTCTGTGCCTTTCTCATGCTGGTGCAGAAATAAGTCCTTCACCCACCTCCATCCTCTGGAAATGCCAGGGCACTGGGTGCATCCTGATGCACCTTTTGCATCACATTAAAAAAGACATTAAAACTGTAAGAGACCAGCCAAAGGAGGTCATGAGGATGGGGAAGGGTGTGAAAGGGGAACCATATGAGGAACAGCTGAGGTCACCTGGTTTGCTCAGCCTGGAGGAGACTGAAGAGAGACCTCGCAGCAGTTCTGCAGCTTCCTCATGAGGAGAAATGAAGGGGAAAGTTCTTCAGCTACTTCATGAGGGGAAGTGAAGGGGTAACTACTGATCTCTGCTCTCTGTGGCCAGTGACAGGACTCAAGGAAACAGCATGAAGCTGTGCCAGGGGAGGTTTAGGCTGGATATCAGGAAAAAGTTCATCCCCCAGAGGGTGGTCAAGCACTGCAACAGGCTCTCCAGGGAATGGTCACAGCCCCAAGGCTGACAGAGTGCAAGGATCATTTGAACAATGCTCTGAGGCACAGGTTGGGATTCCTGGAGTGTTCTGTGCAGGGCCAGGAGCTGGACTCAATGGTCCTGATGTGTCCCATCCAACTCAGCATATTCAGGGATTCCATGGTTCTATGCACTGCATGCACACAGTACTGCACACCTCAGCACAGCCATGGCCAGCCCTGAAGACACGCAGCAACTCTTTGCCTAGCTATTGCCCACCGGGAAATACAGCACACAGGTTCAATTCATTCTTCACCACAGGAGGATTTGATCCTCTTTCTGTCCCCCTACCTCAGAGTGATGTAAGCACCTGGGTCTTTATCATTCCAGGGAAGGGATGAACAAAATCACACACCAGTCACGGTGAAGCTGTTACTTTGCAAAAACTAAAATCAAAGTGCATTGGGCCAGAGACTGAGAAAGCAGAAGGACATATACCTTCAGATCAGTGATTTGAACATTAATCTGCAAATGGGAAAATAATCCATCTCAAAGCCTGTGTAATTTGTATTAAATTATCAATACACCTTCAAGCCACAGAGATGCAGGTTAGCAAGAAAGCACTGCTATTGTCATTATTTCCTCCTGCCAGCATGCCTGTTCCTATCTCCTCTCTGGAACAGAAAATTTATGTGCCCCATAAATTCTGATATAATTCTGTATCATATCAGAAGCCTTACATAAGTGGCTAAGCAAGAATTTATTTTCTTGTAGAAGATACAAGACCTTGTTTTGATCATGCACCTAAGATGACATCAACCCTTACTTTGCATTTGAACAAGGTACCCTCAGAATCTTTATTGGCCAAGTTTTATTGGCGCTCGAACAGAAAATTGAGATTCTGAACAAAGTACAAGCTCTTAATCACAAAAATAATAAGCACATACTCATGAATGTATTTGATTTAGGATAGAGCCATGAAGTGGCCAAACACACAATCTTTATCCTTCACTTGGGGGACATGATATTCATGGGAGAAAGATGTTAGAAAATGAGTTTGACAAAAGATGCAGTTTGTTTTGGGAAATCTGGTCTTTAAATATTGCCCTGAGGGGTGGCCAGCAGTGTTAAGGAAAACGTACACACCATTTTTATATTAGGGCTATGCTAAACATAGTAGAAAGATGTAGAGAATTGGATGATTTATAGAGGAGCCTGGAGATTTTCCACTACTCAGAAATCATTTTCAACCTAGGGAAAACATCTCATGTGGCCCTGTTCCTGCTGCTACTTTGATAAAAATAAACTCTGTTTCATTATTTTTGTTTTTTTAAAGTCAGTGTGGTGCTGGTAAATGACAGCTGTGGAGCCTGACGTCCCCCTAACTGCTGTTAGGTATTATCATTACCCACCAAAAAGAGGCAGTGACAGCAGAAATGCAATATCCTGCCAAAGTGCCTCAGCCTTGACATGAAGGAATGATGTTGCTGGGTGGACAGGTTAGTTCTGTCTTCACATCCTGCTAGTGCTTGGCATCTGACACACTACTGCCAGCCAGGTGTCACTTTGCACGTCTTGGGACATCTTGGTAGTTTGTAGGTCTGCATAACCACCCTATGACTGTGATTCTGTCCATACAGGCCACTGACACAACTCACAGTAGCCTGAAATTTCACTTATACCAACCTGCTCCTTCAAGATTAGGTGCTCTATAGCCCAGCATGAAGGAAGCTGCTCTGTTGGGCTGTTTTATAGAAATAAATACCTGGAACAGAATGCAGGACATCATTACATTTTCACTTATAACCCAACGCACTTTTTGTGGATGTAGGCTTAAGCCAGTTATTCTTCCTTGCTTCAGCAGGGCTGGTCCTGCTAGAGAGCTTCACACCAGGCTCTCTCACCCCCTCAGTGCTGACAAGAGCCCAGAGAGTGCTAGGGAAGAGTGGTGGTGGGTGGACACATCGTGAGAAGAGGAGCATCTATCAAGGAACAACAGTGCAGCTCTGAATCTGAACTGCCAAAGTTAGTGAAATTGTAAAAAGAATGGAACATTAGCAATCATAGAATCACAGAATGGCCAGGGTTGGAGGGAATCTTAAAGACCACCTTGTTCTGACCAGCCTGCCACTATCCCAGGTTGCTCAGAGCCCCATACAGCCTGGCCTTGGGCATTGCCAGGGTTGGGGCAGCCACAGCTTCTCTGGGAAACCAGTGCCAGGGCCTCACCTCCCTCACAGGGAACAATTTCTTTCCTAATATCCAATCTAAACCTCCTCTGTGTCAGTGTGAAGCCATTCCCCCTTGTCCTGTCACTCCAGGCCCTTGTCAAGGGTCTCTCTCCATCTTTCCTGTGGGCTCCCTTCAGGCACTGCAAGACCACAATGAGGTCACCCCAAAGCCTTCTCTTCTCCAGGCAGAACAATCCCAGTTCCCTCAGCCTTTCCTCCCAGCAGAGCTGCTCCATCCCTCTGATTCCCTTGGTGTCCCCGCTCTGGCCTGGCTCCAGCAGCTCCCTGTCCTTCCTGCGCTGTGTTTCTTTGTGTCATGCAGTAAAAAGGAAGGGTCACTCTGATTTCTCTCACATCTTTAGCATCAGAGTCCCACCTCATAACACTCTTCCAGGTGAGCAGGTAGAAACAATTGTTTCTGTTACTGAACGTGGGTGTTCAGGAGTTGGAGGAAGGAGAAAAGCCACTTACCTCACGATGGCTTTGACTGCAAAACGAACCACAGTGGAGAGCAGGAACAGAGGTGTGACCAGGATGTGGAACAGTGACAGGGATGCAAAGGCCTGGGCGGGCTGCAGTGGCTTGTCATTGGTGTATGCATAAGTCACAAAGGTCTGTCATACCAAGGAAAGAGCTCATCAGGACAAGGACTCTTAAACAAGATGGACAAGGACAGCAAGCAAAATGTTTTGCTCAGCTAAGGCTAATAACTACCTCAGTTCACTGGGAATCAGGATAAACTGAAGAGAAAGGTATGTTCTGTTAAAGCAAAATAGATTTTAAAATCTTGCCAGTGATTTCAAGAGGTTTACACATTGAAGAGTAAAAACGTTTCCATTATAAAATCTAGCATTTGATTACAGTTTTGTAATTGACTTTAGGGCTTATAGGAAACACACAACCCAGAAAAAAAGCCAGTAAGAATCTAACAAATCTTAGGGGGTTTTTTAACAGATTCTGTGAATATTTCACAGATTCTGTGAATATTCTGTGAATTCTGGTCATAAATATTCCAGTTCTCAGACACACTCTCAGCATACTCTGCCCTCAAAATTTGGTCTATGAAAGCTCCTGACTGACTAGCATGGCATAGTTCCTCTAGTAAATGAGGCTGAGACTTAAACCTGACTGGAGGACAAGCAAAACTTATTCCTCTTTAAAGTATCCTTTCTTGAAAACTGAAATGGTGCCTCATAATGCATTTTGAAACAGGAGTGAGTTTCTGCTCATTTCTTGTAAAGAGACAAGAAAAGGCACACAAGGCCCCTTTCAAAAAGAGCTTTCCAATATCATCCTCTTTCAAGTTGTAATTATTTTCTTTCTTTTTTCTTTCTTTCTTTCTTTCTTTCTTTCTTTCTTTCTTATCTCTCTTAGTAAAAAATTCAAGTCGTAATGATTTTTCTTTCTTATAATAAAAATTATTTCTCTCTTTGGATTTTCCACTTTCTAGGAATGGCAACTTCCAATGTCATGTTCTCCTACAGTTAGCAGAGGCACCTTAACTCATCTGCTGGTTTTATGAAGAACAGGTCCTACAATAACAATTGTGCCCTTTCTTCCTTTTTACACCCCCTCCCCCCACTTTTCTCTCCCTTTTTTGTAAGGAAATTTGAAAAAACCCATATCTTACTGCAAGAACAGCTGCTATTGGTATGGCTGCATTCATAAAAACTAGGAAAGAGAAATAAAATAAGCATCAGATTATAGGAAACAGAAAAATATAGAACAGAATATAGAAAAAACAACTTTACAATAAGTGCTAGAAGAATCCAGTTACTTCCAATTCAAGTAATTAAAATTCCCAAAGGAAAACTACTCTGCAGGAAGAAATTTCCTTCCCTGATAGTCAGAGATCTTAAACACACCAACAAATAAGCCATGGAATTCTCTCATTTGTATACTCCACTAAACTGGGATAAAAATAATTTTTGTGCACAATTAATATGAAATACAACTAGAACATTATTCAACCCTTCTA
The DNA here is from genome assembly GCA_013390045.1 of Picathartes gymnocephalus. Taxonomy (NCBI): domain Eukaryota; kingdom Metazoa; phylum Chordata; class Aves; order Passeriformes; family Picathartidae; genus Picathartes; species Picathartes gymnocephalus. The sequence continues at coordinate 19,899 of WEKY01058239.1, forward strand.
CATTGCAGAAAACACAGTTTATATGCAGAAAACATAATTTATCCTTGCTGCAATCAGAGCTGCCAACATTACCTGGAGCCTCCTTACTATAAATTAACTCCTAACTGTAATGTCACAATGAAGGTAACAGAAAATTACTGCAAAAAAAAATCAACAATATATATTTTATCCTTTTGAATTTCTATGTTATGTATTTATCATGCCTTTTTATTTTAATGACATTACACACAGACAAAAGTGTCACAGGCACAGGAGTATCTCTTTTTAGTTGAAGTTGGGAGGAATGTTGACATAAAAACCAGGATTCTTTTCCAAGCACTAAAAACACACTTACTGGAAAGAGACGTATGAAGTGCAAAGGTTTTGAGACTGGTGAGCTCTTTCGTTCTCGTTTCTTCCACACTTGTACAAAATATGTGCTCCCAGGCATACAGCTTTAATAGCTTAATGCCTTTGAGTATCTCATTGGTTTTCTTTAATCTCTCAGTAGAATAGTCCTTCATTTCAAAAGAAAACCAGAAAAAAAATTGATAACCATTTGTAGTCTTAATGAGAATCCTCTTTTCTGCTCACTTCTGTTGTTAAATTCATTTAAAAAATAATTTCATTCATTTGTGATTTTGCACAGGTGCCATACCAAGAGAAAGAATATAAAATTTCATTTTCTTTGGAGGTATTAAAATATTTACAATCATGAGGGGAAATTAAGTGACCCTTTTCTGCAAAGAGAAATAACCCAAAACATCCCAACCGTTCAAAGAGAGGGTAAAGCTCAGAGAGGTGAGTTAGTAGGTCAGTCGTGTCCATAACAACAGACAGAAGCCTAAATGTGTGTATTTGCTGATGCAAGAATCATTCTGGGATCCAGTTGTGAAAATAGAGTTATTTATCCATGTATTTAGCTAATTTCCCCACATTAGAAAACAGTAATCATAAGTTTTGGTAAACTTATGGGTTTTGGTAAAATGATGTTATGAGTCAGAGGAAGTCAGAATAGAGCAGCAGGAAAGATTGAGATTATTTCTGAAATTATGTAAAGATAAGTCCTTGGTACAATTTGTACGGGTTATAAAAATTGGCACAACTCAACAGGATCGAAGTGTGCTAGCAGTGAGATCCATGCATGAATAATGTGCTTACTGAATATTAAGATAAAAAAGATCTCTAAATATTTGGCAACTTAAACATCAAAGGCTTATTTTAAAAGTTCAAGGGTCACAGCAATAAAGTTAAAAATTAGACAAAGGAGCAGAAAACATTTCTAATTGGTGAACTAAATTAGGCAGCAAAATAAACTTACAACACTGAAGAACTTAAGACATTAATAAACAATAATCCAGCATTGCTAACTGATTTTTAGAGAATACCAAATCTTGGGCTGAGAGTAAAAAGTCTGTAGACTTTACAGAGGGAGGTTGTGACATTCTTTAATACTTTCCTGCTATAATTTATCAGTCATTTGCACTGTTTGCTAACATCCCACGAAATACAATATCTGCATGTTGGAATAACACCCTTTCATGGAGTGGAATTCAGATGAAATTGTGCTAGTTGGATTAAAAATACTCTTTGCCGAGAAGGCAGGTCAAGGCCCACATACTTTTTTGAGATTCTCTTCTGACAAATGTGAGGAAGGAAGAGACACCGAGCCACAGAAAAACAGGGAGGAACACTGGAACCGAGGGATGGCCTGCCCAAACTCACACAATGGTTTTCTCTAACTACAAGAACAGAACACAGAAACCATGTTCTCATTTCTGGATCACAAATATCACTGAAATAATTCACTTACAAGAGTGCTCTTCTGAGCCTCAGCCAGCTTGGTGGCTATGAAGTACTGGATGGGAGCTAAGAGCACAATAACAGCGGCCCCGACCAAGGCACTCACTCCCAGTAGGTTATAGAGGAGAATCACACCCATTATTATCTGTGAAGAGAAAAGCAACACAGGGGAAAAAAGAAGTATATTTCAATATGCCACAACAACCACACCAAGAGAAAAATGTTTGTTCTTCTAATAAACACTTAAATGGTTCATAGGAATCAGCTGAGCCTGTACTTCAGGAGGTCACATTTGGAAAGTGTGGGAAATAAACCCAGAAGCCTTTCTTTTTGACATTAACTAAACAGTTTGTGTTAGTGCCTGGTAGTTCTAATTCCAGACTGGGTTTCCACAAAACTAAAGGAGCACTAAAATGATGGTGCTTTCCCTGAGGCATTTTACAGAGTTCCTGGCCTCAGTCCTGTTTACACTAGAGCTCCTTACCTCACTCTGGAAGCATTCAGAGGTCTTAGGGCTGTCATGGATCACAGTTGCATTCTGTTGTAGTGTCCCTGTGCAACTGCAGGCAGAGGGACATCTCAGACAGGCACTGGAGCATGAAGCAGATGTGCTGGGGCTGACACAAACTGAGCTTGGGCTTCAATACCACCCAGCTCTGGAGGAAAATGCTACCTTAGCCCTATAAAAGGTTTGGGAGCACTTCCCACAGAAGTTTACCTGGGAATGGCTGTGATGCGACAGCTGTGATTCTGATTCCTGAGTTAATTCTAGCTCTGCTATATAAATACTTCTATTAAAAGCCCCACTTTGTGATAGAGAGATGTTCCTTCTTATTATGCAACATCAGAAATAAGAATCAGTGGAGTTTAACATTTTTAAGCAATATTTAGCTTTTCAGGCTCCTGTACTGCAAATTGCCATACCTAGCCACAGCAATCAGAACACCTGTTCATTTAATAACTTTCAAAGTCTTGACAGCAACACTTCCATCCACTTCACTGGATGTGAAACAGTGAACTGAAACCCTCTATATTATTTTTAATTTCTGTTGCCAAGCAACATTCTTTGCCTTTTTTTCATAAACTATTTCATGCTACTCTAAACCCTACCCAACCCATTAGTAGTAGTAATATTGCTGACTAATAAAATAGATTACTGATGCAGTTCCAGGAAATTCAGCAAAACAGATCTACTATAAGAGTTGGTTCTATCTCTTTTAAAAATTCTTTAATGTCAGTGGGACCACGGAAACGTAAGGACCATGCCAAACACACCCTGAGCTAAAATTCTGAAGATGCTACAGGAATTCAAGCTTCATGGAAAAATCAGCATGGCTTAGGTCATTAAGTCATTGGCACTTTTGAAGATTTCTTTCAAGCTAAATAATCTCTAACTTTTCTTCCTGTAGATCTGCCTCCAGTTCTTTCCCAGCCTAGTTAAGAACCAGATGTGTCCAGTGACTAAGTTTGCTTAGATGAGAGCTCCTCTGAGCATTGGCAGTGTTCATGTCAGTCGTGGAGCAGACTTCACTTGCTGTTAGTCTTGCCACAAAACCCAGTTACAAGTGGACACTGCAGAAGCAATGCTTAGTGTTGATGCCAGGTGGCAAAATAAAAGCAATGGATTTGTGTCAGCAGAGGAAGAAATATGGGCAGGAAAAGGATTGCAGGTCCTCATTCTTCAAGTCACAGACCTGGAAATCCTGCTAAAAAAACCCTCTCTCTTCACTGGCCCTTGGAGAGACACCTTTCCAGCCCTTGGGCCACCTTTCTGCTTGTTAATCTTAGTAGGAGGTGCAGGTTTCCCTCTGGATTTTGTAGTAGTGCCCCAGACATGCACTCTCCTCACCCAGGCTGGAGGATCTCTGAAATCAGCCCCTTACTTGGATGCTCTACCTGAACAGGCATTGCCCATAGATTGGGGCACAGGAACAAGAACCACATTAATTGGTTGGTTTCTATGGCAACCAAGTTATTGATTTGTCCCAGTGTCATCTCTCCCATGGACAAGTTGGATGTAGAAAGCCTCAGGATCTTATTATATATCATTGCCTGTAAGAAAGAAAAAAAAATTAAAATGATATAATTATAAAAGAACAGTAGCAGTGGGATGTTTCAAACTGCATCATCAGCCTTTACCTAGGACAGCCCTTCTCCCAGTCTCTCACCTGAGACAGAGAGAGATGGAGACAAAGTGAGAGAAAGCACAAGAGAGAGAACTGACTTTAAAAACCTCCAATTCCTCTTAAAAGGTTTGTTGCTTAACGCAGACCTAAAATAGAACAAAAATGACAACAAAATATCAAAATATAAGAAATTGGCCAAGGAACCCTTTATAAAAAGTATTTGGTCAGCCTGTTTTTCTGTGACACTGTCTGTCAAAGAGATCCTTGCTTCTGATAAGACAGATAAATTCATGCTGTGAAGTTTGATCAGAGTGGGTATGTATTCCTTTGGGTTTCTCTCCCTTACCTGGCCATTCCTTTCCATAAAATTTGTAGGAGCTTAACAGGGTTTAAAAGAAATCAAGGCTTACATCTACTGGATTTTAAAGACAAATATTGTGAGCCCAGTTTGCAGTTATGACCTAACATCAAACGCTGCAGCTCCAAGGAAATTTTAAAAATAATTTGTCCTTTTTGACCCATTTTCTCCATGAATAAAGTATGTTCTGTAGAATAAATCAGAAGTGCCTGGTGAATTAAATCACCTGCATATGCTCCTAAGACTCCCAGTTTTGCTAAGTGAGAGTCACAAAAAGGACATAACCAGATGCTCTTTCATCCCCAAGTCTGTACCATCTATCCTGGGAGAAGGCAGAACATGTTTGAAGCAGCTCCATCAATCACAGCAAGCACAAAAAAAAAAAAAAAAAAGCTTCCATGCTGAGATGATTCCCATGGTTAGTTACATCTGGCAAAACATCAGTTCCAGCTTCTGGAGTGCAACTGCTGCCTGTGGAGTTTGGTCTGTGCAGAGCCCTGCTACACCCCACACCACGTGCTGGGCCAGAGCTGCTGGCTCCAGTTCATAAACAAGGCTCTCATAGAGGGTTAAAGGATGCTGGGGTTACAGACACAGCCCTGCAGATGAATCACTCCCATCCCATCCCACAGGGCTCTGTGCTAAAGGGCATAAATATCCAGAGTCACCACTCCCGACGCATGGACAGCGTTCCCATAAAACAAGATTCTGCAGATGATTCTGTCCACAGTCAGCAGAAGCAAACTCATAAGCAAATGAACAAAGCAGATACAGAGCCAAAACAGCACTGCTGATCTTCATCTATCTCTCATTGTCTGCAAAGATGTATTTTTATAGGTATGGGTTTTTATGGGTGTTAACTTCCAGCAGGTTAGAATGATGGGATTAGTTTTCAGCAAAAGGAATTGGTGCCAGCAGTTTGCCAGCACTAGTTTGTTCAGTTTTCTGTATAAAAATACAGCACATATCTTCTCTGAAACCACTTTCAGCTCAGTCTTCAGATTAAGAATGAGACAAATGAAAGCACAAAACTGGAGCTGTTATTGGAAAATCTCCAGGCAGATCTTTGCTCACCAGTAAGGCACCCCGGAGGTTGACACCAGTCTCTGTAGTCACATAGTAGGAGGCCTGCAGGAATGTCCTCTGCAGGATAAGGGCCAGGAAAAGAAGGACTGCCAAGACATAAACATTCCTGAGGAATTCCTCCGATGAAAGGTAGGAGTTTGATGGATCCTTCACCTGAAAAGAAAGGAAAAATTATGCAAGTGCTATAGGAGGGATTGTATATTCCTGGGAAGCTGAAATTCAATCATTGCAGTAGAAGAAAAAATACTGATGGTATTATGAGAAAGTTCTAGAAATCAGATTTCTTACTGACCTCTATATCAAAATCATTTGCATACAAATTAAAAACTCTGCTCCAAAGACTGAGGATTGAGATCTCTTAGCAGTTCTGAAATGATTTAGTTTTAGCAGGAAAGGAACAGTAAGATCACGATGTGTGCCTTGTCTTTAGTTTCCCCATCAAATTCTCATGAGTTGTAGGATAGAAACGTTACTCAGTAGAAAATAAAGCTCATTCCACCTGCACGACAGAGAAGCTGCAAGAAAATATTTTTTATTATATGGGATTAGTTATTTATGTCGCATTTGCATATTATGGAGACAATTCCTTCCAGAAATATAGTCTATGATACCCATAAATTCTGAATAACATAAGACTATACATGCCAGTATTCCCCACAAAATGAGATTTAAATGCTTCAACATGGAAGAGAAACAAAATCTTGTTTAAAGCCCTTTGTTTTCATTTTCTAGTTTTTGTGTTCACTGTTCTGCTCTCTTTCAGGCAGAAAAGGAAACAAATGTATCAAAATACTCCAAGGAAGACTGTTCCTTTGGTATTTCCGATCCAGCTGGAAGCAGGATGTACTGGAATTGTTACAGGGAAAAAAAAAGAAGGAAAAAGCGTGTTCTACTGAAATATCCAGCCTGAATTTGAGATTAAAGGTTTGGACAATATAGGAAAGAAAGCCATCTGCCCAAGACTCCTTGGAAAAAGGGTTGCTTAAGTGCATGGTTCGTCAGATAAATGTATTTGAAAACTTTTCTCTTAATGCTCCGCTCGATCTAATTCCCCTTGTTTTCATAGCTGGGATATCAATAAGAAAATGACATTTGTAGATACCTTTGCTCAATATATATAGAGTTCTCAGGAATTAAGGCAGAATAAGCATAAAATTAAATGTATTCACATTAATTGGAACTAGAGACAATTTAAAGGAGAAATGTTTAATAGCAAGAACAACCAAGAGGAAGTTTATCAAAATCCATAAATTAAAGGCAAATGTATTCTGAAATGCATCCAAGAGAAATAGTGACTGTCACCAAGCCAAGTGGTTTCAAGATCTCCAATGATTCCAATCTTCCCTTTAGCCAATGCTCATGAAAACTTTAAAAAGCCACAACTGAAGACACTACATTGAATAGTACAAAAGATAAAGGAAGAAGACAAGATAGAGATTCCTAAATCTGTGATCCAGAAACTATTTTCAAGCTTAAATACCTTGTTTGTTTACCATGCAAAAAGACTCAACATTTTTGAAGGCAAAACATGCACTTTGCCTTGTAACTCTGTGGCTCAAATTCAGCATGTGCAGGTTCAAGGATGATAAAAAGCTTTATTTGGTAAGCTGTACAAATAAACTCTCCTTCAGTGAAGTGAAAGCCTCAAGCCAATTGAGACTATCAGTCAAGAAAATGAATGTCAGGAGTGAGCAGCCAAGAAAAAGATATTTGGGTAGTGATGATAGTCAAATACTTTATCTGGAGAGGAAAAAGCTATTCCATTACATACCTATCTGCTCATTCTGAGACAAAACATTCCAAAAACTGTATAGAGATGTTTCTGTATCAGAAGATAAATGCAGGGAAATGTCTTTGTCATTTCTTCTCTGCTGTCAGTAAAATAATTTTATCTGTATCTTTTCATTAGTTATTCATAAATTCTTTTTCTTGTGATAGAAAGTGTTCTGTATCAGGGGCTTGCTCAGCATTTAGAGGTGCTCTCTGAAAGTTCAGTCTCAGTGAAACTTGAAATGAGCACTGATCTGGCAGCTCTTGTTCATCTCTAATATCAAGGACACCATTGAGTAAAGTGGATACTTTTCTATTTCTCACATGTGCCAACACATTTAATCACAGCAGCAATCAATACAATCAGCCACAACAGGAAGTGGCTACTCTCAGCTTCCCAGTAAAAAAACAGTTTTCAGAGAGCTCAAAACTGTCAGTGAAGTATAAACTGACAAATGGACAGGAATTAAGCAAAATTCCCAGGTTGGATGCATCACTGAGGTGTCACCACTGCGTGTCCTGCCTGAAACAAACAGGCACAGCTGAAGAGGAGCAGAAAAGCCGTTCATTCTTCCCAGAACTGCTTGGATGACTCCATCAAGACAGACAGCTGGGGAGCTGGGGGGGCCCTCCACAACCTGTATTCCATTCCTACCCAAGGCTCCCACTGCTCAGGTTTATAACTTGACTGTCTCTCACAACAGAAATACTCAATTTGCTTGAGAGAAATCATGCAATAACACAGTGATGACCACAGACCTATGAAAGCATGCAGCCAGCTGTCTTAAACACCTGATATGACTCTAGAACTACTACCAGAGCCTTTTAATGCACGTTGTCAGGTTACCTTTTCTGTGGCATTTGTATTATTGGTTGTATTCTGGAAGCCCTGGACAATGCCAGAAATGCAGAGTGGCCCAGCAAAGCCCAGCAGGTCAGCCAGGTAGCGGAAGGTGCTGCTGAGCAGGATTGGCCGTCCAAAAGCGCTGTACATGGCCAACCAAATGGAGGGACTCCGGTTGGGATGGTCCTCCACCTTTTTCTGGAAAACAGAAACAGGTACCCATGCATTGACAGAAGTCTCCCAGGCTTTATATGGCAACATTTCTGTCTGGATGCCCAAATGGGTCCTGAAACGTGTTTTGGACCAGGTGAGGCAGTAAACATGTTGTAATTATTGACAGATTTCAGACATTCTTCACAGCAAATTCCAATTCTGCCTTCCCTTGGTAACTGTGGTTTCTCACCTCTATATCCCACCACTTTCCTGAACCTGTAAACACAGGAATGCAAGCACAGATTATCATCCTGGCAGGCAGCCATTGTCCCTTGTCACATGTGTGCTCAGGGAAAGTCTGACCTTTCAGCCTTTACCTCACGTGGGTAATCCCTGTTTCACAGTAGCTGTGAAGTCACTTGATCCAGTAAAGGCTTCTGATTGCAGGAAAAAATACATGATAATTACAAGAATATAGTTTAATTTAATTTATCTGGAATTTTTTCCATCTCTTGGATGCCTTCTGGGATGACACACTTCAACCAATCAATGATAACTATGCTCAAGAAATGAAAGCAGCCGACCAGGATGGGAGGTAAGATTAAATCAACCAAGGGTCCTTTCTAGCCTCCAGATATGTCAATTTACATAGTATCACAACTCTTGGCTAAAACACCAACCAGCAGATATGGCTTCATGTAATCAGAGGAGTTCTGATATCTCTGAGGTCCTTTCAATTTAGAAAAGTAAGTTTTACTGACCAGGGCTGTGCTCTGCAGAGTGCTTCCTTGCACTTCAGGCAGCAGCTTTTGTCACTTTGAACAAGCATCTGTCATTTCTCAAGTAGCACAGATGCCTGCAAGCTGCAAGCCAAGCCAAGCCCTCTTAAGCATTCACAGAAACATTTTAAGCACAGCCAAGCAACAACCACCCTCTGCCCCAGCAAGTTCACCAAAGAGAAAGTAAATGTGCCTGTAACATTTCTGGCTGCCTCAAGTCTTTTTTTTCCCTCTTTTCTCAGTTTTACCCTTTTATGCCATTTCCACAGTGAGATGGATTGTATGCATGGTGCCAAAATGTGCAGGTGGACCAGGTGGCTGCCAGAGACTGGACCAGGCCAATGCCAAGGAGTTTAGGAAGGAGAAATAAGCACCATGGGGTCAAATTAGAGCTACCATTTCAGAAAGGGGTGAGAATGAAACTGCTTCCTCTGAGGCGGGAAAGAGCACAAGGGCCTCATGTGAGTTGCCTAAACAAAAGGCTCTGAATTTGTGGCCTAAGGGGTTTTGAGCTTGAGTCGCCTAAAAGGGTTAATCACCCCCCTCAAATAAATTATTAATAACTATAACAGCTTTAGAGGAGCTAAGCTAACTTATTGGATAAACAGCTGCCATCTTTTGAAAAAAAAAAAAAGTTATATTATTCTGGGCATTCAATTAATGGTAAATTTGGTAAATGGCAAAGGCAAATCCTTATTTCTCTAAAAATTTAATGGCCATTTTCACTGTTACTACAATTAGTACGTTGGTCAACACTACATGAAATCTGTTTCCTTTTCATTGGAAAAAATACTAATTAAATTATCTAATTTATTGCTAAACACTGTTTTTTCTTCCTTTTTCAATCAAGACTTCATACTAGCTGAAGCAGGTAATGGGAAGAGGGGAGAAAGCCTTTTTTCTAATCATAATTTGTTTTCCAGAATGGTCCTTGAGTGTTATGGGCTTGCATAGAATGTTGTGCTAATTAACCAGTCTGGGCTGCTGTTCTCAGCTGTGCCACTTGATTAGGTTTTCCTTGTCTTTGTCAAACTCCTTTCAAATTCGTGTAATTTTCTCTACCTTGGGCACTCTACAGTCGGAATAAAGGGCAGTGAGATGGTGTTTGCAGATAAATCAAGTCACCTGTAAGGTTTGCCTCAATAAATGTGGAAATCTGACTCTTCAAGTTCTGGAGCTGGTGGTGTAAGCCTGGTGCTGAAGGGCAATGCCCTGTCCCTGTTTACACGATTTCATTCCTCCTCTCTTTTTGCCCTAACAGGTAAGATCCATAGTGGCTCATGAATAGCAGGCATAGGAAGCTAAAGGCCCTTGACTTTAAAAATTGATTTTTCTATTAAGTGCCCAAAAGAAAAGCTTTCTATTGACCTTTAGGACAAATTATACATGATTTAGGTTGGTGGGTTAAGCCAAAAGTATTATCAATGTGCTAAATCTGTTTTTGGATATGTGGTATATGATGCACTGATATGTGATGTGAAACATCTAGACTGCTTCTATAGAAACTGAAACAAAAGCCAAGCAACAACAGAAACAGAATCACATTTGAGGGGGGTGGGGTAAATGGCATTATGTGAGAATTGATACAATTATTTCTATTTGCATAGCATGCAGAAGAGATATCAAGCTATCATGTGAGCTATCTCAAAGGCATTTTACAATACAGAGTACTCATGGTCCTGTTCAGCGCCTTTCATCAAGGTGTGAGAAGAAGGGTTTGGGAAGGAACAGGAGATTTCTTTCTACAGGGCCATGGAGCACAGCCGAGATCAGCTGTCTCCAGGCACAGGCAGGGGTAACTGCAGTTAATCCAGAGGAGGCTGTGAGGCTCCCCTCACCAGTTGCAGGAGATTAATGTAAAATACACACTTGGCAGCAGAGACAGTGGCGTATCACCTCCTCCAGACTACAGACCACACTCCAAGCTGAAGAATTTTCCTAATTATGTGGCTGTTTTCTGGCCCAATCAGGCACAAGCCAACACATTTCTCCACAGGAATGAACTGCAGTGAGTTCCACTGCCTGGCTCCTTGGATTTGCTTTAGCCATTTGGTTTACTTTAACTTTATCTACAAAATACCAGTTTACTTCAGGGTTATAGATTGTTTTTGAATAGTAGCACAAATGTGCTAGAGCCTGTCGTAATCTCAAGACTTTAGACAACTACAGAACACAAAATATCTGATGTAAGGCAGCATCAGAAATGTAGGTGAGTGTAACTGCATAAATATTTATGCAAGTGTTTATATGTGCATGACACACACTGAGGAAAACTACACACTGAAAGTTTGTGCTCATGCACATGACAAATGCACATTTAACTTGCCTTTTGGCATCTGAACTGCATTTTTGTGCAGGCACAGACAGTACCTGCACATGTGAATGAGCTACAGACAAATGCTGGCACCCAGCTGTCGTGCCTGTCATCAAAAATGGCACAGACTCAGGCCTTGGGGCCATGTAGGTGCATATCCCTCTTTGGCCTCTTTAAGTAGGGTTTTGGCAGCTTAAGGAACTGGTCTAAAGGATGCGTCTCTCCCAGGCTGCTGTGAAAAGCTCAGTTCCAAAAACTCAGTAGCTTTCTGCCTAAAGCAGAAGGATCTTGATCTCTGGTCTCTGTAATCCTCGACTGCAGAAGGAAAGAGAAGCAACCTATATCTATTAAAATATAAACAATTGTACTGATAATTGTTTCATCGCAGAAGGCACAGAAAGGAGCCTGCAGCTCTGTTAGCTTCTGGGAGCAAAGAGCTGCCTAAATGCATCCTGGAAAATCCTGCCCTACCCAGTCAGTTTTCCCCACCATGCTTTCTGTAATTGTTCTGGCTGGGATGGAGTTAATTTTCTTCATAGCAGCCTGTATGGTGCTGTGTTTGGGATTGGTGACTAAATCACTGCTAAGACACCAGTGTTTTGGCTATTCTTGATGTGTGGTTTTGGCTATTTCTCTTTCTGGAGGAAAAAAAGTGAAGATGAGTGTTTCCAGCTGAAACAATGGACAGAATGTCTATTCCAGTTTCATAAGTAGCTAAGATTTAAACAAATCTTTCACTATTAAAATCTAGCAAGTGATCAGTCTGTTGTGGTTTTAGTTTCCAGTTGCAGCCAGTTTGGCAACTCTCTCCTGCTATAAATTCACTTAAAACCAAACAGTAACTATTGCATTGGAACTCCTTACGCCAATGTTTCACCTTGGAACAAACAGTCCTAAGTTAAAAATTCCTAAAATGAGGATTTCATGAAAGCTGAAGAAACTCAAAGTGACACTTTGGCTTTCTAAGGCTGAACAGTGACATGGACATCTGTGGTTACCTTTTGCTCCTCATAGGCTTCTTTGAGACAGACATAATTTGTCAGTGCTCTCATTGCAATTGGGAGCTTCCCGATGGCCTTCAGGTCCACAGGTTTCTTGTGAGCAGAAATAATGAGAGTGTTCATCCACCAGTAAGTTGCCTTTGAGAGCAAATTGACAAATGGCTGCAGGAACCTCACGCCAAGATCCTGCAGATCCTCTGGAGGCTTTACTTTCTGAGGGTTCATGAAAAACACATACCTCTGCAGAGGAGAAAATAGACAAACAAGGGCTCAGGAATTATCTTATTCATAGTAATTTTTTAGTAAAAACTATGTGCAAGAGAACCACAGTCTCAAATTTGCATTTAAATGTAATTATATGTTGAATTTAAATATAAATTTGCATGTAAATAGGAGCATTTCCATTTTGACAGATAACTAGCAAACAATTGAGCAACATGGGATGTGGATACTGTTCTGAACCCTATCAGTACCACCTATCTTGAGCTGAATGAACAGCAAAAATGAACTCTTGGGAAATAATTATATTTTAAATTATCATGAGTAAGAACACATGCTAACTTACAGATTCACTACACAAATAGTTCATCAGCACTAACACAGCACATATTTTATAGATTGCATCCACACATCTATACCCTCCTCATGTGCACAAATGTGCATCTATCTATACAAATATGTGTGCACTTCGTGTGGACAGATGCACACAGGCACACACAAACAAAAAGCCCAGGGAATACATCAAGAACATACATTTTAAAGAGATTTGAATCACCACTGATTTCCACAGAAACAACTAAACCTTTATGGCTAAGCTAAACTTAGGCCTAAATTCGACACAAGCAAGAGTTCCTGGGACTAAGGATCCATCTTCACCCCCACGATACCACTGATATTTTTCCAGATCCTGGAAACCTGGAAGCCACATACCCTGACTCGGATGACATTGATCTCCACAGCCATCAGCAGCCCATAGAGGATGACCATGATTCCAGTGATGCAGAAACGCAGTTGAGAAAAAGGCACCCCGTCCTGGCAGTATCTGACAAGCTTAATGGTTTTGGTGACAAAGGCCATTATCCAGTAAAGGAACAGGGCTGTAAAACAGGTGCACGTGCATAATTTAAAAATAAATTAATAAATAAGTGTATTTGAGTTTCCATGGCTTGATGCAATGCAGGCACAGGGATCTTCTATGTCACCAGCCACTGTTTTCTTTCCTGGGCCACAACACTTCAAACAGATCCACAGTGGCAGATCTTCACACAGGCATGAAAGTCCACTGAAGGAGACTTAATCTGAAGTGAAACTTTTTTCTTAAAGTGAAGGAAAAGGCATATAACTTAACAAATGTCATGTTGCCTCTTAGAAAAAGCAGGGTGCATCCCAAGTGAGAATATGGAAATGTGGTCATTTTGAAAAAGAGTTTATGGAATTTAGTGTTATCCTGCATCCAGGCTGGTATCTGTCAGGGGCTTGTTCAGGTGGTTGAGTTACAGGCAATTTGGACAATATACTTGTATGGGACATTATTCTGCAATGTCTGGTCTGACCAGCTCCTGACTGAGAGAACAGATGGGGTAATCTTGGAATCAGCTGCAAAAGATGTTGAGAAAGAGCAGCATCTGCACAAGATGGTTTGTGGTCAGATCGCTATTCAAAGTGGCCTTTAGAAATAGCCCTTTTGAATGCAGACAAGTTTTTCCTCAAAATTATCAGGAGTGTTAAAAAATACCTAAAACTTATGATAGAAATGCAACAGGCTTGCAAGGCTTTCTCTTTTGTTATAACTTTAAAAGTAGCTTACAGTGTATATCTTATGAAAGGTGCAGTAACTCCTGTGATACCACCAGTTGCAAGAGCAGAGTTATTCCTCTCTCTTTTAATATTCTCACACATTCCACCATCCTTCTCAACCTACACAAACTGGCTTTGACTAAAACACTGGGATTTGTAAGAGTACATAAATATCAGACTTAGACTTACCCAGCAGTAACTTTGGAAAGTTGGATGTTTCAATATTATGGTAATAGACTATGGATACAGTGGCAGCCACAAATCCCATTATAGCTGGTAGAAAAAGATGCAGGTGGCGAGATTTCATTTGTCTGAAAATAAATAAGGTATAAATCAGTGAATTTGGTGCCTTTTTTCACCATTGTGTGAAACCATAGGTGTTCTGCTAATCTATTTAAGAGGACAAACATTAATTTCCTATAGACAAAAAGATTTTTGTCCTCATGAGTGCTTAACTTTGGTCAATATTTGCTTGCCATTATAGCCTGAGAGAAGAATAAATGTTAAGAATAACAGCTTCACCTTCATCCCATTAAAACCTGGACAATCCATTAAAGGATTCTATGACCTTTTTGGGAGAAAACCTCTTCCTGCCTTACTAGTCAGCCCATCAGACATTAACACTCTTCATTAACAAATGTAATTAGCGAGGTTATCCACCAAACTCTGCCACTCACGTGTCAGAAACGATCCCCTCTGCTATTTCACACACGTGCACGAACAGCAGGGTGAATGTCAGGATCCACCGCAGGTTGTGCCCGGGGAAGTGCAGCCAGGTATTGTGGTGAATCTGCACTTTGGAGCTCTGGCTTCCCCAGCCTGGGAAATGATAGCAAGGAAAGAGGAAGGTTATCTCACAGCCAGTCAGTGACTGATCCAGTTATCAGTTTTCTGGGGCACACTTACATGCAATCGATACAAACCTCCTACAAGGCTGCAGGGGCTGTTGTTACTAAAAAGAGGACCCAGAAGTGTTTCAGTTGCCCCACAATTTAAATCAAATCCTGAAGACAATGAGACAACACTTTTCCCAAATTACAATCAAAAAGAAGTCATCCCTGGCCAAGAAAAATTATAGGAAAACAACAACAAAAAAACATCCCAAGCATCCCTCAAACACTCAAAAACAGGGACTGACAGATCTGAAGTGATGGCGCCCTCCCATCTTTCACAGTCACAGACAAGACTGCGAAAAATGTCCAATTGGTATAAAAGCTGCATCCTCAAATGAGGCCTCAAAGAGATGCATTTACTTGAAAAAAGTAACATTTATGATCTTTGCTTCAGGCCTGGTTGGTAGCACAGTCTGAGGGGAGGCTGAACAGTGATTTCACAGCTTCTCTCCCTCAGGCCCAGCTCAGCCTCCTAGGCCTCTGCATTCCTGCCTCTTCAGAGCTCCCAACACAGTGCCAGGACTCCAATTAAGCAACAAATTAAACTTGAAGCCTCTTTCCATGTCATCACCTCAGATGTCACCTGTCCCTTCCAGGCAAGATCCTCTCTGAGGCCAACAACCCAGCAAGAAGTGGGACACAGAGGATCTGAGGGAGGTGATGGGGCTGGGGGAGCTGAGGCCTGACCACAGGTTGGCTTCTCATGGTGGCAAGCCTTGGCCTCTGTCTCTTCCCATACAGATACAGGGCTGACCTGGGTCAGAAAGGCCAAAAGTCCCTCTTACTGTAAGGCAACTCCTGGAATTCCCTGACAGGCTTCCCAAAGCTTGTAGAGAATCCCAACAACAGCACATTTTGGGGAAGTAAGGAAACAGAAAAAAAGGAAACAAAACAAATTCAGTTTAAAACCCAGGATGTGCTTTTGATCCACAAGGATGCAGCATCTCATCATGCTTAGAGGCTTATCCGGTGACTCAGGAACACATAAACCAGAACCTAAGTTTATTCATTCTTGGAAGCTGTCAGGATTTCACCATTTCATCCTTGTTTAATATGCAAAATACTGAAGGAACAAATTATTCTCTCTTCTCCACAGAGAGAAGCATATCTCAAGTTCTCTGAGACTTTCCTAATCTAACGCGGTTTTCGTTGACCTTGCTCCTATCTTTGTCTCTCCCAAGCTGCTTTTCTTTTTTTCTTTGCCCATACATCTGCACAAGCACAGCTCATCACCAAACTTCTGGTTTGGAGCCCTTCTATACCATGGAGTCTAGGTGGATTTAATTCTCTGTTCAACAATTATTTGTCCTGATAATTAGCATACAAAATAGAAAACAAATGATTACATACTTACATAAATAACATACAATTTAAAATAATTTTTTTTTTCCCTAGCATGGTTACAATATAGAGGGAATTTTATCGGCTGCAATACTATTTCAAAATTAATTGGCTAATACTCTAAAAAAATTGAAACAGCACTTGATGTTAGAGTGTTCTAAAATATTATCTCTGCCCTCAGACTTTGCATAGTACTTCCATCAAACACATCTGCACAAAGCCCTGTCCTTCAAGGATGACTTGCGTTTCACCTCGAAGGAAGAGGTAAAAAATCCAGCACTGTTGGAGAGAGTTTCCATAAGCATTTCTTTCTAGTCTTTAGCTATTAATTTGTTAGAATTGTTTCTTATTCTCTTGCCTAATTATTTAATTAGTTTTTAGTCACTGGACCACATCATAGTTAGGTGCAGAGTGTCTTAGCCCACAGGTTCCTGTAGAATTTTATTCAAGCACTTTGGAGCCCTTTACATAATGAAAGCCCCTAAATCTCAAGTTCAAATATAGTCCCAAATCCAAATCTTCCTCATGGAAGAAATTTATTACTATGTACATATGGGACACCAGGAAGGTAAAACATGGAAGAACTGATATGGCCATTTCTCATGCAGTTGTCATGAGAATATTTATTTTCACTAATACTTTTGATGGTTATTCAAGTCTCTTGATCTCCTATGATCAGTTTAGAACACCACTGTTTGACATTTTTGGAAAAATATTAAATTATATTTATTTCACCACTACAAATTAACTGGGATAAAAAGACAACTACAGGAAAAAATATCATTAAAGTGCTAGCTTAGATGGGGTTTTTTACATGACTGTGTGAGTTAGAGCCCCTCCACTGTCCTAAATTCTGCAAGAGGGATTTATAATTTCTTATTTTTTATTCCTGTGGGGAAAAATTTATCACTCTGCTTTTGTTTACAAATGCTGGCAAAAGAAGCAATTATTCTATTTTAAATATTTGCTACACTTGTCCTAGCCTTAGATCCAGCGTGAACATTTTGGATATTCTCTATAATTCATGTAACTTCAAGGAAATTCAGACCCACTACCCTAAGCCTTCTAATATCTAATAATAGCAAAGGTTGCAAGTTGCCAGCTTCAAAGCTGAAGAAAACTTCTGGATGGAGAAGTTTCATAGCATTTGGATCTGATCTCTCTGGTTCTCATCCATCTCTTCACATTGATTAGTTCAGATTTATATCTAAAATTCCCACGTTTCAGCAGGTTGGCCTCATATCCTCTGGGTGAAGCCATTCTGCCTCTTCTTTTTCAGAATTCATAAATAAAAAGCATCCAATGGTTTCACCAAACTCACATAAACATGACTGAGTATAAATACATGCTCAAGTGTTTGTGGGATGGCAGAGCTCCATGGAATAACTCACCAATGAACAAAATTGGGAAGGTGATAAAGAGCAGGAAGACATGAGGGACCAAGTTGAGGGCATCCACAAAGCAGACATTCCTGAGGACACCAGCACTGATGTTGTAGGCTGAAGCATTGTCATTACCACAAAATGCGAGTCTCATCTCTTCCAGACCGTCTGGCTACTACAGAAAAGAGAGAAATGTTGAATACCAAGAGTGCTAGCATTCCCTTTGGCTAAAGACAAAATAAATATAATAAAGAGACAGGGAAAGAGCACACTGAACAACCCATAGAGAATAACACAGTTGTATTTTGAAAATTATTTTGGGCTATGTCAAATACAAGTACATTAGAAGACTTTGTTTATATGACATTAGCATTATTTATATTTTGATAATATTTTTATATTTTGCTGCATCCATTATTTAAGTCCTATATTTAAATACATTATGCTCTAAGTTCTAGTGCTTATTAATAGGCAGAAACACTATGCTGCAAAAGCTCTGTGAGACTATAAAGAAAGAAAGCAGAAGATTTAAAAAATAAGTATTTCCATTTCTCATTAAAAAAACCCAATGGACATAAGCTGACCCCTGTGTGTTGCTGGTTTTTTGGTAAGCCAGCACCGTGCAATGTCTCCAACAATTTGTTGCACTGTATTCCCAATGCAAGCTCTGAATCTTTGGTATTTGTGATCTGGCAGCTTTGCACTCACTGATACTTTGTATTTCTTCATTGTCACATAGAACAATGGCCACATACACAAGACATTACAGATAAATGACAAACTCTTAAACAAAGATTGCCTAGGCAGTAAATCAGCATTTATGTTTGATCCTGAAAACCCTTTAAACACGTGCTTAGACTCATCCTAGGAGTCTCTGACTCCCATGATTTCTTGTGAGATTATCTCTGTATACCAAGATAAGCTCCTGTGTTCGTGCTTGAAGAGCGTGGGCCATAGAGTGACCCAAAGTTATGGCCAGGTTCTGGCTTAAATCAACCTGCGCATCATTTATTTTTTTCATTCTTCTATATAAGAAGATGAAATAGGATTGCAAACAAAGTCTTTCCTTGCTCATTTCTTTGCCTGAGACTTACACAGAGAAACACAGAGCTGTAGAATAAGTTGTGGAAACTCATTCACCCACACCTTCTTCTTTTCTCAAATTTTACATGCTAAAATAGAAGGAATATATTTAATTCATCAAAGCATCTGTCTGCAACAATGTTGGCATTAATGCGGTTTGCAGAATCAGAACAAGATAGGGATGCAGAAAATGCATTAATGCGGTTTAAAAACAACAAAAAAAAGTCAGATGAATGTGGAGAAAAAGGTTTTCCTTTTTCCTTAAATAGTTCAGATTAGTTCTGTAAGTTGTTTAAACAAGGTAATCATAACAAGGTAAGTATAAACTACACAAGAAGTCCCTTAGAGACAGAACAAACATGCAGATCTTCACAGAATTCAAAACAGAACAATAGAGAATTCAAAAAGGCAGTTTGAACCTCTGCTAAATCCCTTTTAACTTTTAACCAAGTTCTTTTTGGATCTGAAAAGCACAACCCATATTGAAACACATCAGTAAAGAGGAGTTTCTTTGAAAGGAGTGTGATAAATGCACTCCTTTTCGCAAATATATCAGCAGTTTATGGCTGAGATTTGCCAGAAGTTAAGCCTAATTCGGATTCATGTACTCACTGTGAGGCAAAAGCTGAGGGTCAACAGACTCAAACTTCAGTCACCACCATCTGCTAACAGTCCATGTGCTGCAACACAATTTGATGGAGAATTTGGCCCATTCTCTATAATGAATAGAGTGATATGACCACTATCATTCTATCATTTTATTTTTATACCAAAATACATTCATAAATACATAAGGCTAGTAGCAAAAAAGAAACCTTCTGTGAATATGGGCTCTCCCTAAATATATAGAGGCGTTATTAGCAAAACACAAATAAGGAACTTTTAAAAAAACTACACAGAGGTTGTTTGGGTTTAATTTGTAAATGCTTGACATGTCTTCTTTAAGAGAAATGTAATGATAATTGTAATCTCTTGAAAATCAGAAGTGCTGTTTCCTCATTTATATCGAAGGTCAGAAGTCCAAGGGAGCTCTGCTGGGAATTTTACTCCCTTTCCCACAAGGATGACTCTTTTCTGAGGCAGCATAAGATGCTGTTGTGGTCTAGTGGTTGCAGTGGTACTGAAAGGCAGGAGAATCCTGGGTTCAGATGAGCACTTAATCATTGACTCCCAGTGTAGCTTTTGGCTTCTAGTCAAAAATCTATCTGGGAGAAAGAATGAAAACCACATCCAAGGGAAGCTAAGGGAACTGTTGGGTTTTTTCCCATTTTCCTGGAAGGGAAATGGAATAGAGGCAGCAAATGTTCAAGTGAAGGACTATTAACTGTAGGGAGAGTGTTATCTCCTAACTAGAGCCCACCATCACTTTGCAGAGGTATCCTATCACACCTCGAACAACAGTCCCTAAAAGATGCATCAAGAAAGATGCATCTTTGAAGAATCACATCTGAATCTTCATAAGAATCTGTGCTGTGCCTAGTTTTGTGACGGAGTATGTCCAGTAACACTCTTAAAACCAATTGTCCTTTGCATATTGCCAGGGCTGAGAAAATAACCTGGTCCTATTAGTCGATACTAATGTTTAGAGACAGTGCCCATCATAGTGGTGATATTTTTCAAGAGATGGTAAATGCAGTCTATTCACAATACCTTTGTTCATTTCAGAAAAAGAGAAGTAGAATTTAATTGTCTTCTCTTAAAATGAGAGAGAAAATCAAGCCTACATTGGTTAGTTTGTAAAAATTCCCAGAAAATAAAAAAGATTACATGGCAAATGAAATGAGACAGGGTATTTCACACTAAATTCCTAAGATTCTTGATCAGAAAACTTAATCATCAATCAGTTTATCCAGTGACCATGTTCATTAAACTTCCACAGGCTTAAAATCTATCAAAATATTCTGATCAGTGACGTGATGCTGTGCTGACCCAATGCAGCTTTGGCCTCATAAAATGCCAAATCATAAAATGTACAACTTCTCTGTTTAGCAGCACCTAGCTCAGGACACACATCCAGTACAGTTTGGCACTAATAGGGAATAGAGGAGATAACTGTGGAAGCATTTATAGTCCAGTGATCCTTCCTTCCTCCCTTCCTTCCTTTCTTCCACCCATTTCTCCATCTCCACTGTGTTCGGAACAAGCTGTGGCTGGAAGTGGAGGACTCATATTCTGCATCTGTTGGCATATCCCAAATTTCATAACACCTTCTCCTGCTGGCAGTTCTCTGGGTCTTCAAGAATGATGTATGAAAACACCCTGCACTACCTTAGAGCTCTGAGAAATAATGTCATCTCCAGTGTGCCTTGTGGGGAGACAGGAAGCTCTCCATCATTCCCTTTCCACCCATTTCTGGTTCAGAAGGCAGATCCCACACACCCTCTTCAGTTTTGTGACTCAAACTGCTGGACCTTACTCCAGTTGTTTGGACAACTTAGATACAGAGGAGACTGGAGGTGAAGAGATCCATCACCCCCTGGAATAAAGCATGTAATGTAGTTCCTACCTCTTTGGCTCAAGCTTCCTAGATAAGGGGAATATACTGGATGAAGTTTGGCTGATATCAAAGGAAGGATGCTTTGCATTTGCAGCCCTTTGGTTTGAAGTTGAAATTAACCATTACTTTCTGCTGCATCAGGGCATGCCTCCAGAAGCTCATTTTCATTAGCCACAAAGTGTAACAAGCTGTGTTCATCTCCAAAGAAGGACAAAAAGAAAAGCCCCTAAGGCAGAAGAACAAATCCTTGATTTCTCTAGACAGTACGGGGCATTTTTCAACAATGCTTTTGTAGCTCCACTAAAAATAACAGGAGCAGGACCACGACAAGCTTTCAGATGCAATAGTTCATCCAAGGAAACAGTGCAGCTTTCAATTTTTTTTCAAATAAAAATTTGATAATACAATGGCAACATCTCTTGTGCCCATGCTCAGATCCCATGCTTGGAAAGTCCAGTGTAGCTATAGAAGGACACATTTTTAGGGCTGCAAACAGTGTAAATAGCATGTTCAAAACTTCAGACTAATTAGAGTCAAAGTTACACTTTCAAAGAGTATTGCAGTATTGCGAGTTAAGGTTAAAAAGGTCTTTAATAATTCTAGGTATTTTAAAGTGTTTTAAAAGGCCTCAGCTACGCTGACTTTTAATGAGCTCTAGTTTTGAAAGTTTTCACTCAAAAAACTGAGATTGAAGATCTTGATTGCAGTTACCCAGTGAAAGAGCAGAAAGGCACTATTCCATCCTTTCTGTACAAACATAATATTTCATGAAATGAAATTAAATGAAAATGTTAAAAGGAAGAACAATAAATTTAATTAAAAACAAAAACAACAAAAAAAAACCCCCACAGGACCAAAAGCGAACCAAAAAACCCCCCACCAAAACATTAAGGGTTAAAGAATTGCAGTTGTGCTTACTGTTGTAACTCATCAAAAACTGCAGCTTGAAAGGAAGATGGAACACTTCTATGACTGACCACTGATCAAATTTGGTTCCCTGAATAAAAATTAAACTATTCTTCCCTTGGCTTTTACTTTTCTAGTAAGCAAATGCTGGGCTTCATCCAGAACTAGATCTGTAGAGAAGGAAATAGAGTTATCTTGCCCATGTGAAGAAGTGCTGTTTGTTTCTCTCCACACTGAGCTTTATGCAAGTACATAACTAAACACACTGAATACTTATTCTGTTTTTCCCACAAAAAAAAGACAGAATGCTAATCACACAGAACAGCAAAACCTGTAATGCTGAAGGTCTTTAAATTAGACCTAAGCAAATCAGAATACAGAGCTGACACAAGTTTTCCCACCATGCAGCCAAAGCTGATTTTCTCTTTCCCAAAGATGCGGAGACAGACTTTTTAGGCCGCAGTAAGTATGTGGGGAGAGATCAAAGAGATAAAACTGGGCTGCAGAGCCACAGGAGGAGAAATTTGAAGAGATTTCTGTTTTAAGAGATTACAGCCTTTAATGCTGCAGCTCAGAGAGGTTATTGGATTCCACAGCAGCAGCTGCCTTTCTAGACCTGCCAGGACCCTTCCTTAGGAACATTGGAAGCAGCACTGCTGGAAGGGTACATAGGTGAATTAAGCAGAAAAGCCAGGTGGTTTTATCACCCTCAGCAATCTGCTGTAGGCATCTGTCTGCTTTGTAGTCAGCTCACAATTTATCAGAGAGCCACACAAACATTAGTGCAGTCCCACAATTAACAGTCCCAATCACTGTGGTGCTGTTCCCAAGACAAGAAGCCCTGCTCACATCAAGCTTTATATCAGAGCCGAACTGCTGCAGTTGTCCTACTTCCATTCCCAAGCTGGCTCATGCAGGGCTGTCTCAAGGACATAATGGTGGAGAAATGTCCACTAGCCTCTTAGCAAAACTTTATCTGTGGGCCCCAAAGGAAGGGAGAGGCACTGGAAAGCAAAGGCCTCTTCTTGTCTAGATTGACCTTTTCTCTAAACTCACGTTCAGGTTGGAATCTTTGGAGCTGAAAGCTTCTCTACAGGAAGATGGCTTTGACTGGCAAACAGCAATGTCTGAACAAAATGGGAGCAGTCTAACTGCCACATTGGAAAAAGAAATTGTGTAACCTACACGTGAATATTCTGGAGAAAATAGATGAAGGGGTAGCAAGTAATTTTGAAATTCGTTGGTCATCTGCAGTTATGAACCATTATGTCTCATCAGGTAGTAGCAGCCTTTCAGTATAATTATTGAAGTGCTCATAAACTCATTTAAAGAGACAATGTTATTCACAGTCATTATAAAAAAGGGCTTTCCCAGAGAAAGCTTCACTTGATGTTGAATACAGTAGGCCAACAAGTTATGTAGGAGTGATTGCACCAACCTAGGTACATCACAATGTATTTGCTTCACTGCTAATTATAGCAGGAATGTTATACTTTATAATAATGTTGCCAAGCACGCTAGGTTTAATCTATCATTTCAGACATGGAAATGTAGTAATGGGACAAAGATCATCTCATAACAAACATGTGCCACCTGAGGACACCAGCTACATTCAGCAACCCAGCAGGAGTGCTAAGTGCCAGGTAATTTTTTGTTTTTACACTTGTAGGCTGGAAGGCCTTCGTCCTTCTGAGTTACTGTCAAATTACTCACTTTCACTTCTGTCTTTATGAACTCTACATCTCATCAGAGATTCTCAGAGGTGGTTTTTCCTTCTCCCTTTGAGAATGTCCTGTGCTCAATAGTCAGTATGAGCTAAAGCCACCAGTCAAACTTCACAGAGGAGGGGAATGGAAAGAACAGTCAAGGGGATGGGCCCATGTTGGTACCAGTGGAAGGCAAGTTTCAGCTCTCCTTTACATCATTTGGGAATCTGATTCCCTGTTGGTTTACTTTAACGAGGATGTGAACTACCTGAACAGCAGTTCACCCTTCAATGAAATAGCTAAAAAAACCCTCATGTCCTTTAAGCATTTAAATTTTTGTGCTAAGATCCCCATTACTGGCAAGTTGAGACTTCCTGGTTTTAGGCTAAGGTGGACAGACATAGTGATAAGACAATAAACAGAAAACAGCACAAAACTGATTCATGAACAAATATTCACTGTGAAGAGGAGAGAAGTTTTGTGAAGAAAGAAAATAGATCAAAGTCATAAACATGGAAATGACAAAACATTGAACCTAAACACTCACAAATTTCATTTTAACAAGCATAAATGGGGATTCTCAGGGCACTAAGCCAGCTCATGAGATATATTTTCCATAAGCAATTCTGAAGCAGACAATGGAAAAATGGTAGATAATCTAAATTTCCATTAAAATTATGAGAACATCCTCACCAAATACAAAACTATAAGAATTCTAATTAAAGACATTTTAACTACCTTAAGGGTCTTTTAAAGTGGACTTAAAAATCTTCATATTCAAGAATTTCATCTTACCTGAATTATCACTTTGATCGTCATGCTCTGCAAGGTACTTATGACTACAAAGAAAAGAGTATAAGTACACTCCTCAGGTGGAGCTTGTTTGGGGGAATAAGAATATTTTGAAAAACATTTATTGCAGTAGTTCTGTTGTCCGTATTTGAAAAAAAATATATATAAATTGATAGTTGCACTTCCTAATTAAAATATATCCATTTACAGAGCATATTCATGTCTCAGTTCAGACCAAATTTAAATTTTGGTCTTACATATAATGTGCATTAGATGCCCATATATACATATAAACATGTATGTATATACATAAGTGTATGCATATAGGTGCAGGGTGGAGAAAGTAATCTGAGTTTTACAAAAGTACTTTAGCTCTTATCTTCTGAACAAATCGCAAAAGTAAGAATTTGTCTGTCCTTCTGGAATTTCCCATTGTAAATTTTAACTAAGGACAAATGATTAATATATAACTTTGAATGCACACAATGGAAGGCCTAACTCTGAGGTTTGCCACAGATTTTAGTGCTCTGAATCTTTTTCCTTTCTAGGTTTAACGCTTCTAGTTTGCTCTTCTTATCTTCCTAAAAGTACTCTAACCCAACCTATGTGATCTATCATCTTGCAAAGAGGTAACGGCAGAAAGCACTGTCCCTTTAAAATCTATTTTATCAAAAATGACCTGAAACAAAATAGATCTTTCTATTTATTCCTTATTTGATCTGTGACCACCTATGCTCTACAGACCCCTCTTCCTTGCTAAGCACTGTCCCAGCTCTCCTGGGCCTCAGGATGATGAATTACCTCTGGTGCTTGTCAGCGTTCGCAGCGCTAACTGCCGTGTGCCACAGCCTGATCCAAACGGTGCTGAAGTCAATGCAAAGAATCTCATTGACTTCGGGAGCCTTCTGGATCAGGCTCCAAACACAGGGAAAATCACAACGGCAGTGGTGCTAAACAGGCTGTTGGCACTGCAAAGCATTTCACACAAACATCTGCAGTGGTCTCACACATCTAAATGCATCGCTTTTTTTTTTCTTTCTTTTTTGGAAAGCTTCTCCACACAGTGCAATCCCCAACACCAGCGTGCTACGCTGCCTGCTGTAAAACCTTCGACTTCACATTGCCAAGACAGGACAGTTTAAAAAAAGAAACATAACCCTGTGAACAGCAGCAAAGAAAACATCAGCAGGAGGGGACGGTAAAGGCTGAGAACGCCTGCGAATGGAAAAGGAAAAAGAGATTGGAGTTGTAATCCCAGGAAAGAACGAGGAGCAGCCCTGTCCCACAGATATAAAGGGAAGGAGGAGGAGGAGGTGGTTAGTGGGAGATAATGGGGGGAGGGTCATCGCATGCCTCGTTTGGTTGCTGAATGTTAGATCAAACTCTGCAGCTTACCTTTGTAAACACAACCTCAAAATACCAACCCAAAGTGTCACTCGGTCGTGCTATGTGATCAATATCATGCCGATGGCAGGATTTTCCTCCACTTAGTGAAGCCGCTCCAAGCCCTGGAGTGGATTATTTTTAGGCTGGTGATGGGAAGATCAGCTGCTGCCTCCTATCGAGTTTCCAAAGTGCACAAACTCTTCTTGCCTTTCTCATATACTGAAGGGGGCAGGAAACTGGGAAGAGATAGGCAAGCAAAAAGCACCAATTTTTCGCCTCCTGAAGCTACAGTCCCCTGGGATTTCTTCTGCTTGCTTTTATTTTCATTTTTCCCTTTCTGGAGCAGTAAGATTCCAAGAAGCTGCAGTACAGCACATGGACTATTAGCAGATGGCTGTTCTAAAGTAATTGATTTAGACAAGGTAGCCTAACTTTTGGCAGGCTTGCAGAGATTCAGCTTTTGATTTCTTTGTAATTAATCTTGGATAATTTGAATTTGACAACATAATTTTGCATGTCTTCCACCATATAAAGCAGGAAAGTCTACTCAGATATTTTCCTTTACTCACTTACCTAAGTCCCTCCAGCTCTTCTGCTTAAAATACAGACCAATTCTCGCTTTCTGATCACACAGGTCTGCTTCTTGTGAAACGGCTTTTTTAAAACTTGAAATAAAATTCCAAATTAATTTGATGCTCATAGCAGCAATATAGTTTTCAATACAATAGCCCTTAGTTACATGGGATAACATTTTTTAGTTGAAAAATCCATTGTATATGTTTACGTAGAGGTAAAGAAGTCCCAAGACAGACCACGTGGTTGGTTGGTTGGTTGGTTGGTTGGTTGGTTGGTTGGTTGGTTGGTTGGTTTGTTTGCTCATTTTCTCACAGTGCCATCAAACACAGATGAACCAAGATTTGGATTTTTCCATCGTGACAGTTTCACTTGAGCCCTACAACTTGAGGCCATAACTTGCAAAGATCTGGGACTTGTGGTGCAGCACAGGATATGCAGCAGTGCAGGGTGATTTTGAGTACAGCTATTGGAATCACAGAATACCTGAGCTGTAAGTGACACCCAAGGATCATACACAGCAATTCCTGTTCATTCCTTTGGTACTAGAGCTGGAGGCCCTTGGGACAAAATTTTGCTTTGACCTTGCAGAATCCAAGGATTGCATCTAAATCATTAGAGAGCAAATAATTTCCAAGGGATTGAGGTCAAAACCCCATATTCCTGTGAATGGGGTTACAGAGAACACTGAGCTGAGAACGGAATTGGATGGCTGAGGCCAAACTGCAGGATTTATCAAAACCTTGGCAAACCCAGGCTGCTCCTTTTCCTCTGATGTTTCAAACCTGACTGTTGTGGGGATAAGAAATCAGAAACCTCAGAGCTAGAGATAATTAGCACCTTTTGTTAGCTCCCATTGATTTGAAACACCAACACAGCTTTACACCGAGCACTTGAGACAGACCTGAACAGTCCTCCAAGGCACGTGAAATCTTTGACTTGCATTTACTTTTTTTTCCCTTTTATTTCTTCCCTTTTCATGTATGAAATGCTTTCAAAAAAAGATTCTGGATTGGAAGACTCTGAGTTCTGCTGTATATCTATGTGTGTTAAGGAAGATTTTTTTAAAAAATAATAAATCTTTAACTCATCTAATCATCTGAAATAGCACTGTCATGTAATATTTTTGAAAATATATATAATTTCTGAGAGAAGCGTGTGACATTTATGGTCACGATTTTCTTTACCAAAACAGGAATATTTAGTACATTGTTATTCAGCTCTGTGTTTTCTACAAATTTGTTTAAACAGGAAGGAAAAAAATAAGGCAACATGAACATGGAATCAACCAGCATGTTTCATTTTGATGTTTCTAAATGGGGCACTTTCATTCCTCTACATGACAAGATAAAGTGTTCTGAAATGTATTTTAAAAGGATTAAGAAAATGAAAAGCTCTAAAACGTCAGAACATTCAGCCCTGATCTGGCATTTTGTATCTGGGCTTTTCGATTTGTCAGGGGGAGGGAGGGGGGAAGGAGGGGGAAAAATGGTAATTACAGGAATTCAAAATGTTTTAGGGAATGTTTGGACCTTTAAATGAATGGAAACAACCACAGGCCGATCCTCAGGTACCCCCCCGTCCAGCACATCACCAGTTTTCCCAGTCAGCCTCCAGAAGACGGGCTCTGGTACCGACATCTCCCCAAGCCGGGGGTGATTCAGCTGCAGAGGTGCCAGCGGTGCGGGACCGAACCGGGAACCGGCACCGCCAGCACCGGGACTGCCGCCCTGGCAGCGGATGCGGGAGGGGGTGCCGGGGGGGACG
>WEKY01058239.1:48342-121383 GCA_013390045.1 Picathartes gymnocephalus
CCGGGGGGGACGGGAGGGGAGGGGGCAAAAAAGGATGAAGGGAGGGATGCAGGAAGGGATGCAGGAGAGGTACGGGGAAAGACGCTGTGGGGGATGCGGGGAAGGATGCGGGAAGGGATCCGGGGAAGGATGCAGTGAGGAACGCCAGGAAGGATGCGCCACCCCCGCCGCTCCCCGGGGCACTCACCGGCGGTGGGGGTCCCTCCGCGGGCTGGTGGCCCCGCGGCCTCGGAGCGAGGGGAATGCCTGACCATGGCGGACGGGAAGCTTAAAAGCAGAAGCTGCTTCCACCTGACGGCTTTGGGAAGGGAGAGGCATAATGTAAAAAAAAAAATTCTAAGCGGATCTTAATAAAACCTCTGAGTGTTAGCTCCTTCGTTCTGTGAAATCCACAGCCCAGCTAGCACTGATTTCCACACCCTGGTGGGCTTCCAGTTGCTTGACCAGCTGAGCCCTGAGGAACCAAAATGGTGGAGGAATAGCGGGTGTGGGAAAAGGTTTTCATAAATCAGGACTCACCGATGTGAGAAAAATGACCCGACAGGCTCTGTAGCATGGATTAATTTGCCACAGATCCTGGCTGAGCCATCTCCTCCACAATTATCTTGGTTTATTTAACTCATTGACCAGGAAAGGAAGGGTGGCTCCACTCTGGACACTGTTCACACAACAAGCTGTTCTGGTTTCAGCTGCCAGCAGCTCTCTCTGCCATTTCCCATATTGTGGGCCAATCCATAAGTCTCCCTCTACAGCATCTGTGGCAGTCCAACAGTAACTATCAAAGCACTGGGCCATAACGAGTTCCCATTTATTAGCCAAACTCAAGGACATGCCTCCAGGCTCCTTGTCTTTTCCATTTCTTAGGTGAAGAGCTGAAACCACCATCATTGCATCCACTTGTGCAGGTTGACACTGAAGTAGCTCTTTTGGAGAAAACCTCTCCTTGTGCCAAGCTGGATAAATTCCTTGACTGATTTTAAACCAATTTACATAATTTATACCAGGGCTTTATGTTAATACAGTAATACAAAAATTATTCAGAGTCGATTATATAAGTTATAGACTATCAAGCCTTTATTTTGCTTCTAAATTTGTCACAGTGACAGAATCCCCATACTGCTGTGTCAGAACTTGTGCCACCATATAAAAAGATCAGACTGACCCAGCCTTCAAGATTAATTTTACTTACACTTACAACCCTACGTAAAAAAAAAAAGAAAAGTTTGCTATATTTGTTTTAGTTATACATTGCTCATTTTATCTAAAGAAAAATTAATGGATCTAGCAAGAAAATTGTAATGAAGTAGCAAAGACTTAATTTTTTGGTTTTTTTTTTTTAATGTAATAGAAAATGCATCCTGGTCTTTGGATAACTTCTCTGTCTGTTTAAAATATTTTTTGTTATTAAGCTTGGAGGGGAGAAGCAGTAGAAGCTTAGTATTATTTGAAATATTTTCCACAGCTTTTTAAAAAAGTTATCATGCCTGGTTTCCATGGGGAAAAGTGTTGTGGAAAATATATACAGCAAAATTTCAACAGACCACAGTAAGTAGCGAAGAACTCTATATGGAGAAGGACGAGAAAATCCCAGACCTGAGAGTTCATCTCTATAAAAGGTATAGAAAGCCACAGGACCTGAACAGGGATTTACAAACCTTCTGATCTTTGAGGGACAACAGCGCCGTGGTGGAGTCAGAAGCACCAAATGCAATGCTACCATTTGCCTTGGTAGCTCTTGATCATGGCAAAAGTTAGATCCTGCACACAATGCAAATTTTCAGATCTCCAGGTTTATTTGTTCTGTTTGAAAAAGGTTGTTTCACTGAAAAAAACAAACAACAACAAGAAAACAGCCACCTGGGCAACCAACACATGTGGTTTGCATTACACTCTTTTTTTCACTTCAAAAACTCCACAAAATCTGAGAGCTATTCCTTTTACATTGCAGGGCTTTTCAAGGCTGTCAAGTATAATGCAAGATCTCCACATCTTCTGAGTGTAGAGGAGTTGCATTATAAACATCATAAAGTAAACCTTTTGTACTACAATTTAAATTCTACCAAACCCATAGATCCACTTGTAATATAAATTACAATGATTTTGTGGATTTTACATGTATGTCTGTGTGTGAGGAACTGGGGAAAAGGGGATTCTTTTTGTTTCTAAAGAATCACAGAATCATTAAGGTTGGAAAAGACCTTCAAGGTCATCAAGTCCAACCTGTGATCAAACCCCACCTTGTCACCCAGCCCAGAGCACTGAGTGCCACATCCATTTGTTCCTTGGACACTTCCAGGGATGGGAACTCTCTCCTCTGTGCTCAAAATACTGAATCTGAGTCCTCTAGGCTGACACTGGACAATTCAGACATTCTTTTGAGTTGCCCAGAAAATCTTCTTTATTTCTAACCCAACAAACCCACCAGTCAGATTTTAAACCCTCTGCAACCAAAACAGAACTAATGTGGGATCAGGTTCATTTCTCCCATTAAACTCAACAAGGCACATGCATTGCTCAGTCCCACTTACAAATGCTGGCTTTTAGAGATGTAGTGGTCAGAAATAAAAATTTTGTTTAATTTCAGAGTGAATGCCTGAAAGGGGTATTAGATACTAAACACAGAGCTCGCCTCAGCCAGGATTAAATGGCAGACACTTGATTGCTTATGCCTCTGCCTGCTAGTAGCCTCCCTATACTGCATTTGGAGAGAAATACACATTTTCAGATGATTATACTTTTCATCCTAAACCAGATATAGAAGATAGTGGGAATTAATTCCCCCCTGGATATGACTATCTCACCCCATGGAGAATGACAGTGTCTATATGGCTAAAGTTTTGTAAACTTTACCTGCATCTTTTTCTTTTCTTCTTCTTTGAGGCATGGAAATAAATTTTTAGCCTGATCTATTTTGTGTGTGTATCTGCCTTACTGTGTACAGCAAGAGAATATTTTAAAAGGCCAATAACCATGACAAGTGTCTTGCAGAAGCCATACTCACTATTTTTACTACACCTAGTAGAACCCACATAGAATGTCTCCCACATCACTTTCCATCTCTCATTGTAATTCCAGACGTTTTCCTACTTGAGCCCTGCCACATTCCATGCTGGGAAAAAATGTATAGCATAAGGAAAACCAAACCATCAAATCTATAAGCAATCTCTTTGATAGGAAAAAATGAAATTCATTTGCCTATACTAACCCTGAAATCTGCCATCTGTTGCATACAAAATACAGTTTGCTTTTTTTCTGTTATTTGTTCCATATAGAACACATTCTTTAAAAATTCACTACCATAAGAGGATGTATTTAATCCTTAAGAAGATCCATATCTTTTTTTTGCAGGCAAGATATGTAGTGCAGTGCCTGGATTCCAGAGAAACATTCAACCATAAAGGGTCCCAAAAAAATCTGCCTTTTATCTAAATCCTCATCCTCCAGTCTCTGAAACTGCGTATCTGTAAGCTGGAAGCTTCTTAACAAATCTCTGTTCAGACTTCTGGGACCAGAAATGAACTTCTCTTCAAATTCATTCCCATAAAAAGGATAAACCCCAAATATTACCAAAACATTTAAAATTTTTGTGATCACATATTATGCTGTATTTCAGTTAATGATATGTCATTCAGGTAATTCAACTGCTGCAGATTAAGTGCAGTAGTTGAGGATTTACTACATTTTGCCCTGTTCTTTGTGTTATTTGCTACCCCTCTATTTAGCACAAAATACTGATGTCCTGGATCTCGGTTCTTTTCTTGTTCTCTTCTTCCAGATGTCATCTGCTACCCTTGCTGGAAATCGGGAAATGGTAAAGTAAATCTAAAGTCCATTTTGTAGCACACAGGACTTCATGGAATCTCACTTTACGTGGGTTAAAATTGGGAATAAAAATTAATCAAGTTAAAATAACTCTACTCCTTTACAGTAGGAGGTGTCAATGGCCCAGCAGTGGAAGGCAGTGTCTTAGCAGACAACAAATTTGAAAACAAATTAAAACTTCCTAAATTACCCAGTAATCAGCATACTGCAGAAACATAATGTCACTAGGAATGTTGCACCCAAAGACTCTCCCAGAACACTTTCTGAAGCTCCTGGGTAGGGTATATCTAAGGTAGTGGCGTAATACTTCATCATAGGCCAGTGACACCAGTCTGACAACGTGGTTAAAGGGTTCAAATAACTAAAGAAAAAATGGGAGAAATTGTTACAACGCAATTGGTCCAGGTCCAAGACAAATGCAATACCGTATGGTACAGAAATTATAGAAAATTAAACAGTCAAAACACCTCCTTGAAGTGCACAAAGCTTCCAGGCAGACTCTTGGCAGACAGCATTAGATTTATTAATGTCACTTCAGGGACATTTACAACAAATTTGCTGTAATAAAGCAAAAGGTCTGAGAAAAGTAAAAGGGAATTAGACAGACTTTCATCATTGTTCACTCTCTGTTTTACATCTTGTCCCTGTAGCAATCAAGAGCAGCACCATCTCATTTCAAGTGGCCCAATGGGTTCTTTTGCATTTTTGCATATGAAATGGACACCATAAAAATAATATGACCAGAATCATCCTAGCCAAATCTTCACTTTGTGAATTGCTATGTAAATTGGCTGCACTCAGCTGTTCTGATGAACTGATTCTTCACTCCTCCCAGTTATCTCAGGAAGACCTCGCTGGTCTATGTGAACTGCAGAGCATAACATGTTAAACAATGTCACTCCAGCTGCAATTAAAAATTATTCCCATCTGTACAACTCAGACCCAAATCTGGTCTGTAGATGCATCATCCTACAGCACTTGCTTCAAATTACAGGGTTTTATGTACAATGAGACAGATTCTGTGAGCCAAGTTGAGGCAACTAACTGTGAGATAGGGCTGAGGGATATCTGAGCAGTTGAACATGTCTGGGTTTAAACTTGAACCACAAGCCAACAGCCACTAGGTGATAAGAATCATACACACACGTTGTGCCTGAACAGATTAAATGATACCTTCAGGAGGTCAAACTCCCATTTCCCTCTTCAGAAAATCCTAGATGGAAGTACAAGTTCATATGTCCAATACTCATTTCATACATTGTAGGGTGCCCTGAGCAGCTGATGTGCGTGTGCACTCTTTTATTTAGATTAAAAAATCCCACAACAAACTCACTTTATCTGTTGCCATGGCAATACTATGTTGTTGGAAAAAAGTGGCTAATGATATTGTGATTCATGTTGTTCCACAGAACAGAGAAAGAAACTGTGAGAAAAAATGAGGGGAAAAGAAAGGAGAGATGCTTTAGAGGATATCTCTGGTAATATTTGCGTCTTTCAGGGGAAATACAGCTGCACATCCTTCTTAGGTGACTTAATCTGAACAGGATATTTGGCTAAATCACCACTCAGCCCAGGTAGCTGGTGTTTAATTAAACTGATTCAATACCAGCTGATTGGAAAACCACAAATAGCAGAATTGGTTGGAATTTTATTTTGAAAAGCTTTTGCCATTCTGTTTTACTCATTAAAAAAAGAAATTCAAAGTATTTCTGTAATGTATTTTCTTTTTACCTAGAAAAATACAGTCTTTTTTCTTATTTTCACTTTTTTCTCCCTCTTTTATTTCCTCCCTCCTTTTAGAAACAAAACACAGAGGAAGAAGTTGGAAGACCTTATTTTTCTGACATTTTTGTGGTCAATAGTACCTTGTATTTATTGAGGTTAGAATTATAACATTGTGAAGTCTTATGCATGAAAAATTTATCTTTCTCTTTCTTATGACATTTGTCTCAGCATTTTCAAAATGCAAAATCTTAGGCCAAAATTTTAGTCACCTCTTGGCCGTCGTGGTCACCTCAGCCCCATTTCCCGTCAGGAGGCACTTCAGTCAAAATTGCATGATTGAAGCTAATCACCACAAATCAGAGTTAAATTGATCAAAATTGCATGACTGAAACTGCCTAAAAACAAAGCCAACAAAACAAATAATTTTATATTACAGATATTTTGAATGATCTGTGTCTTCATTAACATATCAAACCAATTATTTACTCCACAATCAGCACAGCACTACTTTTGGGTAGGGCTAATTTAATGAAAAATCAGAATTTATCACAGATGTCCTATGGCCTCTACAAATACCTATTCAATTACTTGCTTTCCCAGCAGCAATTACAAGTGAAATGTAGTGTCTGGGTAGTCCAAAATGAGCATTTGCTCACTGGTGAGTTGGACTGTGAGAACCATCTTCCAAAACTTTCCATGGTAGAGACACAGGAAGATTGTACGTGCAAACCTGAGCTCTGCAATGCTCTCAGCAGCTGCATTGAGGCAAGTGACCCCAAGGAAATGTGACACAAAAACTCTGAGCACACAGCCAGGCCCACAGGGGGACGAGAGCTCCAGGAACTGCCTGGCTCTACCACCCTTTGCACAAGCCATGGGGAATGGGAAGAGGATTTCCCAACAGCCTGAATTACAAAGGTGGGATCAGGAGCCCCTGATCCCTGCCTGATCTTTCATACAGCCTTCTGCAATTCATATGCTTGTAGAGAAATTATGAAGAGGATTATTTATCTGACCCTGCAAATTTGTGCTCGGCCTCCGCACATGATTCCATCCCGGGCCTGCTCCGTGGGTCATCAGCCAGCCATGAGACTGCAAACAGGAACTGGGCCAAACAACAACTCTTCACTTACTTGTTTCCCATCCAGCTTGAGGCCTAGACACAGGGAGGGTGTTTACTTTGAAAGGAAGAGGAGTAACATGCATGTACAAGGGATTCATCTCACTCACAGGGAAACTACCACTGCCCTAGACCTGTAAGAATAGAAATTCCGACTCAGTGTAGCCATAAAAGAAGAAAAAAATAGTGATTAGAAACTGCAAGCACTAATAGCATAATGGCAACAGCAGAAGGTATTCCTTGTGCAACAATCCTAGATAACTGTCTGGAAATCTGTCTACAGTAAAAATAGTGATTTTGCTGAGTTTTCTGTGGACACATTTCGACATCACTGTTAGAGTAAAAAGGATAATTTATTGCACCTCCGATGATTATTCTCTCAGTTGATTATTATTTGCTGCTGTGCCACATGGTGTTAATGCTGCCATAATAATGGCACTAGATGGTACTGATCTCACCAGCTGCCAAAATGGCATGTGCACACTCCTTTGGGTTGCTAATTCTGAGTTACTCACAGTTACACCAGGCTGTGCTACAGCAGCAGTTTTCAGAAGGCATAGCAGACTATGAGTTGTATGAATCTATAATTAAACCTACTGCTTTAGACAGACAGAGGTATAAATTGCTTTAGACTAGGCACAAATAAAGCTGTGTTGTGCTTAGGCCACAATTTGAAATTGTGGATCTCTCTCCTACTGAGAGGCAACACATAATGCCTTGCACTTGGCAGACCAAAACCACTAGCAGCAGCCAGGGATGTTCAGTGTCAGGCAAAACGGAGGCACTATATACACATTCCTGTGCTTTGAGTGAAAGAATTTGTTAATGTGTAAAATAAACATGCATTTCATAAATAGTTTTGACATATATTGTGGGCAAGCTGCAGCAGCAGATTGAGGATGTTTATGGACTCAACCAGTTTAATGACCTAGTGCACAGATAAAACGAGTGAGCTGGCTGCTAAAGCGGCAGAGATTTGTAGCAAGAAATGTATTAAGAGTGTTATGAACACAGAATGAATGGAAACACATGTATGTGAAAGCAGCAGATGAGAAAGCAGAACAAGGGGTAAAAGCATAGCTTGTACTGGTAATGAAGAACACCGTTCCCTTGACACTGTTCCCAGTACATTGTTCTCAGCAGTAAAATTGAGTCATGTGATGTTTAGGGCAAGCCCAAAAGGCCTGCACTGAAGCCCACAGGACAAGATGACTGGACAGCAGAAGATGCTCCAGCATCCTCACCACAGGATGGCAACAAGGCTGCAGCCTTTTGTTCCCCCATTGGCCTGTTGAAAAAACAGATATAAATTTCAAGCAAACCAGTAAAAATGGGCAAAATCGGCAACTTTTCCAAAGGTTTATGGAGGCTGAAGTAAGCAAGAACCCGAAACAACAGACTGCCTTGTAACAAACACTAACTCTGAAAGGTTATCAAAGATCCATCAAAAACCCAATAGTTGTCAACCAAAAATAACTCCAAAGAAATGATGAACACATGACAGACAGTGTCCTTTGCTATCTGTGTTGCACACAAATGATACTTGCTGGG
Source organism: Picathartes gymnocephalus (assembly GCA_013390045.1). Lineage (NCBI taxonomy): Eukaryota > Metazoa > Chordata > Aves > Passeriformes > Picathartidae > Picathartes > Picathartes gymnocephalus. Next base: position 56,561 of record WEKY01058239.1, read on the forward strand.
GACACACAAATGGGGGCTTCCAGCTTTGATATGGAACTGTGAGTGAGTGAAATATTTGAGGGAATGCTAGTGTATAACATCAAATCACACAGAGATTTTATAAATATGTAAAAAGTTCTCATCTCTAAGATTTTATTATATTGAATTTTCTTTTGGTGTTTTTTTTTTATATTTCTATGACCCTTGATGTCTTCACCCTTAGCATTTCTAACAGCTGGCCTGAATATACCATGATGTAACTCATCATGTAACTTGGCCTGAACAAGCCATTGTAACTTGGCCTGAACAAGCCACTGACATGACGAAGATTTTTTCTTGCAGAAATCTTTTACTTGTGTGACAATAAATATCAGTTCCCCTCTCAGTTTCTACTTAAAGAGCTTCATTTCCCTCAATAGTTCTTCACAGTTTCATTATAAGAAGGAAAACTGGGCAGGATTTTTGGTCTTTTGCTTTACCAGCTGTTAAGACAATTCTTACCAGAATTTTTTGAGGTTGATTTAGAATCCCATAGACTGGTTTATGGACAAAAGATAAAGGACCAATAGGCTAGGAAAAAAAGAAATTTCCTCATGCATGTGACCAAGGCTTACTTAAAAAAAAAAAAAAAAAAAAAGGAGAGACAGAGAAAATAAAAAACACCTGCAAAATGCTGAACTGTGAAATTCCCTGACACTGTAAGAAAATACAAAGAAGTTGGAAAAAAAAGAGTGAAAAGCCACAAACTAAAGGGAGAAAACATCATTTCTGTACTAAGATCCTTAAGTAGGAGAGAATTTTTGAAGGTTTTAGAGAGAATCCAGATTAAATCACACTGCTAAAGAAAATCTTAAAAAAAGAAAAACAATCAACGTAACAAAGATATTTGCAAGTCTGCACTCAGGGGAAAATTTTCTGTTTGCAGATCTGGCTAAAAGCTTAACCATGTCCATGTAATCAGGACAAACTAACCTGGCTGAAAAAGCTGGGTATTTTGGGAGACCTAGTCCTGTTAAAACTCATTTTCCAGCTGGGGAAAGCTGTTGATGTCCCCTCTCTGAGGGCAATCCAAAGTTAAGTTGCTTTCAAATGTTCTCTTCAGGTGCTTTTTGAAGGATATTTGAACTATAAACATTGGTTGTACAAAGAACCTGAGGTATTCAGGCTTCCAATTCATTGCTCATTTGAACACCAGGGTTTATGATGGATGAATCTAAGTCATGGTGTCAAAAATGATGTGTAAGTGTAAATGACTGCAACATTGACTTGATTTACCAAGGTGTTTGGACTCTTTTATAGTAAAAATATAGCAGTGTTGTTACTGCAAAAGTTAATAATTATTTTACACCTAGACAGGTAATGTCTACACTATTTGTCAAATAGTGCAATAGTTTTGGTGGTTGTAATAATAATAATAATCATCATCATCATCATGACAACAACAACAACAACAACAACAACAACAACAACTTCAGCAGTTTGAAATTACTCTTAAATATTCATATTTCAATTCTGATTTCTTCTGTGTTCGTGAGATTACCAAAAGGAACACAGTCCATCCAGCAGGCACTGAATTAAACACAGTGCATGTCAATATACTGCAGCAAAGTATTTCGCTACATTTCACTTCTGCAGAAAGTCCAAGAAATAGACCAGGTCAGGAATAAACTCTGAGTAATCATATTCCTTCCTACCTGCTTTTAAGAAATTTCAGATCCTTGAACACTTCCTTGGCCTTTTTTATAAACATGGTAAAATTTATTCACCTAACTCTCATGTATGGACAAGCTGTATTAGCCCAAGACCTGCATGAAGCTCCTAATAACAGGAATGGGTAATTTGATAGATTTTACCAGGCCCATTCCCTGTTTCCTTTACACTGGTTTGACTTCAGCATAACTGCAGGGATTTCACTGGAGTTATCCATGGTTCAGGAAAGAAGATTTGGAATGCTGAACTTTTTGTTGCTGCAGAGAGGCCTAGAAAGAGCACATCCTAGTTCACTCAGAAAGTGTATCCCAGAGCTTCCCACTACATGCTTCCATTGAGCCTTTCTTACCTATTTCCATAGTATTCATTAAATTAGGTATATCCTAGGAAAAGACAGGACCCTGCAGCTGGGCCCACCTGCACTGCTACTTAGGGAGCCTGAATTAGACTGCATGCACTCAAAATTAAATCCCAGATCCAGCTGGGCCAACAGTAGTTTGGCCACTGGTTTTTAATGCATTTGGCTTTGGCCCACATTCCACAGGGTTCCAGCAGTTTCAGAGAACTGCTGTGACATGATTTTCCTGTCTTTTCACAATACAAAATGTGGATGTCAAAAAAGGCAGAGAGATCTCAAGACTGGCAGATTGGAAGGGCAGGGTTGATCTCATGCCAGGCAGTTCAGAGGGTGTTGGTGTGAGAGCAGACCCCAGCCATCATTACTGAGAGGTTTCTTGTCCAGCCATGCCTGATACATGTTAATAACAACTATACACTGCAGAAAATTTCCCTAATTAATCAGCTAAGTTCCATGATGTGCCCCCTGGTAGAGGTTTACAACCTCTGAGCATTAACAGCTCAACACACCTACTGAACACCTCTGGGTTTGTCCATTTGCTCTTACACATGGACACAAATGAATGGACTTTCAGAGAAACAATAATCTGATAGTTTACAGCAACTGAGTGGTGGCCAGAAAGGAGACTCACAGATTTTACTATTCCCAAAGGAGCCATATGGCATGGAACATATTTTTAAAATAGAATGTATTCCCATCAATTTTACTTCTATACCAGCATTTCCTTGAAATGATCCAGTTTGGCTCTTCTTGTTCAGGGACAGTCAGAAATGACAGGATGGGCTATTAGTGAGCGGAAGGGAACTTGTGCAGTTCCAAGACCTTGTCCACACCATGGGATGTGGGAATGAGTGCTGCGCTAGCTGGTGGTGATAGAGGAGCTGAAACCCCTTCCTCCACACAGGGAAACCTGTGCCTCCAGGCCACTTTAATGATTCCCTAAACCAGGATACGTGTCCTAAAGATGTGGAAAACATTATATTGTTTGTTCTGTTCTCCACTTCTCTATTATTAGAATAGCAAATGTTCTTATCTCCCTGAGGGCTGTGACCCACACAATCCCTCCACGAGCAAGTACAAACACACAGAAAGGAGTTAGGATGTACTTAGGTGAGTAATGTGTGCTCAGAGCTGAGTTTCATCCTTGGATACTGGAGCAGGTGGCTGATGAAGCCTCTGAACCAGGCAGAGTTACTGAGACCAGAAAGCATAAAATGCTCCTTGTGTTAAAAAGAGGGAGAAAAGAGGAGCCTGGGGACTATCCCCTCTGTCTGCTCTGGCAAGTGTTGTCACACAGCAACAGTTTAGGTAGCTGGAGACTCAGTTCAGAAATGCATTCTTGATCTGAACTAAAATATTGATACAGATGTACTTGAACCATTAGTCGAACATTTGATCCTGGAAAAAAAATGCTGGAATAAATAATCAAAAGGTTTTGGTGGGCACATAAAATAAATCAAAGCAATTAATAGCAGTCAATAAAAATTTACAGAGAATGAGAAAAACCAGTATAATTTCAACCTACAAACCCATGCCTGTGGCTACGAGGAGATGGAGAAGATGCCCTATATCATAAGCTCAGTGAAACTCTCAGTAGCTTTCACATAAATAAACTACAGAAATGTGCTTTTCATGAAATTATTTTAATGTGGGGACAGGTCTCATCGCTGTAGGAATGCCTGCAGGAAATTTCCTTCGGGCACACAGGGCAGAGGCAAAGGCAGAGGGCTGGAAGCATCTGGCTATGCCCCAGCTCTTGCAGAAACAAACCTTAGGTCAAAGCAAGCCACTGGCTGAATTATGTCAATGTTGCGCAAGAAAAGGTAAATTATAGAGGTGTATAAATGAGGTATGTGAAGCACTAATCCTTCTGCTACACTCCCTTGCAATATCCTGTTTAATTTTGAGCACTACATTATAAGCAGTCCAGAGGAGAATAGTGGTGATGATGGGAAGTCTGGAAGATTTGAACCAGGAGAAAGAGTGAGCTCATGGGTCTAATCCTGAAAAGGAAAAGTCCAAGCTGAGATGGGGCCCGTTTTCAAATAGGCACATGCCTGCTGAAGAAACAATCTAATCTCCAGATTTGTTTTGGATAAGACAGGAATAAATGGACTCATATTACAGAAAAGAAGATTTAGTAAAGATTAGGAAAATCTTTGCTATCATACAAATCTCTATATTGCTGGGACAGGTTATCCAGTTAACATTACGGATAGTCTTTAGGAATGGGTTAGATACATGTCTATGAAAAAGGGCAAAAGTACTTAAGATGCTTGTTTGAGGACCATTTCAGCCCTGTGGGTGAAAGATTTGTTTTTGATGTGAAGAGAAAAAAAAAATCAGTTTTAATTATTCACAGACCTGTAAAAAAATTTTTATTGGCTGAACCCCATCTAGTATGGTATCTATGATGTGTGCCAGAAGTCCTAATGTCATTTCTTTTCTCTGTAAATGAAAACTGAACCCAGACTCAGCTCCCTGCTTGGGATATTGCTAGACTGTGAGAAGAGCATTGAACTGCATTATGTAGCTGAAGTATTATCACTGATAAATCATAAAATTTTCACAATGTGGCAAACTAAATTACAGGTGGTTTTAATTTCCTCACTGTGGTCAAGCACTGGAATGAGCTGTCCAGGCAGGTGGTGGAGCCAAGAAACCACTGGATGTGGCACTTAGTGCCATGGTCTCATCGATGTGGTGGTGTTCAGTCGAAGTTTGGACTCAATAATCTTGGAGGTTTTCTCCAACTTGGTCTGTTGTGGGCACAGCAAACTCTGACTGAAGCATAGTGTTAAATGTGTGGGAGCCTGGATGGGGCAAAGGCTTAAAATCCTAAAGTTAAAAAAAAAAATAAAAATAAGCACATGGAAAGTAACCTGCAGGAATCACAATCCTCAGAACCTTACAGCTCCTACCTTCATCTTATTAAAAAATAAAGAGGCCTGAAAGGTGCTGCCTTGATCTGTGGAGTCGAAGATCAAGCTCTTTATCTTTGCTGGGTCTCTTGGAACACTTCAGAAAATAAAACAACCCCCCAGTATGATTATTTTTCTTAAATGCCTGCCTACAGAAGAATATAAGTGGGAATGTTTAGTTTGGCAGTGATAGATAAGGTCCTTCTGTTTCACAACACATCTTGAATAACCAGAGGACATCAGTGACCCACACGTGGAACGTTTTCACTATGGACTGACACAGGACTGAGATCCTGAGTCTCCAGGAGTGACTTTGTGATTTTTTCAACAGCATCTGCTTTCCATTTTCTAAACTGTATTAAACCCCAAATTCCCATGCAGCCTTATGTCAGCCGTGGATTACTTTATTTTGCCCATTCTGTTTCTGTAAGACAGTTGGAATACCAACATCGTATGTTTTTATGCTTTAATACATTTTTAGGAGGTGGAAAAGAGAAGCAAGGAGCGCGTTCCAGCTCCCCTTCCCACCACGAGGCTCCGTGTGGCTGCTCTGCCCTCTGCCGGGGCTGCTCAAGAGGGAAGGGAATGACGCTGGAAAAACCCCTGGAATTCGGGGACGGGAGGACAACCTACAGAACTGTTTGGTGCGGTGCTTGGGCTCCCGGCGGCCGGGGTTCCGCGGGATGAGCCCACCTCCCTCACAGCCACGTCTTGTGTGCCCACAGGGATGGCAGCCACGTCCTGCCAACGTCCGCAAAGAGCTGCAGAGCCACACAATCGTCACGGTGACCTCTGGAGATCACCCTGTCCAACCCTCTGCCCACACAGGGTCACCTGGAGCGGGTGGGGTTGGAATGTCTCCAGAAAGGGAGACTCCACAACCTCCCTGGGCAGCTGGTCAGGGCTCTGCAACCCTCAGCGTACAGAAAAGCTGCCTCATGCTCAGCTTCTTGTGTTTAGTTTACGGCCATTGCCGCTCGTCCTGTCACTGGAAAGAGTTTGGCACCGTCCTCTTGGCACCCTTTGAGATATTTACATGCGTTAAGGATTTTCCCTCTGAGTCTTCTCTAGACTAAAGAGATGCATACCGCATAGGTCCGTCCGTTCATCCATTCATCCGGCCAGCCGGCCAGCCAGCCATCCAGCCAGCCAGCCATCCATCCATCCTGCCGTGAAAGCAGCCAGGAAGGCCGGGCTCTGCAGGGCACGTTGTGCCAAAAAAGCACCCACCCTCTCCTCACCAAAGGGCGGGTGTTCCCCCGAACCCCTCCTTGACCCCCCAAACCGCGCGCCACTCGGTGTCCCCTCAGTGTCTCCCCGCCGCCCTCCCCACACACATGCGCGGCACCGCAGGACTACACTTCCCGGCATGCCCCGGCGGGGCGGTCCGCGCACGTGGCAGGGCGCGGCGGGAGAGGAGAGGAGCGGAGCGGGACAGGGACACGGCCATGGATGCGGGCGAGAGACGGCCGCAGCCCCACCTGGCTGCGCTGGTGCTGGCGCGGGGCGGCAGCAAGGGGATCCCGCTGAAGAACATCAAGCTGCTGGCGGGGGTGCCGCTCATCGGCTGGGTGCTGCGCGCCGCCATCGACGCCGGCGTCTTCCACAGGTGCGCATGCGCCGTTTCCCCTCCGCCGCCGCTTCCCTTCCGCCTCCCCTTCCCCTGGCGGGTTCTGGTTCGGGATGAAGGTGCTGGGGGGTTCTGGTTGGGGATGGAAGTGCCGAGAGACCCCCGCCTAAGGAGGGGTTGGGGGAAGCCGCCGCTTCGTCGAGAGGGTCTTCGGGATGAATGTCAGTGTCTGCAGGGAGGGCTCAGAGCAGGGACCAGGCTCTGCTCCGGGGAGCCCAGCAATGGGACAGGAGAAACGTCAGGAATGGGGCAGGAACTGATGCCCAGGAAGTTCCACCTGGACATGAGGAAGAACTTCTTTACTGGAACAGGCTGCCGTAAAAGGATGTGGAGTCTCCCTCGGTGGAGATATTCAAAAGCTGCCTGGATGGAATCCTGTACAGCCTGCTCCAGGTGACCCTGCTGGAGCAGGGAGGTGGGACCAGATGACCCGCTGTGGTCCCTTCCAACCTGATCCGTGCTGTGACTCTGCCAGCGAGGCAGGAGTGTTGGAGGAGATCCTCACTGAAGACAAGGGAGTGCAGGTGACACCAGGTTAAGGGTCAGGCAAGGCGAGCACCGGGTCAAGAACTCAGCTGTCCCTTCCAGCTGAGGGTGAGCAGCAGAGGAATGAAGGAATTAAAGTCTTACTACACAGTAATTTAAAATTAAAGTTGTTCTGATGCGTGGTTGGGTGCCCACTAGCTGCTGATGTTTGCCAGTAATATTGTTGATTTTACTTTATTAAGACATCTGCATTAAATGGAACTGCCAGGCTGGAGATGATCTCCTGTGAACTGCTGGAGCACAGGATGACTTTGGTTCGTGGTCATCTGGGGTACTCAGGACTGCGTGCACTGAGCTTGGGATCTCCAAGGATGGAGACCCCATAGCCCTTCTGCTCCTTTCACTGCACTCACCCAAAAAAATCTTCCTTATTTTCTCTCTGCCTGCCCAGCAGTAAAGACAGCAGTGAAGTCGCCTCCTTGCTGTGTTCCCAGGCCCAGTCATCGTGTTGGCTCCTGCTGAGCTCCCGTTTTCCTTTTTGTTATCAGAGCCCACAGCTGGACACAGCACATCAGAAGCAGTCTCACTCAAATGTCAAGTGGAAGGAAAGAATCTTGTGTGCCCATGTGACACAGAAGAGAAGTTCAGTTTGTGGCCAAGTGCCTGAAACTTCAGTAGCAATAATTAGAGCTAGATAGAAATACGTGTGTTGGTGGTGTTGAAAATAGAGGCATTACAGATTTTTCTGCAAGACTGAGCGTTTTCTACACATTTGCTGATAATTAAAGCCATGGTTAGAATGTGCTTGGTGTGTAGCACACTTAGGGACAGATTCCCAGTGCAAACATGCTGCATAATGCTGAGAGCAAGTCAAGTAGAAATGCAGTCCAGCTAGATGCAGAGCACTCTGTATCTCATAGCTGCTGTATCGTTATCTAGCCTGGTAAACCTTTCCTGCTGTGTCTGAAAAGTAGAGGATGCGGCACTCTGTTTTATTTTTAATAAAGAAACAGACAAGAACACTTCTGACCGAGGTTACTGATAATTTCTTAATGATTGTGAATCTATATTGCTTAATGGCTTCCTGTGGCTTCTGTTTGGCATCTGAATTTTCCCAACAGGAAGCCAGTCAGGGTTGTGCAGCCTGACTTTGAGGCATGGCAGGTGCAGTAGGTGGACCTGCAGTGGGTTCGCCTGGTCACCTTTGGAACAGGTGTGAAGGGTACCTGTTACAAAACAAAACTCTGGTAGTTGAAGGGGGAGTGTGTATTAAGTTCACTGTCCCAAAGCAGTTTCTGGAAAACACCTCTTGTGTGTTTGTTCTCGTGGGTGTGACTTGACATTGCTGTTGCTGTCATACATATTTTTCTTTTGATGATTTCACTATGTCTTTGGGAGAAGAAATCTAACTGCAGCACCATTCGCTGTGGACATTTGCATTGAGTTTGCCAGCATTGCTGAGAGAGGAAGGGTGACTTTTCATGGCTATTGTTTTTACATCTCACATGCTTTTTTATCACAACGATGACAGCAGTGGCTTCACAGTTGCTCAGTGTTCATCATCACATGATACTCAGAATTAGCCCTTCCTCTTGTAAATGTTTATTTTCTCTGAACGATCACAATCTTGCTTTACCAGTACTGGAGGTTTTCTGTGCCAAACCATATGGAACTTGAACAGCTCCTTCTCTGGCATTGTATGGAGCCAATTAACACATTTTAACACACTTGAAGCATAAGGTAATCTTTTAACTTTCTGGCAGTTTTACTTTTTGTAAACTAAACTCTTACATGATTCTGAATGCCACGTCCGATTCACAATTCATTGATCTGTTAACATGCCTAACAAATTCTGTGTACTGACACTGGACTTTTCTGATAACACTTCTAAATTTTATGTTGCTTAAGCTTCCTGCATGGAATGCAACTCAAAGTTCAGATTTTACACTCTGGTGAATGTGCATGTTTTATCCCCATTGTTAAAAGCTGCTTGTTGGACTGACTGGGGTAGTTGTATTAACACAAATGCAAGAACTAGTTCCTTTCATTGCAAGGTGTAGTACAGAAATAAATAAGCTGGGGGTTTATTCAGGTTAAATTAAAACAGGCTGGTCAGGAAGGGTGGGATTTATTCTTTACGTTAATTTCTGTCACTGTCTGCCAACAGCATATGGGTTTCCACAGACCACGATGAGATCGAGAAGGTTGCAAAGCAATTCGGTGCTCAGGTCCATCGTAGAAGCCCTGAAGTCTCTCAAGACTCCTCAACTTCTCTAGAAGCCATCACAGAGTTTCTCAATCACCATCATGGTAAATCAGACATGAAGTATGCTGAGCTTTTATATTGCAGCCCCAGAGGGATGATGCAGTTATTATTTAGAAAAATAAGTAAAACATTGAGTAAATAGAAAGATTCTCCTTTTTTTTTTTTTTTGGTGCGTGGTACCGACTCATACCACACTTTGCAGTTGTGTTACTAAAAACATGAATTGTTTCATAAATGTCTCTTTGTTTTTGTTTAGAGGTTGATATTGTAGGAAATATTCAAGCTACATCTCCCTGTTTACATCCCAGTGACCTTATAAAAGTGGCAGATCTGATCCAGAAGGAGGGGTTTGATTCTGTCTTCTCTGTTGTGAGGCGGCATCAATTCAGATGGAGTGAGGTAAAGAAAGGAGGTAATATTTAGGTGTTTCTGGTTACAGTTATACTTAACTTTTTTTTTTTTTCAAATGCTTGCTTTTCATACCTATGGTATTTTAGGAAGTGATGTCTGAGGCATGGACTGAGTTCTCTCTGAGAGGTTTGAGATGGCTTAGAAATTCCTTCCAAGCACTGCTGTCTTAATATTACTGAGGATTGCTCAGCCTTTCTGCAACTGTTTTGTAGAAATTAAAATTATATTAGCTTGTCTAGGCTGAAAATACAGCTCCAAAAAAACCCTTTACATGTTAACTTCTTCTTAGTGGATATTCATGTGTATTCAGACATGATGCTGAGGTCCTAACTAGAAAATTGTTTGTTCTTGGTATGCAGTACCATAGCAACGACCAATAATGTAAGGTAAAATCTTGGTAAGGATGGGATGACAGCCTCTTGGCCTGGAGGCTTAGGCTTTTTTTCATCCTGATAATTTGGCTGCTGACTTATGTCACATTGCAAACTGCCTTTGAGTCATGAGGGCTGAACTCATGTTGGTTAGCTCATCCAGAAAAATGTGACTGGTTTTTCCCAGAGAAAATATGCCTTTCAGCTACAGTGGCCAAGATGACGACAGACTGAAGTTTTATTAGTAAAAATTGTACCTTGGTTTAGCTATCAAGCACATTTTGTCCTGGTACAAAGAGCTATTCCACATGTTATGCATGTTGGCTTTGTTTCTGAAGTTAAAGCAGAAATTTTTTTTTCATTTTTTAAAAATGGTTATTTCAGGTACTGTCACACAGGGGTTTTTTTTCGTGAGTTTAGAAAGTATCATGCTGTAAAAGAGCATGTGTAATAAATGAGGCTTGATCTGAGAGATAAGCTGATATAAAAGTTGAGCCTTTGTTTAGAATAAACACTTGAACATTGTCATTGTTCCTGATAAGAGGAGAAATAAGTGACCCTGTTTGTTTGTGCAGTATAAGAGGAGTATCAAAAGCATGAGTGGCAATTTCAGGATTCTGTGGATTGCAGCCACATGCACATCTTGAGATGCTGGAAGGGACAAATGTGAAAGAATAAATCTCATGTGGATGTGCCACATGGCTTCCTGAAGTGGTTGTGTGCCATAGGTAGATTGTTACATAAGAAAGCCTTGAGGCCTACCTAAAAGAGCAAGTAATTCTCCAGCATAAAATGACATCCAAAAGTTTTTAACGTGGTGAGAGATAAGGAATCATTCAGCTGCAAGGACTGAGGAGAGCAGGGAACACATTGTGCTAACACAAGCAGCTTGAGGATAGATGCAAATGGCCTTTCAGGACTGTGGTGTTTCAGGTGAGAGTGATTCACAGCAGGATTATGCAATGATTTTTCTTCTTTTTAATTTTCCATACAGCTTTAGAGTAGTGATTATGTTAAAAGAATTTAATGTTGGTGGGGTTTTTTTTTCTGTATAGTTCTGTTGCTCCTTCTGCATTAAGGTTTAATACTGATAGACCTTGAAAGAGAAAGATATCTCACTCTGACTGGAAATGTTTACTTCAGTGAGCACAAAGCTTTAGTTGGTTATGAAACACAAGGTGTGTGTATATCTACAAAAGCCTTAGGATGTTTTGGATGTTTAAGAATGCCCTCTAAGTTTCTTGTGGTTACTGGATCAGGAGACCTGGTAAATTTTAGCTGCTTTGTGCATCTGGATTGAAGGGGCTTAAGGACAAAAGTCTCTGGTTCTGTCATTGGTAACAATATGGGATCTCTTGGCATGGTGTTTTTGCAGACAGCTGTTTGTTTATTTGTGGACATTGGTTAAACCACTTATGAAGAGTTAACATAATGCATATCCTTAAATAGGATGTATTTTGGGGAGGTGCCAAGATGTTTTCACAGGCAAAAATTATTCACATATGCTCATTTTTCACCTTCCAGATTTCAGGCTGGTCATTTCAGGTATCAGAGGGCATTCAGGCATTTCTGTGTGCACTAGGAGTTGGAGTACAGGAATAGTATTTCTTTCACATTGGCAAGGACAGTCTGGAAGAATGTGACTCCTACTCCTTGTAGTAACCAGTTTTGAAGCAAATAACCTCTTGAGTTTTTGTTGTTTTTGTTTGGTTGGTTTGGGGATTTTTTCTAAAGTTGTAATGAAAAATTTCCTTTTTCACTGCTAGACATATATGAGTAGCCCTCCAGTTTATCCACAGTTCCAAGAAAGAGAAGCAGTTCAGTGATTCCCCAGAGAAGTTGTGGATTCTGCATCCCTAGAAGTGTTCCAGGCCAGGTTGGATGGAACTCTGCGCAACCTGGGATAGTGGAAGGTGTCCCTGCCCACGGCAGGGGGTTGGAACGAGATGGTCTTTAAGGTCCATTCCAACCCAAACCATTCTGTGATTCTTTATAAAGTTAAGCAACAAGAGGCAATAATAAGAGAAGTTGGTGACTGAGTTATGCCCTTAATTTTTCAACAGAAAGTTATTTAGGAGGTTAATGACTCTGAACAAGACTTCTTTAAAGCTTATTTTGTCTTTTTTTTTCTATGTTAACAGAAAACAAGATGACAGAACCCCAGAACCTGAATCCAGCAAAGAGGTACCGGAGGCAAGACTGGCCTGGGGAGCTCTATGAAAATGGCTCATTTTATTTTGCTAAGAGACATTTGATTGAGAAAGGCTACTTGCAGGTTAGTGCTTCTGGTTTTTCGTGCTCTTCAGAATAATACATCTATTCCTGCTGTAGAGGGTTCTGAATTCAACACTCTGTTTTGATTTCTGCTGCAGTCAGTGTGAAATAACAGCACTTTGACCTCAGAACAGTTTGTTAATTATTTGTAACTTAGCAGGGCTAGTTATAGCTGGAGCAGTTCCAGTAACAGCATCCTCCATAGCAGATAAATTTATGCACATACATTTGTTATATAGCTATAACCCTAAACCAATACAGTACTGAGTTGAGGTTTGCATGAGTTCACCAGTGTATCTTAGATTTCATTTTAGTGCTACTAAGGGTGTGAAACTGAGCTTCATGCAGTGTCAGAGCCTTGTCATAATATGTAAATTCATATTTTCAGCCAGTTTAATCTTATGCCAATTCTGTACTGTAAATTTAACAGTCTTTTTCCCTTTCCTGGCGTTTACATCCCAATGTAGTGATGCAGAACAACATTGGTGTGTGGTGGATATTTTTCAGTTGGAAATTAAGTGACTGTAAGCAAATAATAATAATAGTCTTTCTAAGCAAATGCTGAAGGTATTACTATTTTGCTGATTAAAAGATATAGTGAAATTAGCGTCATGTAGTTGTTATAATGGATAACATCTTGCACACTTTCTCTAGTTGTAAAATGGAAATAGTTATTAATCCTGCAGAGTTCCTTCAAATAGTTCTGTCTCAATGGCAAAAATATAATTGATGGTTCACTTTTATATAAGCCATGGTGGCCACTGTGTAACCAGGCACTTGGCTTTCATTGCATGGTGCTGAATTGTAGAGTTTTGTGTTTGTGTTGACCCAAGCAGAAAATTTGAGTGGTTTTTATTTCCTTCAGGGTGGTAAAATGGCCTACTATGAAATGCGTGCAGAGCACAGTGTGGACATTGATATAGACATTGACTGGCCTATTGCAGAGCAGAGAGTCTTGAGGTAAAAGCACTTTTTATTCCCTTATTTCTTTGATGCTGCTTGTTTCAAAGTGTGGCCATGTGAATTCAGAATGTATGGAATGTAAGCAATGGAGATAATTGGGAAGTTCTATCTCTGCCCATTGTTTTTTCCTCTCTGTGTTGAATTACCTTTCTTATATGGTGGGGTTTTGGTAGTTTGGTTTTTTCCTTAAAGTTCAGCTTGGTGAAAAGTGTAAGCCCCACTATACCACAGCAATGTGTTAGCATCGTCTCTGGCTTTCCAGCTGAGGTGCCCCAGATTTCCATGCTCTGGACCACAATAACTGATGCCCAGGAATGGGAGTGTTTGTGTAGAGGGCATGAGCTGTTTCCACCTCACCAGCTGCCTTTTCTTTGCAGCTGCTCTAAGGACATAATGGGTGGGAACAGAGTATATTTTCTGTGCCTTTTTCATCCTAGTTTTTAAACGGATAACATAACTGAGCTGTCTTTTGGAAGGTTGTTTGTTTCTTTGAAGATGGAAGATATAGTTGGAGAGTGATGATGATGATAAAAAACATGAGAAAACAATTTCAAAGCTGATTCTTCTGTCTGAAGATCACAGTTGTATGGGAAATAGTTGGGGGTTTGGAGTGTGCAAAAACTCCATGCTAAAAAGATAACTTCTTTGTCTAGCTTTGGATATTTTGGCAAAGAGCCACTAAAAGAGGTGAAGCTCTTGGTTTGCAGTATTGATGGATGCCTGACCAATGGTCGCATTTATGTGACAGAAGATCACAAGGAAATGGTCTCCTATGATTACAGAGATATTGTTGGCATTGATCTGTTGAAGAAAAGAGGAATCCAGGTAAGTGCTGTTCTGAAGTGTGAGCCTTTATGTCTCATGTAACCTGCACCTTAAAAGATTCTAAAAAATTATATTCTTGCAGCACAGAAGTTGAAGTTTCTTCACGGTACTTGTGATCAAGCAGAGTAATATATTGGTTGGGGCAAATGTTATTCTCAGAAGCCTTAGAGGAAAATAAGTGTTTTGAGAAAGTTCTCAGTCACAGTGGTTACAGCATCTTTCTCCATTTCACAGAATCACAGAATGGCGTGGGTTGGACCTTAAAATCATCTTGTTCCAACCCCCCTTCCAGAGCAGGGACATCTTCCACTATCCCAGGTTGCTCCAAGCCCCATCCAGCCTGGCCTTGGACACTTCCAGGGTTGGGGCAGCCACAGCTTCTCTGAGCAGCTTGTGCCAGGGCCTCACCACCCTCACAGGGAACAATTTCTTCCTTATATCCAATCTAAACCTACTCCTGTCAGTGTGAGGCCATTCCCTCTTGTTTTGTTGCCAGTTGGAACCTATTTCCATACTTTCTTTGACTTGAAATGTTTCATTAAAAACCTCTAGGTCTTTGTGCTGCACTTTCTTTATTTCTAGTATATGTTGCTGATACAGTCTTGCCATGTGCTTCACTTCTCTTCATTCTGTACTTAAAATCAGTGCCAAGCATTTGTTTGTCTTTAAAAGCAATTTGGGAAGATAAGCTTGTCTACATCTTGGACAGAAAATCTGAAGGAGTTGCATCTGAGATTTCTAAAAACCCTGCTGCAATTATCTTCTGTTTTAGCCTACCTTGTACATTATTCCTGAAATTTCAAATTTGGAATGAACTTCGAGATAGATGTGCTGTGCTGCTTCAGTCTGTGTAGTGTTGGTTTGATGCTCTCAAATGCTGCTGTAAATAAAGTTATGTTATTAAGTAGAGAGGCCAAGGAAAATATATTCTACTTCTACAAATATTATAGAAATCTTTCTTGAGAATTCTCTCATTCCACATTGTGACTTAATCAGATGATACTGCACTAGATAGTCACCATATCACCATACTGTGATATTTAGTATTTTATTTAGTACATGTTGCATTTAAAAAGACAAATGTAATTTTTTTTTAACATCAAGGAGGGCTGCAGAAAAGTACTTCACTTTCCTAAAGGAACCTCAAGACTCTCTGTGGGTTTGGATGCTAATCATTTCTGCTCTGAGTTTTGAAAACCAATCATTGAATGCTTTTCTGATACCTGAGAGAGCTTCTATGAGCAAAACTACTTCTTTTTAATAGTAAATCAACTTATATGTTGTATTTCTTTGGATGTAGAACTTACTCTAATTTTATTTCAATAGGTTCGACTCATCTCTGACAGAGATTGTTCAAAAACACTGTCAGCCATGCAGCTGGGATGTGTAGCAAAAGTCAGTGTAACAAATAAACTGCAGGTTCTGAAGGACTGGCAGGAAGACATGGGTTTGAGCTGGAAAGAGGTTGCTTACTTAGGTCAGTTCCTTTTCTTTTGCTTTATTTAATTTAAATAGTATAGACAAATAGAATCTTTGTACTGCTGCTGAGCTTCAAACCACTTTTCTCTTTGTAAATACACTGAATTTAATGGGATTGCTGTGCACATTGCAGCACACAATCACCAAAAGCAGATATTTTAAGGCCTGTTAGAGTACAGTCTAAACGTTGAAGGCATTGATGAATCTGTGTAATTTGGTAAGGGAAGTCATCGCTGTTTTTCTAATGGGATATAGGAAAACTTTTGTTTTTAGGAAACATTTTGATACCAAACTGTTAATAAGCATACACTTAGAGCTGACAATTTTGAACTGATTCTAGTTCATTTCAGAGGGATATTGTATAGATTAAGTTCTGAAATGGTAATCAGAAATGGACAGAATTAAAACTGAAAGCCATATGGTTCTGTGCTAAACTGTGTTTCAGTGACAGGTTAAGTGTGGAGTCCTGCCAATGCTTATTCAGCTGCTCACATAATTTTACTGCTCTTAAAAGTACTGTTCTCTGGCTTGAAGATTGTGAGGTGTGATCAGCATTTACATGGATCACCAAGATTTTCCAGCAACTGACTTGCATGTGCAGAGTGCTGTTGAGCCGCTGAGATGAACATTGTGACAAAAACCCACAGACTTCAAAAATCAGATTAATGCATACATAGAAAAACACTGAGAAAAATACTGATTCTTTCCCTCCTGTGATATTTTGCCTTGCCTGTCATCTTCCTTCCTAGGAAATGAAGAGTCTGATGTGGAGTGCCTGAAGCAGGCAGGCATGAGTGGTGTGCCTGCTGATGCCTGTGCAGCTGCTCAGAAGGCTGCTGGTTACATCTGTAAGAGCAGAGGTGGCTGTGGAGCTGTGCGGGAGTTTGCAGAACACATCTTCCTGCTGCTAGAGAAAGTGAACTCTGCAAGGAAGCAACTGGAAGGAATCAGTTCAGCAGGGAAGGAAAGGGGGAGAAATGAGAACAGCAGGAAAGGAAATAAGGAACTGATGGAAAAAGAGTAACGCCTTTGGTCAGTCCTGCTTTTCTTCCTCAGTAAATCCATATCCCAAAGGAATGCATGCCTTTCAAATTCTACAGCACAGTAGAGTTAAAAAGGTGTCTCCCTCTAATTCCAGGTGCCACATTCATGATTAGATGATGACAACACGATCATATCCATGATGATTTTAAAAGCCATTTAAGTTCAGTGGGAGGAATGCTACAAAAGAGTGTCCTGTAAATCTCCTTTTAATCATCACACCTGTCCCACAGGAAGGATGCATCTTTATTTCATAATCTGAATGTTTTCAGGGATCAATGATTTTGCATGACTTGAAGATTTGAAATTCAGGCTTAAAAAAAACCAATCAAAACTTCTGTCAATTTTGCTCATTTGGTTAGTATTTCTGTTATCGAATGTTAGCATGGTGTTGTGGTTGTATGATTGCATTTTACAGGCTTTGTCCTTAGCAAGGAAGAGTTTTAACATAGGCTGGAGAGGTCAGGTATAAAATACTGTCAATAAAACTTCCTCCTCTATTTTTAAAACACAACACAGTTACTGTAAAATGCATTAATATTCATTTTAAAAAGCACTTCAACATGTGTTCAATTTTAAGCTCATAAATAATTAAATCACATTTGGAATTGTGCCTCTTTGAATCTGTTTATCTTGGGTTTTACTGAAGTGCTTAAATTAACATACCCAAATATTTTGCCGTATTTGGAGTGAAATTTCCCATTGGCTGTGAGATCTTTGTAGAAACTCTCTTTTTTTTGTAGGAAGACTTTACTGCAGCCATGAATGAGTTAAAGCCAAATAAAAGTCTTTAAGTTTATTGTATGGAAAGGTAGCTGCTGTTTAAAAAAAAAAACCAAAATCCAAACCATAGTTAATGTGGGTTTATATAAAATATATATACAGACTACTTTTAGCATGTTAAAGCTGGTTTACATGCTTGTATTTGTGGAAAATAGGATTTGTATTGGACATTACAAATACAATAGTATTTATCAGAGTCAAGTTCTGGTTTGGGTTATGCTAAAAAATAAAAATACCCATGGTACACAGGCAATTACAAGAGAATGATAGTGGCTTGTCATTTTATTTTGTTTCTCTGCTAAATATTGTATAGTATAAATATTTATACTCCCAGTATATCACCTGATATATTGGCCTCTGATAAACTGTGTGTTTACTTCCTTTCACAAAGCAAAATGTTGAAGTGAAATTATTTATTGCCTATCTACAGTTAACAGATAAATTGTTTACTGTACTAATCAGCTCTAAGTCACCTAAATTTAAGTGCCTCCTTTCAGTCACATTTTAGGGTTGTCTGCTGGATGAATCCCATGGACTTTGACAAAAGGAGAGCTACATTTTGGACATCAGTGTTTTCACTTTGATGAATCTTGTTTAGAAAAACATGGTATAACCTTACATTGGGAAGAATATGAAGGATAAGAGAGCTCTAGAGACTGTTTCCCAAACAAAGATATGGGATATGCATGATCTGCTGCCTGAAAGGTTCAGATTTGTATTGCCCACACTGCAGTGGAAAGCCTAATTACAGAGTAGGATGAGGGATGGCTTAATTACTCCTCTTGGTTTTATAGAAGAGCCTCAGTCATATGAAGGTTTTAGGGGCCAGAGAGGCAGAGACTGTGAAGGTAACTCTGTCACCTTAGAGGTGAAATCCCAAGTCCCAAGAGAGATTCAAATGTGTAGAGTATTTTTCCAATACCTGTTCCAGTACATGTGACACCACAGCTGCCTTTGATTAGAGGGGTGTTACTCACTCAGAGGCATCAGTTTTGTTATTTTGGGCTAATTTTGAAATCATCTGCTGGCCATGGGAGCACTTGTTTTCTGCTTTAATTAACCTAGGGTATTCCAAAGGTCTTAGGTAATGTGGGCTGTTCCATCATGATTATGTGAAATGGAAAAAAAAAGCAAGTTATGTAAATATTTGTAATAAGCTATTACGAAAAAATAGCTGATTACCTCAAATGTTAAATAAACAGCTTTTTCTAGTTTTTTGAGTAGAGAATAATTATAGGCTGGCTTGTGAATTTCTGTACTGCAAATTATACACTCCCAAGTTCATGTGCCACACAAATGGCTTATGATGGTGAAGGTGAACAGATTTAATGCCCAAATTAACCACATGCACACCTTCACCTACTTCTGACTCCATTCATTTATTTTTATATGCTCTTTCTCCTATTCAGTTTATCTTCCTCTCCAGTTTATCTTCTTGTAAGGTGATGTAACAAGTTCTGTCCTTAAGTCCTTAAGTCATTTCAAATCAATATGAACCACATATATGTCAGCTTTCTGAAGTCAGAGATATTTTTTAACACTTGGTGATTTCAAGTTTTTAAGACTTTTAAACTTAGAGCACACATTAGGTAACTACTTTTTCCAATGCCCATGTGAGAAGGTTTTTGGTTTTAATTTTTTTTTTCTGTAAGCCTGTTCTTAAAACACTATTTACTTTTTCCAGAAATAACTCTAAATTAATCTACTTCCACCCAGCAGGACAAATCCTAATTGTCACCATTATAAGAGCAATAATGCTGTACAGAAGAAAATCACTATTATGTGTGAACCTGATGCATAAATGGGTTAGAAAAACTTACCACTTGTCTGAAAAATCTTTGGATGGTGGGTTTGTTTCTCTCTCTTGTTCTGGGACAGGTTGGTCTATCCCCATTTCTGATCCTGGATATGTTTATGGATATGGCTCTGGTTTAATAGTGCATTCCCCCTGCTCTGGGGGAGGCCTGAAGGAGAATCACCAGTGAGCAACGTGAAGGCAATGATACCAAATTACTCAGGTTAAGTAAAGAGAGGGCCTGGTGAAACTGAGGAGATATATATAAAATGAGATGAGCTTAATTGAAAAACAATCCTAATGTCATATGTATTAAAATATCCATTTTCACGAAGCAGTTATAATTCAGTAAAGTATTTAGTGGTTTGAATTGTGTGCTAGCAGTTGAAAAAGCAGGCATCATTAGAAAAAGAATATATAGCAAATAGGATAAAAATAATTAATCCACTGCATAATTCAGTGGTTTGTATCTTGAATACTGTGTGTTTTGTTTCTTTTGCATTGAAAAGGCTGTAGCATTCCAAAGGTTTGTGGGAGAATAAAATGGATAATGGAAGAAAGGAATCAAGTTCAATGGCAGCAGTAGCCAAGTGAGGATTCTTCACTTTGGAAGAAGGATGGCTGAAGGGAGTTGTGTTAAAATATCTGTAAAATTAAGGATGGGAAGCCATGAAAAGGCCACTGAAGAAGGTAGCAGTGACCAAAATCAGGTGCCTGAGGAATATAAATTTACCCTGTTCTGTTTGGTGGTGCTTCCCAGTTTTTCTGTGGCCTCAGCACATTTGCAGCTTGTGGATTTCCAAAGTTGAACATGGGTTACAGACATTTAATGAACCTCAGAACACTTAAAACAGGCTTTGGCCATGTGTTTCATGAGTCTGACACTTGATACAGTTCTGGTTCTGAACCTTGGATTCTTCCACCTATTTCTTGTGTAGGAAATACCCAACTGCATTTTATCTTTATTTCACAATGTGTGTTAATGGTTCATTCCATGCCAATGTGTAGCTCTGACACAATGAGAAACAGAACATGGCATTAGTATTATCAATAGGAGTAATTTAATCTTAAAAACTCATGGTAAAGAGGGCAAAAGTGCATGCAGAATTGTGTAAGAGTACAGGTACTTCAGATGAATCAATAGTTATTAATATCTGTAGTCAGAGATAGAGTAAATTGCTGGGAAAGTTCTTGGCCAAAATGTACTTGGAGGTTAGGAGAACATTCTGGAAAACACCAGATGTTCTTCCTGATTGTTCACATGCTTTGCAGACACGTTTCTGGGCTAAATTGAAATATATCTGGACTAGTTATGGCTACTCTTGTATTAAATATGGAGAGAGTCTCTCCAGGGATGTAACTTCTAACTGAGGGTAGAGTTGCACACCTATTTATGCCTAGTACAGTCCATGTAAGATTTTGTTTTTACTCTCTCACCTTTTTTTTTTCCTGATTACACTTTGTCCACAGCAGTTTAGACTCAAGCTGGGAGGGGATCGGTCACCACTCACTGATCCTTCTGAGCAGTGAGGCCCAGCAGAAGTGTTTCTATTCATTAGGTAAAGCTTGGTCTAAAAGTCTTGAAAATGGGATGAAGTATCGCAAAATCACAGAATAAGCTGAGTTAGAAGGGACCCATCACGATCAGGAATCCAACCTCTGGCCTTGCACAGGACATTTCAACAATCCCACCCTGACAGCGTTGTCCAAATGCTCCTGAAGCTCTGGCAGCCTTGGGGCCGTGCCCATTCCCTGGTGATCCTGTTCAGTGCCCCAGCACCCTCTGGGGGAAGAACCTACTCCTGATACCCACCCGAACCCTCCCCAGGCACAGCTCCAGCCATTCCCTGGGTCCTGTCCCAGGTCACACAGAGCAGAGATCGGGGCCTGCCCCTCCTCCTCTCCTCCCACAGGGAGGAAGCTGTGGATTGCAGGGAGGTCTCCCCTCAGTCTCCTCCCGCTGAACAGACCCAAGTGCCCTCAGCCTCTCCTCATTCACCTCATGGCCCTTTACCCAATTTAGACAAATATAAAACACTCCCATTCATTTCACTTAATGAACTTCTAAGTTTTCCTGAATATATTTATCATGATCTACCTTTGGATCCATTCCATTCTCTGAATGCTGCTTCTTAAAGGACCTGGAGCTACACTTGTCCCTGCCTGGAGTCTGAACAGATTTTATGGGCAGTAGTTCTGATAACTCTCAAACAGGCCCTAGTCCTGACTCGCCACATCAGTATATCAACACTTTGAGCACTTTGTTCAAAGAAAGCACCCATTTGATTTGTAATGGAAGTCGAGAGGTTTCAGGGTGTTTGGGGATAAAGGTGCAGGCAGTACATGGCAACGTGGAGAACAAACTGGACCTGAGCCTTGCAGTGCTTCTGTGCTGCTGCTGCTCCTGCTGAGGGGCAAGGGAACTCAGGTCTGGGCTGCTCCAACTAGGCTGCTGTCATCGGTGTCAGAGCTTGGATAGCACAGACACATGGCCTAGCTCTATACTGCATTTCATTCACCTGCCAATAAAGTCCTGCTGCACCTGTTTTTAAAGAAAATTGTAATTTTGGTAATTTTGGTAAAGCCTTAATTCACCCAGCAGGCAATGCTGTAAACTGATTAATTCCTCAACCCCCTGAAATAGCTAGGGAACTAACTGCACTTTGAGCAGCACAGTGTTACCTCCCTGGCTGATGGGTAGGTTTAAGTAGTTTACCAAGCTTACCGTGATCCACAAGGCAAGTCCTCATCCTGTCCCTTCACACACGGTTCCATGTTGTGAGTATGATGTTGATGCATGTGTGTGCATACAATGTGTGGTGCAAATGCTGCTTACAGCAGTCTTAGTGCAGCTAAACTCGCTTACAAACCTCATTTCCCCAAGGCCTCTCTGGCTTTTTTTCCATACTCAAAGGGCCAGAAAAAAAATAAGTCTCTAGGTAAAATGTTCAAGCATTTTCATTAGCGGATCTCTTGCCACTTATTAATAGCATGGAAGAACAACACCTGAAAGGAGAAGTGGCATTTTGGGGGAAGAGTCAGTGATTTTAATGTCAGAAGAGCAAAGTTACACACCAAATGGGTTATTTGCATAGAGCAGGGCATCATGTCCCTCAGGTTGTGTTGAATTGGTAAATGGCAAAGCACTGCACACAGGCTTTTCTCTCGCTCTCCTCAGCACCGTAACTTCTGTGTCATTTGTGCAGGTGCAACATCAGTAGGTGCTGATGTCGCTTGCACAAAGCAGGTATGAAATGAAAGGGCTTCCTGGCAAGTGTGAAGTGTGTGGCTGGAGAGAGATTAGTGTTGACGAAACAAGGCTGTACCTCCAAAACAACACACCCAGAGGAGGAGCTTCCCTCACACACAGGAACTCTGTTCTGCCTTGGGACTGTGTGGTTGGGTAGAACAGTCCCTGGGATGTGGACACAGACAGCTGATTCTTGGAAAATCTCTTTTATCAGGGCAGAGCAAATAAATAAGTGCTGTTTGGATTAAGCTGTCTCTGAGTTGTGGTTTGGTTCTGTTGCACAAGGAGTGGGAAGTAAAGTAGTTCTCATCAAAACACTGGAAACAGATATTTTGCAGGAAGAAAACCAAATGGAAAATAAACCCATTTATGGTTGCCCAACATGCGGTATTGAAATTTATTTGGATTTGTATCAGTTGCATTTAAAACACAAACACTCTCTGGTACCTGACCCAGAAATAAGTTACAGCAAAGAACTACATACTGTTAAAAAAAAGAAAAGAAAAGAAAAGAAAAGAAAAAAAGAAAAGAAAAGAAAAGAAAAGAAAGAAAAGAAAAGAAAAGAAAAGAAAAGAAAAGAAAAGAAAAGAAAAGAAAAGAAAAGAAAAGAAAAGAAAAGAAAAGAAAAGAAAAGAAAAGAAAAATTTTTGTAAACAGACTTCAGGTCTTCAAATGCTACAGTGTTCAATTTAATTATCAATAAAAATGTCCAATAAGATAGGCACTTCCAAATCATGGTATATCACAGAAAGACCAAGTCTTGGGTCAAATTTTTGGTCATTTTCTTATGATGTGTTTTTAGATTTCTAATATATTCAGTTTCTACAGGTTTGGTTTTTGTTTTTCTCTTCATATTATCTTGGGTTAAATTCCTAATTCAGGTTTACGAAGTCTGTTCATATCCCCTTGGAGCAAAAAAAAAAATAAATAAATGATGAAGTAGATTTGGTTGTCATACAATGGGCCTGACACCTGACTCTGTGAAACCATGTACATCTGCACTCTTAGAATTGAGTTCAGCTCTGCATTGTGTCAGAACTTTCCTGTTCTCAAAAAACCCATGTTTACAATCTTTCCTATTGGAAGCATTATAAACTCATGCGAGCACCCACTCAGAACTTCCCACAAACTGGTCTGTGTATGTTTGTTGATAACTGGATATTGTTCTTCACGTGGACTCAGAATTCATAGATGAAACTGTCTGCCATCTTGCTGAGTTTCATTTTCTCATTAAATATCTCCTGAAACCTAATATTCTGCTTTGGCGTGAAGTAGTTCTTCCAGTCACCAACAGCACCTAGGAAAGCAGGAACAGAAAGAACAGTGAAGTGAGCAATATGTGGAGCAGAAAACTATTTTAAAACAGCCCCATTTTGTTAATGTTGCAGTTGGCACAGATATTAATATATTCTTAACCACAATCACTGTGGTAGGTCAGGATCAGAATTGTTCTGGTGAGACTCTGGTGGAAGGAGCTGGATCATCATCCATGAAGGCTGATGAACCCTCTTCCTCAGAGCTGATTAATGCCAGCAACACAAGTGGTGGAGAAAGAAAAGCAGCCTTCCAAGGTGGAATTAGAGCTCCTGATCATCTGGGCAGAGGGACATCTTGCCATGCTTGAATGTGTTTAAAGGTCTCTGCCTCGGTTTTTTCAGTCAGTAGAAGACATTATAGAGTCACAGAATGGTTTGGGTTGGAAATGACCTTAAATCATCCAGTTCTGAACCCCCTGCCAGAACAGGGACACCTTCTACTACCCCAAGTTTCTCAGAGCCCCACCCAACCTGGCCTTGGACACTGCCGGGGCTGGGGCAGCCACAGCTTCTCTGGGAAATCTGTGCCAGGGCCTCACCACCCTCACAGGGAACAATTTCCTCCTGATACCCAATCTAAACCTGCTCTCTGTCAGTGTGAAGCCATTCCCCCTTGTCCAGTCACCCCAGGTCCCTGTAGAGCCTCTCTACTACATTGTCTTGTAAATAGTTTAAAAAATCATAGATTCATAGAACAGTTCAGGTGGGAAGGGACCCTACAGGTAATTGTAGTCACCATTTAAACTTATTAAATGAATGGTAGCCCAAAAGCCACTGGCAAAAGAAGATTCCTAGAAAAGGAGCCCAGAATGGCCTGACAAATTAATCCCACTGCTCCTAATCTCTAGGAAGTTTTATGGATGAGATGTCCAGCTACTTAAGTGGGCAGTTACATCCTTCTGGGTGGCCATGGACACTGGTGATCAGGAAAAGTGTTTCAACTGTTAGCCAGTTCAAGCAAAAAGGAAATTGTTCTTTTAACTGATACATTTTTATGAGACCATGCTTACAGTTTCCCTCCATGTGCACGCTCCAAAGACCTGCATCCCAAACCTGACTAAAATAGTCATCCCATTTTCTGACTAAAATAGCATTCAGTCACAAAGGACAGGAAAAGAGAGTCCAAAGCATAGTATATACATATAAATCTTCTGTAAACTAGCTGAAACTAGCTAAACATCTGGGATTTGCTTAGGAACTACTTGGAAATGAAACTGTGGGGATTTTCAAAATTTTCATCATATCTTTGCCAAAGTTCACTGACTTAGAAAAATGCATCTCATTTTTTTGTTTCTTTTTTATTGACAGATTTTATGTTGTCATGTTTCTGCTGAGTGGTAAAACCATTGTGAATTAGCAGAAAGTGACATTTCTCTGTTTATTAATTGAAACAACTCTTAGTTT
The DNA here is from genome assembly GCA_013390045.1 of Picathartes gymnocephalus. NCBI lineage: Eukaryota > Metazoa > Chordata > Aves > Passeriformes > Picathartidae > Picathartes > Picathartes gymnocephalus. The sequence continues at coordinate 81,823 of WEKY01058239.1, forward strand.
TAAACTGTCAATTGTTGTTCAAAAATTAACTAAATCAAAATAATCAAAATCCCTGTAAAAACGAGGGATTTGATTTACTTGTTATCCAAACCTGTGTAAGCTTCTGAAATGCCAGGAGCAAGAAAACAGTTCCTGCAGGTATTTTAAAATCACATCAGAGCTAAGAACTGTGAAAGATTTTCCAAGGTCTGCAGGCTACCTATGTCCATGCTTTTGTTGTTGTTGTTGTTGTCAGCATATTGCTTCCTCAGGAATATTTCAGTAAGATAAGGGGTGATAAGAGCAGTCTCATTCAGTAGTAATGTGTCTGGCTCTTTCTTATTCTAGTCAACTACGTGACCTTGGCAGGTGGTATCAGACAGACATGTTGTAAAACACTGAGGTGGTCAACTTTTAGATTAAAAAAAAGACAGATAAAGAGTAATGCTGAGTGAACCTTTCCTTTTGGCTCAACAGTTCCCACGGAGTAATATGAGTCAGGCTGTAGCTCAGACTCCTCTGTGCTTCTCTAGTACAAGTCTGAATTTGCAGCCAGAGAAGTTAGGAAGTGATTTTTAAGAGGGCTTCAGATTGAAGAATCCTGTCATCACTTCCCAAGGCTGACCCAAAGACTTCAGGGAAGACCTGCACTGCGGCCTTTGTCTGGATTCCCATCCCTTCTGCTGTGTTAGGCACACAGGAGTTTACCTTTCCGGAAAATCAGCTTCCTGTTGGATGTAAGAGCACACACAGTGTGACTGGGATCGCTGTTCTCCTTTTCTGTGTTGTTCTTCATCTCTGAGAATGAGGACTTCTTGCAGATATCTTGGATATCATTGTCACTGACATTTAAACTCAGGAACAAAGTAATTTCCTTTACAACCTTAGGGAGATCCTGAGATATAAGAAAAATACAGCTTTTATATTTCTGGGCTGATTATCAGACTTTTAGCCAATTTGAAAAGGATCCCTTTTATTGTATACATTTATTTGCTTTCAAGCAAAGCTAAATATGTCATTGCATTGTGCAGGTGACAGGTACAGTAAACCTGATTCCTCTCTTAGCCATACTCACAGAAATGAACAATTACAGAGTATGTCATATCACATACAGTCACATTGTCAATTTTACCTCCCAGTTCAGGTAAAATGTTCTCCTGTCTCTCAGAATTATTTCACTGGAAATGGAGGAATCCTCAAAGCCTATTCCTGTAAGTAGCTTATTTCACTGGACGTGCTATATCTAGAGATCTCACAAGTGACTCAGCATCCAAAATGCGTTGTTTATATTCCTAGTAGGGGAATTTCTTTTCCTCCAAAAAATGAGCACACCTATTTTCATGGAGACACCAGAAAGTGTTTTCTATTCACCTAAAAATTCATTCTCTGAAAGCTAAGGTATGTTGATGTTTTACTTTTTCTTTTTTTAAGAATAGCAAAGTGTCTGTATGATATTTCCTTCCATCAAAAATTTTTCCCTACCCTTCCAACCTCCAATTTTCTTTTTTATTGGGAAAACAGGTCCCAAATGTGAGTGGTTCTGTTGTCTTACATCACTTTTAGAAAATTTCACCTGAAATGTCAGACATAGCAAATTAATGTGTGGCCCTCAATAGATGCCCTTGGTTGGTCTTTCCATAGGACAAAAAAAGAGGAACTTAAAATTCTGCCTGAGGAAAATTGTGTATATGAGTCCCATTCCTGCATCTAGGACATGCAACTCTCACAGGATTTGATACTTATATAACTTGTGCAGTCAGAATGATTTCACTAATGTAAAATTCCTTGCAAATATAAAATATGCCCTAAGATATATATTCACTTTTCCTTCTTTCTCCTTTTTCATTATAGCTTCCTCTTTGATGTTTAAATGATGCCAATCTACAAGTAATGCCTTCTGCACCAAGAGCAGAGAGCATATTTACCTTCTTCATGTCTTCATAGAACAAAAAGAGGATGTTTTTTTCATCTTCATGTTCTTCCCAGCTTAGGAAATGATCAAACCAGGATCCGCAGACAACTGCAGAGAAAACCCATGTAAAATAGACTCAGATAAACTTTATTCAGAAATAACTGTGATGGTAGCTCACACACTTAGGCGGATGATCCCTTCATAGTGTGTACTCTGTATTTCTTTAAAACAGAGGCAGTTCTTTGTGTCAAGAGACTCAAATTTACAAAAGTAACATCCAAAGATGTTACCATTCTTGTTGGAATTTTTTTTCATATCAGATACTATTCTGAGATATGATTCTGTAGTGGCAACAGGCTCCAGATCTAAGGAAAGGCCAATGGTGAAGGAAAATGCACCGGCCTAACAAGATCTGAACATCTCCCAGCTGACTGCATGCATGTGGTCACAGAGATATGATCACCTCAGCAGGAAATGAAATGAGCGGTCTGGTGAATGGAGCACGCTGTTGTTACCTCTGTTTCATCCCAGTAGAAGGGAATCTGTATAATGTTTAAATGCTGAAGAAGAATTACATAAAGAACTCATGCAAATGCCTCATTCTGCCAGTGACACAGACAAAAGGGTTTGTAACTGCTTTGTTTTGTCTGAATGCCCTATTTGCTGAACCATGGGAACACAGCTAAATTTCAGCTTTCTTCTAAAAACCAAAATTCTGACCTCTCCATTTCAAAGGCAAGATGAAAACCTCTTGCAAGGCAATGAGAAGAGGCCTGGACTGAGAAAGCTCAGCCAGCATTCTCCAGAACTGTGACTTTGCTTTATAACCACCACAACCAGAAAATTCTAATCTTGTAATGGGTGTCATTTTGGTTGCAAACTGTGAGTTATAATTAAGTATGAATTATAATTAATAGCTATAATTAAGCTGAATGCTCCAGCCTGTAGCCCTCTCCAGCACATAAAGCAGTTTCTACACGCAAGGCATGTGTGCTCCACAGTGTGCAATTAAACCCTGCTCCCCTGGCCAGCTACTCTGGGGATGTGGCCAGTGATAGCACAGTCCTGGTGGCTTCAGGCGAGTCTTGGAGTCTCCAGGGAATTCATTACAGTTGCCCCTGCATGTCCTAACCCTTGGTTTGAACTGACATTAACTCTGCAAGGGTACTGCAGGATTTGGATCAAGCAGCACAACCTTGAAATGTTTCTACTAGGAGCAAAAACTACCACCTTTCCCTCCACATCACCTCTCACCTAAATTTCTGTTGTAACCAGCATGGTTATCCATTTATGCCACACATAAGCACTCGAAAAATAGAAGGTGGCTAATAAGTTACGAGGAAATAAGAGATGCTTTTAAAATTTAATCATTGAATCACAGAATGCTTCAGGTTGGAAGGGACCTTAAAAATCATTCAGTTCCAACAGAGCCCCATCCAACCTGGCCTTGAATAGAATCCTCTTTCCTTTTTTTCACTACTGCACGTTCAGATACTAAACAAGCCAAGATCCTGCAAATCAATGAAGCTTGTGTCTTAGGGCTGCTCTGAGCTCGGAATACCAGACCTGAGGCAAAGCCTGGAGGAGGCAGTAAACAAATCGACTCCTGGAGCTCTGATGTGAGCCTGTGATGACTGCAGCGGCACTTTTCTTTCAGAGTTTTCAAGTTGATCAATCATTATTGCTGTTATCATCACTGTGGTGACACATGTCCTCAAAGCAGTAATAAAACACTAAAAATGGGAGTGGACAACGTGAACAAGGTCCTGTTGCCAGCTGCCATCCCACCACTCCTAAAAAATCTCCCTCTTGTCCTTGGTCTTTGGATCCCATTTCTGAGACAACACATCAGGGAGAGTGTGAGCAGAAGGGCTTTAGGAACATGTCCAGGCTCCTTTGTTGGGCTGCCCAGAGCTGTCTCCCAGCCTTGAGGAGACACCAGACCTGCAGTCATAGCTGTCCCTGCAGCCTGGTGACAGTCCCCTCATGTGCCCTGTCACCAACCACCGCCCTGCTCACCCAGGGCAGCAAAGAGCAGCAAAAACCTGCAAAGAGCTGTTGTGCTGGAATGATGCAGCTGCTTCTCCGAATGACTCCTTGCAGGGCTGAAGAGAGCCTCCTACTCTTTGCTCTTATTTAGTTTGGCATTAGAATTTATCCCCACCAAACCCAACCAATGCCACATGAATAAGGAGTTAGTAAACTAACACGAACTGCAAGGAGAAAACATTTATCCTTACCATTGCCTTTTAAGAACAGATCCAAGAAAGCAGTCCAGGTGTCTACAGTGGGAAGGTTTGGGTTATCTCTGTAGTAATGAAACATGGAAACTGCAGTGTCTTTTGGATTTCTGCTGATGTAGATCATCTGTAAATGAAGAAAATGTAGTTATTAATAATAATATCCTCCCTTTATTTTAGAGGAGCTCTGTGTGTAAATAGAGCATTGTCACGGGCAGTTTTCAGTGTCAAAACTTTTTTCTTTAGGATTCCCCCTTCAGTGACCATGTCATTAAATTAGAAATGTATTTATCTCTTCTTACTAAGGAGTCCGTAGTGATTAGTAAACAATTCCATGTGGACAGAGGTGTGTTTGCCCCAGCTGGATAATGTTTATGTTTTATGAAAGAGTCTGTGTTAGCTTTAACCTTGAGTCAGTATATTATCTCACATATCTCAGATATGAAAGCACTTACTAATTAACATTCAAAGGACAGCTGCAAAATGTAAATATTGACATTTCATTCATATTAGCTTTGTCCCAAAAGTCTGGATCTGAGTGATCCTGAAATTTTTGACTTTGAATATAAAATCTGAGACCCAGATCTTATTTTTTAAAGATCTCCCAAATTAGCATGGCAGGAACTGGTCTAGTAGGTGTCCCTGCCCATGGCATGGGAGTTGGAACAAGATGATCTTTAAGGTCTCTTCCAATCCAGGTGATTCTGTGATAATATGAACTCAAAACTGTGCTCTGAATCTGCCTCCCATGTTCCATTTCACCTCTGTTTGCCCAATACCTTTATGGGCTCTTCAGAAAGCTCCAGCAGGACGGGCAGAGTACCTTTAATCCCAGAATAGTTTGTAAGTACCCAGGATTTTTTTAACACAGTAGAAAATGGGGTCATGAGGACACCCCCATTCCTAATAAGAGATTTCTGATTGAAAGATGTTGATATTCTATTTTGTGTGGTGCCTGGTGTAGAAATCCCCCATGGGAACAGTGGGGCAGGAGCAGAATCCAGTCCCTAGTCCAAGTCTCTGTTCTTGCTGCCTTTAACTGGTGGTCAGCTGTGTCTCCAAAATTCACAGCAAATGACTTTTGAAAACTGCAAATAATTCAAAAATTACTAAGGATCAACAGGACAAAATAGATTCCTAGTAGACTTTCTACATATTTTACTGCTTTGATACCATTTTTGCCTTACCTTGCATTTCTTATTCTTAAAATTTGGAGGCAACATGTTGTAGTCTAAGTGTGTTGGGATGATTCTCTTTGATGAGAGTTTATTCAGCTCCTCCAGTTGGGAAATGTCTCCAAATTCGATGGGAGATGTTATTGTAACTTGAGTATTGTAAAGCTTTGTTATAACTCCTGCAAGCCAATGGGTGCCTACAGAAGAGTAATTTTAAAACAAACAAGCAAACAAACAAAAAGAATATTTATTACTGTGAAATATGCATTTTTCCTATGGAAACAGCCTGCTAGTGAGCAAGTTATGTTTCTAATCAAGTTCAAAAAACTTTACATGACTAAATAATCCCAGTGGCTCCAAATATACAAACAATTAAAAAATTAGGGCTGTAGCTGAATTACAGTGTAACTCTGAGAGAAGTGTTAATATTGGTACCAAAACCATCCATTAGACAAACTGCTGTCAGGTGACTATATAGTTTTTATAATTTATTTATGAATAACCTGTTTGTTTGGGTTTTTTTTCCTTAGAATAACTCGAGCCTGTATATTTGGAAAGTACTGAGTGAGCTCCCCCTAGGTGTGTGCTCCTCTGTGGAACAGAAGTGGGTGGAGAGGGGAAAGAAATTAATAAATCTACAGCCAGGAGCCATACAAATAACTTCATGTAGTTCTTGACTTGCTCATAATTGAATACAGAAAGTCCTCAAGAAAATCTTTCAAGTACAGATTGTGCCTACAGGTAAGGAATATATATTTGCTTTCCAACATTAAAACACCTGAGATTATTTTCAATTACAGAACCAAAATGTAGGTAAATGACCCATATTTCTTGTAATATGAACATTTACTGACAGAATAATACAATCACATACTCAAACATACTTTCCTGTTTCTTTTACACAGACACTTCCCAAGTAGTTTAAGCAGAAACACAAAACTGAGACTTCTTGCAATTAACATTGGAAACTAGAACTTACCAGATTTGGGATAGGAAACCAAAAGGACATCATCTTCTCTAGCATCAAAAGTATCCAAGGATTTTAAAAGTTCTAGAGAAGACCTGGTGGTAAAGGGAATCCCCTTAAATGTGTGTAGGAGCTCTGCCTCGCCGGAGTTGGACATGGTTGCTTAAGTCTTGAGTTCCTGCAAATCAGATAACAGGGATAGGAGGAGGATTTAAAAGTCACTTCTTAGTCAGATGGTTCGAAGTGACAAATTGAGACTCAGCAGCACAAACCTCGTGCTTATATACTTTGCTACACATCATGATGACCTATCAGATATTGATTTTTTTTTTTTTCAGGTAGCTGATAAAGGCAACTGAAATATTAGAGCTAACTTAATAAATAACTGAAATGCTGAGTCATGGAAAATGCATCCCATTTGTCATTTATTGGCCCTTCAGATAAAGAAATGAGGTAATGGTCAAAATGTAATTGTGAAAAATAATGAGAATGAACATTACATGATGCCTTAAAATATGCTTAACATGATTATTCTGCAAGCTATACTTTGTTGGAAACTATTCTTACCTTCCAAGGGAAAAACTGCATCTTAAAATAATTTTAATTATTACAAAAACAATGTCTTATTTTATGTGAATGAATTTTTTTGTTTCGTTTTATCAACTATACAACAGCTTGACATTTCAAAAGTGCAAATTGATTCCAAGTGCTTGAATCTTGTGATGTTAAGGAACCAATGTTTTGAAGATTTTCTGATTTCAGCCTCAGGAATTTTAAAAACAGAGGCACTTAGAGGCAAAATCATTTTTAAGATGTTATATGTCTCTATGAGAAGAGTATAGGCAACAAAAATCCCAAACTGAAAATAGATATTTAAATAGATGTATTACATAGATATTTAACATTGCTTTTAATCCTGTGTGTTTCATGACTAGAAGTGGTTTGAAGATTTTTAAATCTTTTCACAGAATATGCAGATTTATAAAAATAAAAGTCACTTGCAGGAAAGAAGCAGTTCTCCATTAATTATCTGTTTTCAAATGTTTGAGTTTGCTTTTATTTTTTTAAATTTGAATCTGAGGAAATTATTATTAATATTTTTCAAACAGAAAGCTCCACTTTTGTTTAATGTGACCTTAAGCAATGTGAATACATCACAGTAAAATAAATATCTCAGTTATGAACTAAAACATTTTAGAATGTTTGGTATTTTCAATTTTCCTTTCAATGGCCACAAATTAATATACTCTTTTTTTTACATTCTTTTCTTCAAAAATCCAGTGGCTTCACTATTCCTATTGAAAGACTTCCTCAATTTATTCAACTGAGGCCCTTCAATATCTTCAACTCAAAAAACTCCACGGAAATCGTGTTTTAAAATGAAGCAATGATTCAGGATTTTTCCATCTTTACCAATGTTCTTTTTTTATCATAAATAACAACTTGGGTTTGGTCAGAGGAGCTGATTCCCAGATGTACTCCCAGGAGCCCTGGTGAGAAGTTAATAAATAGACATATCCTTCCAAGAAACACCTGAGCAGCCAGGATTGCTCACCAGCAGTAAGGACACTTACCAGCTTCTGTGCTTGCTTATTTCTGGTCCAATCTCCAGAAAAGCCCGCAATGTAAAATTGATTTTTTTCCCCCCGCTTTCCTTTCTCAGCCTCAAAGAGAAGTGATCTTCTCGCCTGTAAAGCTGCCCTTAAAAAGTTATCACCTGCAAAATGTGGCCTGTGCCATCAGTATAATCTGAATTCCACTCATGCAGGGCCAGGTGGGGTTGAAAATCATGGAAAATATGCTCTGGAAAGATGTTCCCTATCACTAAGGATGAGAGGTGATGGGGAATCTTTCCAGGGAGTCAGTGGGGGTACAAGAAACACTTGGATACTGGTAGGAAGTAATTAAGGAATCTCTCTGAGGAGCTCAACATTTTCCTCTTGCCTCCAGGCTGAACACCTAAGCCATGGCTTCATACCTGAAGGTGTCAATACTTAAAAATCTATCCTCTGTCAGCAGATTTCACTGTGCTTACTTCAGGTGTACAAAGTATGTCCAAAGGCATAAAAAACCCCCATTCCTGTCCATATTATTCTGAATGTCTGTATTAATCTGAATACAGACATTTCCAAGGTTTATTTTGCAAGTCATCATTCCAGTTATAGGCATGTAGCACAAGCTAGTAAAACTCTATTGCCTCGACCTGGCAGAAGTAATCTCATTGTAAAATGTTTTGCATATTTACAACGCTCATTCTCTTTCGTTTCCTCCTGCAGTCCTGCTACGTTTTGAATCAGCATATTTGCCTCATCTAATGACTTGGACCTGAATTAATCATTCACAACAGAAATTGCTAAGGTGTAAAACAGAAGCAATACAGTAGCCAGAAAAATCCAGTTCTTTTAGCTGATTTCAGTTGCTTTTTGTAGTAGCTTATCTTTTCGGTGTATGTCATGGCAATCTGGGTTGAAATGAAACTGATTTTTTTTCCTCCCCAAATGCTGCCTGTACTTGGAAAATAAGGCCTATCCCTGCAAGGGAACAGTATTCTGAATTGCAACAACTTAAGGAACAACAGAATATTCAGCACCTTGCAGGAAAAACCTATTATTAAAACTATGCTAACTACATTGCCATAAAAAATACATTATTGTAACCACATTATACAAAGAGAGCACAGGTTTTAAAGAAGACTATGCCAAACTCTCCATCCAAGTTTGATTTTCTTCTTCATCAATGTATATGTGTGCATGTATATATATATATGTAAACATGTATATATAGATATACCAGAACTGCAATACCTATTGCCTGATCTCTGCACCAGGCTGTGAAGAGTTTTTCCCAGTTCCAAGTTCTTCTTGTTCTGATCTCTGCTATCCGTACTGATGGAGCGCACACCTTACCAGCAGGTTTCACAGGTATTTGCTTGCTAGGGAGCAGTGCCAAACTTGGATTTTGGGGGTTCTTCACGATTTGCGCTAAATGCATCTGAGCAGTCGGACACTGCTTCAGTCCAGCTCCTCCTGTCTCCATGGCTGGCTTACCTTCTCCCACCTTGTTGGGTGAGAAATTTCTTTTTTATTGACTTTAAAATTTCAACTCTTCTGTTCCTGCATCTGCCCTGCAAGCTCCAATGCAGACTCACTCTTGTCTGCTTGATAAAAGACAGTACCATGTATATCTCCTTCAGCTGAAGATTTCTCAGCTGAGGCCAGTCTGTTCCCCTCCAAACCCCTCTAAGGCAGCACGTACTAAAAAGATATTGTGATACTGTGGAAATATACAGACAAAGCCATTGTGTTGGTTGCACAAGTGAAAATCTGGGTGTATATCCACAGGGTTCTGAGTGGTTTCAGCTAGCACTCTCAAGCATGATGTTCCTCATTTTTTGAAATGTCCTAAAGCTGTGAAATATTTCAGTGTCGTCGTAATGAATGGAGTGGTAAAACTGATGTGGCCAACAACTGAAATGTCTCCAGTTCATCATTGTTCCAGGTCTGATGAACTCACACATCCTTAAATGAGAAAGGATTTATCTTCACCTGATGCACCTGGGAGAAGAATTTCACTTGAAGGGTTTCATTGAAATCCCTATTTTTTTTAATGTTACAAATGAAGTGTCTTGTCTAAGTTTATGGCCAGGGGCTATTTAATAGAGACAGCCTGCAAAATAATGGATGCAGCACGAGTGCTCAAAATGTTTGGGAAGTTAGGGCACCTCAGTGTCTGGATGCTGAGAATTTAGGAACTTCACCCTGGGCTTCTGTGTAGCTCTAAAGAAACTCAGTTGCAGGATGGATGTAGGGCTGCCCACAAGACATCAAGACTCTGCCTTAGTGTACTCTGAGCTTGTCACAGCTATCAGGGTGTGTGACTTAGCCATGGCTGTATTACTGGAATGGGCTGTACTGGACCCCCGTGCACTTCCAACAGCAGTTCTCTTCCTGGTACGGCTTCCCTGCAGTGTCTGAGTGTTTTCAGAGAAGCCTCCCTGTACATCATCACTAATCAAGAGCTATGAGTTGACAACTTTGATTCCAGAAGTCTCTGACTTCAGCGGCACTGCTATCAGAGGCAGCTGTGCCTGTGTTTAGGTGATGCTCTAAAGGAAGTCAGCCCTATGTGCAGAGTCATGTTGCGTTTATGGCGTGGCAGATTATGAAGTTCCCTGACCTTCCTCCATCCCTCTTAGTCCAAGTCATTGCCTGAGGATGGTTCGTGCCACATCCACAGCTGATACAGCTTATCAGAGCTAATCAGAACAGTGCCACTGCTGCCAGCAGAGCGCTGCCCTGGCACAGGTGGCAGGCCAGTGCCACCACTCAGGTCACTGCTATCTCTCCTGCCCTGCAGCTGCACATGACGACACCTCCAGGGCATGAACACACATGGAATGAGGACATGAAGGGGTGGCAGGGGGATAAGTGGGCAGGAAAGAAAATCAAATGAGGATTTTAGCCTTCATTGGTCTAAAGATGTGATGCTGTGTGCACGCGGGTGGGCTCAGCCAGATAAGCCCTTTCCCTTGTCTGTCAGGGTGGGGTGGCCTAGGGGCATTCCTGGGAATCCAGGGAGAGAGGACAGGCCATGGAGGCCTGAATTATTTTCTGCTTATCTTTTTTGGCCCATTGGCACAAGAATTACAGAAATCAATGAGTCACCCTGTTATTGCTGATGTACAAGCTTTTCAAGTGGCGCTAGGAACTTCACTGGTGGCTTGAAATGCTTTCAAATTGTTTTGATTTGTCAGCGTAACTGGATAGAAATATTTTGAAGCACATATGCAATAATAGGCTCCTATGGGGAGCCAGAAAAATTCCAGAAAAAAATGTGATTTGTGTGGTTTTGATGTGTGTTTTTCATAGATCTACACCATGTGGAGCATCACTGCACACAGAAAAAAGTCTGATGGCAAATGCTATCCTGTTGGTCCACACACTGCCTTTAAATCCAGCATCTAGCTGGACACAGCTACATATTAACATTATCCCTGATTTCAATGTTCTTTAAGGTCTCTCAGTCCCAAGTTATTAGGCATGAGCTGTAAAACGCTATAGGAAAATCAGGAGATGATCGAGAGGATCTGGAAAGCACCAGGAAGAAAGCTGACTCCTTTAAAGCTAACACCATTAAAACTCGATCTCGCCCAAAACTGTTAGTCACTCCTTTACATACAAATTCCAAAGTCCAAAAGGAAGTTATTTGGCTGGCATTTATAACAGCTTTCTGTGATTTGTGATGGGAACAGCAATCAAAACACAGGACAGATCCAGACCAGATAAGTGAAGCACAAATTTTGTGCCAGTTCTTTGCCTTCGTGTCATTCAGTGGCTGAGTAAAGTTCTGCAAAGTGTATATCTCTTCTCTCTTTTTATGAATTGTTGGGGGGTTTTTGTTTGTTTTTCTTTTTTTAAAATATGTTCCCATGTTACATGAAACTTTTAAGCATAGGATAGTTACACAGGAAAGAGAATTCCTACTGCACACTTGTCCTCTCTGGCAGAGTCGGGATGTATTTCAGAACAAGGGAAGAACAAATCAGGACTCTCTGCCACACAGCATTTTAGTCTTAATATTGGACAGAGTCAAAAAACCCCAACTTTTTGTGATTCCAAATGAAGCTTTCAAAACAGATGTTTTACAGCTGTCCAGGCCTTTTCCTGGGATGGAGCATAGCTCATAACTCCTCCCATCATTGGAGGTATCATTTTGGTTTAGACTAAAAGGTACAAATGGCTCTATAGCCCTGTAGTCGAATCACGTACCGTGTAATTTCATCCAGTTGCACTGGTCAGATGTCCACAGCCTGTGGCACACAGCTGTATTTTCCATCTAGTCATATTTGAAGTCTTCATTCCAAAGGACAGGGAAGTCACTTCAGCCGTTCCTTTCCTGGGAGCTAATTATTGTCAGTTATAACTCATGTCTCAATGCTAACTTAGAAAAGGGATTTTTCCAAATGGGAACAGCCATGAATCAACCTACCTTGTTTTTTCTAAGCCTTTCTGGGAGGTGCTGAAATATAAATGGCTTAAAATCCATCATTCATCTGACCTGGATTTTCCATGCACACCATCATCCCAAGAGAAAGTATTACAGCCAAGATTTACAACATACAGGGCAGAAGACTCGGTGAGTCCCAGTCTCTTTGGGATTTATTTCCACCATAACTCTTGCACCAAGCAGGGACAGAGTGGGAGGATGTCTGTGGGTTTGGGCATCAGAATGCCATGAGGAGGGGCTGCTGGCTCTCCAGCTCCAAGGGCTAAATACCTGCTGCTCTCAGAGACCCCAGGTGTGATCAGGATCCTGCTGGGCCAACACAGCACACAAACCAGGACTGGAACAGTCTGCCTGTGCCCTGTGTGGGACAGAATTATCCTGGGAACTGCTGCCTGGAGTGTGTCCAAAGAGGCTGGAACGTGTCCAAAGAGGCTGGAACATGTCCAGAGAAGGACAATGAAGCTGATGAAGAGCACAAGTTCCATGAGAAGCAGGGAGCAGCCTTTTCTCTTTTAGTTTGGAGAAAAGGAGGCCCAGGGGGGACCTTGGTGCTCTCTAAACCCCCCTGAAAGGAGGTTGTAGCCAGGTGGGGATCAGTCTCTTCTCCCAGGTAGGAAGTGGCAGGACAAGAGGAAGTGGCCTCAAGTTGCAGCAGGGATGATTTAGATTAGATAATAGGAAAATTTCCTTCATGGAACAGCTTGTCAAGTACTAGAACAGGCTGCCCAAGGAGGTGGTGGAGTCAGCATCCCTGGAATGCTCAGAAAACACGTGGATGTGGCACTTGAGGATGTGGCTTACTGACAAATGTGGTGGTGGTGCTGGGTTGAGGGTTGGAATTGATGCTAGAGGTCCTTTGCATGAATCTAGAAACCAGGCTGATTTTAGGCCAGCTCAGAACCTTTCCGAGTTGACATGATCATGGTTGTAATCTGCAGGTTTAACAGCCCTTTTTCTCTATCAGATGTCTGAAATCAGGAATGAACATTAAGTTGAATCAAACTAATTAACCCCTTCTATCTGGCTATTAGATACTGTTTCCACTAATTAATCTATATATATAGAATATATACATCCATGTAAACACCAATTCCAGTAGCTATTTTGTGCATTCAAGTTACCACAATTTTTTCCCTCAAAAGAGACACTCCAACAACTGCACCCTGAGAGCGTTTTCCAAACACTCCTGGAGCTCTGGCAGCCTTGGGGCCGTGCCCATTCCCTGGGGAGCCTGTTCAGTGCCCCACGACCCTCTGGGGGAAGAACCTTCTTCTGATATCCATCCTAATCCTCCCCTGACACAGCCATGCCCTTGAGTCCTGTCACTGGTCACAGAGAGAAGAGATCAGCACCAACTTCAGTAAAATAAATGGAGTTAAAATATTGGTGGGGAACTACCGCTGCAAGATTTTTCTGAGTGGGTATTAAGTGCAAGATTTCCACCTAAATAAGCAATAAGAGAACAGCAACCCCAAATCCAACCACTGTTCTACCTAGGTCAGTTTTTGTTTTCATTAGCAATTACTTTTTTTTCTGCAGAGTATACCAGCAAATCCCAAAAGTTCATTGATGCAGAGTGGAGTGTCTCCACCACTAATGAATGACCATATTCAGCTCTAAAAGTCTTGGGTAAGACTTCTGTAACTTTCAGAATATATTTAAAGAATAATGTCTTATATGCAACCACATCACAAAAACCACGACGTAATTTAGCTGAAATAATTATCCTCGTCTCACATGATTGAGAAATCAGGATCCAATCCACATTAACAAGGCTAAAAACCTTTTAAGACTGCTGGGCCACCAGCCACATCAATCTTTAAATTCATGGATCTTAGATGTCATCCAAGGTCCTCCGAGACCTCCTAGATGTCATCTAGGTCCCCAGGATTAATATTTCACATTGGCTGTCTTTTTTTCCAGAGTTATCTTGCCATAATAAATTGTGTGATTAAGGTGTAATATGGGGTTATCTGTGAGTTCTTTTTTTTATCATTCTACTTGTTGACTCACTGGCTTCCACGCGGCCAGTTCCAGAAACTTCCATTCACAACAGAAACACCTCAATTACCTGCCTGAGTGCACAGTTTCTTAAGATGCACTTCAACCAGCTAATTTCTTCAAAATTCTCTCCTGCTGTCAGCTCAGTAACAACTTCATGAGTTATTTTATCTTTCTCTGAAGAAATGAAAATGCTTCTGAAGATCAACAGGTTAAATGCAAAATGGAGTGAATTAGTGCCAGTATTACAAATCTGGAATTCCAGCTGGTTTTCACAAAATTGCCCTCCGTTTTCTGCGTTTTCAGATCCTTATTTCTTATACTTGTACCATTCTGTTATCATTATTATACAAAGAAAATGGAGCTGGTTGAGGGATAAAAACAAAATTTAATGGAAGAGAAAGGACATGCAGTTCATTTCTGCATATTGGATTGCAGTCAAATTCCTAAAATTATCCTTCACATAATAGAAAATATAGACAGCAAGTATAAATATCGAAATACAGACTCATATTTCTTCATGGTTTCAAGTGTGTCCAGCATTTTCCCTCAAATCCTTGCACCTAATTAAAAAATATTTCTTCCTTTCTTGCATGAATGTAACTCTAGGCTCAGTCCTGTGTTTTGTCCTTAGTAAATCAGAAATGATACTGATTTTTTTGTGAGCAGTGTGTTTATGTATGGATGGCAGGATCTGGATTTTTCATTACTAGATCTGACTGATGGAAAAATAGGTGGGTTTTAGGATAGAAATAAAAATATTACCACCTGCAGTAATGTCACTTTGCAACAATTGTTGAAGGATGAATATAAAATGAAATAATTATGTACAAGACTTCTTTCAATGTGTATGCAGAAGTCACACACATATATGAAAGACAGGACTTTAGAATGTGAAAATGAATATATGAAATGAATATATGTAAATGTAATCTGGATCTTCTTTTATTCCTAAAACCAGAGATGGTCAAATAAATATTTATGATTTGTGCAAACATCTTACAGAGTTATTAGGTCTATTTCTTTTATTAAGATTGTAGAGTGATTTATCTTTACGAGAGTGAAAGACTTGGCAGCACAGGTCTGCTCTCATTATCTGGGAGCACAATAAGCAGTAGCTACGTCACTCTCATCTGATGAAGATGGATTCAAATCTCCAAGCTATTTTTCAACTCCTTTGGTTGCTTTTTTTGATGGAATGTGAAAGAGAAATGCAGCAGAAAAATGGTGCAGCCAGCCAATATCACACACTTTAATACAAAATTAATGCTTATTAATTTCTGAGACATAAACCTAGAGGTGTACCTTTTGTGCTGGGCATTTTGCCACCATTTGGCATTAAGTGAGTAGATAACACTTTGATTGCTTTGAATTAATTTCTAAATAGCCCCTAAGTTATATTTATGGTATTTATTTGCTTAGCGAACAGAGGCCAGTTCTATCACAAAGGCATATTTCTGCTGACCAGCAACAAATAGTATAATAGACATTCCTTCTTTAATAAACGTATAAAATAAGGGGTTGCAAGCATTAGGGCTTGAATGCAGTTCTTAATCTCTCCATTTCAAGCTCTGGAATGTGATGATCCTGGTTTTAGATAACAATAGAAATATCAAATAATATGAATAAGAAAGTCAGCTTAAAATTCATAAACGTGTTTGTCTTCTGAAGCTGAGGAAGTGAAGTTCTCCCTCTGACTGACACTTCTTGCTGTTGTAGAGGCACATCAGAGCCAGAAGGTTGTTAGAGGATGTAAACTCAGGCACTTTAGAGCTGCTACATCTCTCCTGCTGCCTTCCCCCAACACCTCTGAAAGTCGTTGTGCTCTTCCTCATGTGAGGGAGGGGAGGTGCAAGGCCTAGAGATGTACAAGACAATTATTACTTGTCTGGAGGTCTTGGAGAGGTGTCCAAAACCCCAAGGCTAAGTCCCTTTGTCTATCTATGCATGAGCAGGCCCAGAGTCAGTGGGATCTCCCCAGACACCCACAGCACACGCAGGCTGGGCTTTCTCCAGAGAGCAGCTTGTGTGCTGTGAAAGTGGATCAGCCCATCCTCTTTCTAGCCAGGAGACCTCCAGATTTCTGATCACCAGAGAAAGGGAGAAGGATGGTTAAGCCATGCCCCTATGTTGGAGAGATGCTTTCATTCCCTTTCTGACACCTGAGACCTTCCCCACCAGCACTTGCAGGATCACCCTTTCAGACCCATCAGTAGCTTTCCCCTGTCACTCTCCTGTCCACACCGACCTCAGCCACACCTCTGCTCCTCTCCCCTCTCTTTCTGGTTAGCTGCAATTCTCATAATCCCCAGCTCTTCTCTTCCTGAACCCTTTGCCAATAAAAGTACAGTGGTGCCAATAAAAGTACAGTGGTACCAATTTAATTATTTAAAACGTACTTCAAGTTCTGCATAATTGAAGGCATTTGGATCTGACAGCATTTATGACCCTCTCAAACAGTACTGACAGAGGCAGCCTGTGGCTTCCTTTATCTGGTTTCTACCTATCACTTCAGTGTTACCCAAGTGCAATTTAGATTTGATAACACAACGTAGCCCTTTGGACTACTCAAATCATATGAAAAACGGCCTTGCCGAAGCCACCTTAAAACATCCTCCTGCACATATTCAATGTGGGCATTTTGCACAGATGTATCCGGACAGCTTCATTCTTTTTGGGTGTCACTGTGTTGCTACTGGCCTGAATGTGTAGAGTTAACTATGCAGCAAATGAGAAAATTGTGAACATCTTAGATTTGGGAATCATTGTTGAAACTCTAGAGAATGAGAAATATTGACAAATGCTTCGTTTCATTTTTCAACCCAGAAAAAACCCTAATTTAAATGATCCCATTTTTAGCTTTGCCATTACTATGCAAGCAAACTTCAAGAGAATGAAGGATTTAAAACACTTAGAACTGATAATTAAACTGTCTTTTCATCATACACTGGTAATATAAGTGATGGTGCCCTGTAATACAGGGTCATAGGCAGGATGATTTTGTGCTTGAAAAAACAACATGCTTTTAGGACCCGTATCTCATACAGAACTTAAATCCTGTATTATCTTCTGGAGGATGCTGTACCTGCTAGCTAGAAGATCGATCACTTGACTTGCATTAGATTTGACACCTCTGAATGCTTTTAGAAGCAGAGTTTGGTGGGCTTAGATTGATATCCTTAAAAGTGAAACATCACACACCAATGTAAGTTTAGGATAATTGCCTGAGTTGGAATTTACAGGGGACTAAGAGAAAAATGTTTCATATTGGGTAAGTGGGTTTATTTGAAAAGGAAGAAAAAAAACAAAGTTAAAGAAGAATAGAAATACCAATAACTGAGTTACTACTTCTTTCACATTAGAGCAAAAGGCACCACAGTGAGATCAAACTCAGCAATCCAGATCCTTTGCTCCGGAGGATTGTTTTGCTATTAATTTTTGTGTGTTTTTTTTTGTTTTCAGGGGGCTCCATTTGTTTTCTTGCTTCTCTGAAATGCAATAAAAGCTTTTTGAAAATCTGACTGATGAACTGCACTAGGCAGATTTCCAAAGCAGAGGCATCTCCCAAAGCCTATTGAAATGAAAAAAAAGTCTTCATGTGTTCATTTGGTCCAATAGAAATATAGATCTGTTCCTACTTTATTTGGAGACCATCCCCTATAATTCACTGACTCAGGTTGACCAGTCCTTTAAGTGCTCAGCCCAAATGAGTCTAATTCTCTTCCTATGTATCTGAAGAGTGGTCTCCCTTCATCCATCCAGGGCAGGCCTATCTCTGCCTCCAGGAAGAGGATCAATCTCCTTTTCATTGACATCAATTCAGGCACCAAGAGATGAGCAGCCAGGCACCGGAGTAACTGTAACAGCTGTCTGACTGATTAGTGACATAACATATATTTTAGTCATCAATTATCTTGAATAATTTCAACCTGAATTTCAGCCCTGTCTTGAGCAAAGCTTCCTTCTGAACTAACTTGCATTGGGCTGATGGCATTGATTGATGCCATTAACAAATGAGCCAAATGAGAACCAGGTGACTTGAATTATTCAGCCTGGCATCCAAAGGCATAAACATGCATAAAACAGGCTGCCGGCTGCCCAACACTCTGCATGGCATCTCTGTTTCCCGGGGTACCTGTTCCTGAGAAGTGCTTCTCAGAAAGAAAAGCTCATCTGAGGGGATTAGGTGTGAATGAAAATCAGCTTTCTCCCACTTGAGCCCATGGGGAGAAATCATGGAGGCTGGGCCTCTGCAAACACTTTGTTTGGCATGGTTATTCCCTACACTAAAGCTTATTGATTTTCTGACATATCTGCTTTACCGCTTGAAATATTCCCTGGATGCCCACACAGCAGATTGTTGATGTTTTGAAGCATCCAGTGAGCATCAGAGAAGCTGAGGAAATTTCTATTTTCCATCTATCTGTCTCCTGCAGATACAAAGGTTTCAGCAGGAAAACCTCTCAGCATTTCAATAATTAATTCAGATTCTCTCCTTGTGAGGCAGAAGCATTTTGCAGGCTGTGGATTTTTTACTGGACTCATGTTCAGAGCTCTCAGGTTCAGTCCTTGACTCAGCAGAAGCTGGGTGCCTGTGGCCTTCCCCCTGTTTGCACAGCAGAGGTGACACAGGGACATTGGCACAGAACTTCTCCGTCAAAAGATCTAATGTCAGAAGGATCAGGTGCTATTCACTTCAAAGCAGTGGTTCATGGCACCTTGTTATGGCTTTTCACAGACAAAGTTGAATTCGGGGAGTGTACGTGGGAGATGGATGTTTATTTCCATAACACCATGAGGAAAGCTTTGCAGTCCTAGCTCTCTTCCCTTTTCCCTACTCCTACTTTTAGAAGGCTATGTGTATTTTAACTAGATGTAGTATTGATCTGGTAAGACGGAATAAAACCCTAACAAAGCAATTAAGTGGAGAGAAGAAAAAAGAAGTGGCCTGAAACTACTTGTGTTTGCCATAGTTCTAATGCTTTACAGAGATCAACCTTCAGTAACACAAAGGACAATTTTTTCCTTTGTTGTTCCCTTGCAAATTTTTTCAATGTGCAGGAAAGGATGCACACATTTGGCATAAATCAGTACCTAAATATCATTTTTAGCTAAAGCCAGGCCAAGGTGAGAAGAAGCCAAAGCATTTATGAAAAGCAAACGAGGGAGTTTGCAAAAACTTCTTAAAACACAGGAACAAACAGCTAGACACACCGAGGTTCATCTTGCCCAACTTTAATGTCCACCAAGGGGGCACTAAAGCTCCCTCTGTGATAACTGGGAGCAGCCTACAAGGTGTGTACAGAGGAGATCCAGCGTGGTCACTCTCAGGTGACTTTGCCCAGGAAGGACAACGGCATTTAAGGATGCAGCTCACTTAATTTAGAAATCTACAACAGACAGAGATATATTGTGCCCTAGAAATGCTAATTTCTCTTTGCTGACCAGAACAGAAACTTGGGGAACAGTTCAGATAAGGACTAGGTTTAGATTAGATACTGGGAAGAAACTATTCTGTATAAAGAGTTCTGAGGCCCTGGCACAGGTTGCCCAGAGAAGCTGTGGTTGCCACATCCCTGGAAGTGTTCAAGGCCAGGCTGGATGGAGCTCTGAGCATTCCCCACTCCACCTGCTCCACATGGGCATATCTCTTATGCTAAAGACAGGTGAG
The DNA here is from genome assembly GCA_013390045.1 of Picathartes gymnocephalus. Taxonomy (NCBI): domain Eukaryota; kingdom Metazoa; phylum Chordata; class Aves; order Passeriformes; family Picathartidae; genus Picathartes; species Picathartes gymnocephalus. Next base: position 101,774 of record WEKY01058239.1, read on the forward strand.
TCCTGTACTCCATAGTCTCCCCATCTGGCAACATATTTGTATACACAGATCTTTAGGACATCAGACTTATTGCACATCCTTGTTCCCAGAAGGGATGGGAGTACCTGTGTAGCCTAGGAGATAGATTATTTTAATTTATAGGTGTAAATACAGAGGGAAATTCTGCAGTTTATGCTGTCCAAGAGTCTCAGCTATTATTTGCCCAAAAACCCCAAACCCTCTCTCTATGAGCTCACATAGGATGCCATCACTCTGCCTCCAGCTCTTCTCCTGCAGAGGTGAGAGGGGTAAATTCAAATCTATATCCATATGAAATCATGGGAAACTCTGGAGTCTGGTTTTAGATGTTAGGAAAGTTCAAGACAGGGTAGTCACCTCAGACTAGAAAGTTGCAAATTTTCCTCTGTGCTTAGAAATCTCTGGGAGCAGTTTCCCTGAAGAAGCAAGGTCAGCTTCCTGCTATCAGCAGAGGGGACCTTGACCACTCCGCAAGAAACAACCACATCACAACCCAGATAGGAAAGATTGCACACTTTCAGTCAATGCCTTTCCTTCAGGAGGCCCTTTACTTTTTGTGTTGTACACCTTGTACAAACAGAATGAAGTAAACCCTGTATCCTAAATAGAGGTGGACTGCAGAGACATCAAGTTTACTGAGAGACAGAACAAGGGTTCACCAATCAAGGGGGGCTGTGCTGACCTGCGGGTGCTCTATAGTTACGAAAGCATTGTCCTTGCATCACCAGAGAAATAAACTGTGCTTTTACCTGTTGCCATCTGACACATATAGCTCAATCATAAATAACTAGCTGATGCACCCATTGAACTGCTATTTTCAGGTCGGAGTTTCTTTCTGTGCTCCCAAGAAAAGCAACATCAGCATCATTTCCCAGACTCATGGAAAAGTTAATCAACTGTGTCCTGTATCTTTATTTCTTCATTTCACTAGGTGTGTGGCCCTCCTCAAGTGTAAGTCCGAATTGCAGTAGAGAGCACAGGAGTGACACTGCTGAAGCCTGTAACATGAGCCTGGATATGTATAGTATATTTTTGCCCTTGCGATGGCCTTCATGGATGAGCTAGCAGTGAATTTGTAGGATCCTGTGCTCTGACTTTTCAGGATTCTTGGACACTGGCATATGCAGTCATTTCAAACTGGCTGGTGGGCTTAAAGCTCAGTTAATTAGCCTCTAACTGAATAAAACTGCACTTGTTTCCATCAGTTTGCACTAGTTGCTGTCTTGCTTTTTTGGGACTATGCCAGGCAACTCCAGTTCTTGCTTTCCTTTGTGTTATGTGGCTGAACCAAGAGTATTAGCATAACGTAGCCTTGCTTCAGTATCAGTAACTGGAGGGAAAAACTTAGTTTCTTCAACAGCCTGCATTTTCTGCAGCTTTTAGAAGGAATATATAAAATATGGTTTGCCAAAGCCTTTCTGGTCTCACTCCACAGTGTAATTTCATACACCATTTTTCTTCAAGGTTGGCTGGGGGCAATGTTATTAAAAAGTTCAAGCTAAAGCAGTGGAGAAAGGGAAAGAAGGCAAAAAGCAAGGGACTGATTTCCCCACTGACATGTGGCAAAACCTAAAAATAATTTGGTGAAGTTGGAGTGGAATGAACTCTCCAGGGAGGTGTGGAATCACTGTCACAGGAGGTGTTTAAAGAAAGACCAGATGTGGCACTTATTGCCATGGTCTGGTTGACAAGGTGGTGATCAGGTTGGATTGGATGGTCTCAGAGGCCTTTTCCAACCCAAATGATCCTGTGATTCTGTGACTGCTAAACCAGGGCTGACCCAAACAGCTGGAATTACACCAGGAACCATAATCAGAGCTCAAAACCCTTACTGAAATGACATGCAACTGATGATATACTAGTTAACATCATTGGTTAGTACAGAAAAAAAGATGCTGTTGACCATGGGCAGAAAGCAGGTGGAGGGGGCACATGCTCATGGGGACTTAGAAGCAACTGTAGAACAGGATTTTCCTTCAATAGACCCAAGGTGGGACCCTACTTTACCTGGGCTGGAGATAGTTTAACAAGGTACCAGAGATGGGTATTATTTGGTATAAAGCAGGCTATACTGAAAACCATGAACTGATCAAAACTGTATGAGGTAAAGCAGGACAGGATTGAGACTTTAATTGAATGACTGAAGGTGACTGCCAGAAAATACACTAATCTGGATCCTGAGAATCTGGAGGAGGCTGTACAGTTAGAAACTATCTTTATAGGGCAATCGGCCCTAGATACTAGAAGGAAAATCCAGAAAATTGAAAGACCGGAGTGGTGAGACTCAGGAAAGTTGTCAGATGAAGCTTGGAAAGCATAGCACAACAGGGACAGGGAAAAGGAAATGTGGCAGGCTAGAAGGGAAAACAAGAGACAAAAGGAAAAGGAAAGGAAAACAAGAGAACCTACTTGGAACTCTAGAGGGTGCTAAGGAACCGTCCAACACGGCAGGAAAAGGAGGAAGGCGAGGCAGAACAAGGGGAAGGGGAGGTGGGAGGATCCCATCGTTTCCCCGACAACGATTAGAGAAAAACCAGAGCGCACTTGGTAAGGAAAAGGGGCATTGGAAGCGGGAATGTCTGCAGGCTGGGAAGCTGGACCCTGCCTTACAGCCTGCTACATGAGAAGATGAAGATTGAAGGGAAATGGGGGATTCTACCCCCACTGAACGCCTGAGGCTGGGGAAAGAAGTGAAATTTTTGGGAAGCACATGGGCAACTTATTCTGTACTGAATACATGTAAAGGAAAGCTTAGTAAGCGACAAAACCGGGAGACCACTCCCAGCGTGACTTCAGCGCTAACAACTTTATTGAGGCCTAGCTGGGGGGGCGTAAGGGTGACGCGCGTGCCGCAGGTCTCCAGGCTCGCGTGTTCCGCTGCCAAGGCTTGCTGTCCGCTACTCCAGGATCCAGTCGGGCACCGCCGATTCAGGTCTTTGAGATCGACGGCAGGTCGCTGCTAGGCGAGAGTGTCCCTCGTAGTTCTTCTCCCTCTGATATCCGACGACTCCAGACAACGAGGAAAGCAGGGCCCTGAAGGCTCAGGAGGCCACCTTTTATACAGTCTCGGCCTCTCTCTGATTGGTCCATTTTCAATCCGCCCTCTCATTGGTTCTTTTTGGTTTTGAAAAGGGTCCTGTCTTTCATTGGTCTGAGTTCTGATTGGTTACGCTGGATTGATTGCCTCACGTGGGTGAGGCAGCTCTTGGGTGCTTCTAGAAAGGGTTTAGGTCTCTTAAATGGGAGTACAGTAAGACAGTCATAAATGCCCTTTTGGTAAACAACAACTTACAACAATTAACTGTGACTTAACTTCAACAACTTAGTCCTTAACAATTAGCAGTAATTAATCTTGATAACGTTATTAACTTGTATAATTAGATGACTGGTTTATAACAGTAAGGATGTGGTAAATGTAAATTGGTAAACTGGTGTATTGTAAATTGTAAATTGCAAATTGTTAAATGTAAATTGGTATATGTAATAAATGTACACAATGTGGTAAATGCACCTGGTGCTACAGGGGAAAGTGAAACTCGGTCATTTTTACAGCCCATGAAATTTAAATTAGGCAAGAACTGCAGTACTCATCAGTTTCTACACATGCCTGAATGCTTAATCCCCTTGTTGGGGAGAGATTTATGGGGAAAACGGGGTGCTCTGATAACTTGAGGGGACCTGGAGGAGACCTGTGGGCTGTTTCTCCAAACAGCTGGACAACGTGAGCAGAGGATGGCCAGAATGCTTGCTAGCACTTCCTGCAGCTGTTCTACTGATCCAAGAGGCCAGGAAGCTCAGGGCTGGACAGCACAGCACTGGTTTTGTCCCTCACATGGTGACACCCATATTAGAGATAAAGGAGGGGCATTGCCTATCCTCCAGCAGGATGTTCAAATACCAAGTTGTGCTCTTGGAACAGGATGATGTAGAATTAAAGATGACAGCAGCCACAAATCCAGCTGTGTTCCTCGATCCAAAGGCAGTGGGTGAGGCAGACCTGACACAGGACGGTCTCCAAACCATGGAACAGGTACATTCCAGCAGAGCTGATTTGCAGGATGAACCAATAGAGAATCCTGATTTAGAATTATTTACAGATGGCAGCAGTTTCATGGAAGATGGAAATAGATGGCAAGATATGCAGTGGTGACTGCCACTGAGGTCTTAGAAGCTCAATCTTTACCAATTAACACATCAGACCAAAAAGCAGAGATAATAGCACTAAAACAAGCATTGAACTTGGCAGTGGGCAAAAAGAGTGAATATTTGGACTGATCCTAGATATACATTTGTTGTGATTCATGCCCATGGAGCCATATGGAAGGAAATAGGACTGTTACCAGCTCAAGGATCATCTATTCAACACAAAGAAGAAATTTTACAACTTTTGAAAGAAGTTAAAAATCCAAAGGGAGTGGTAGTGATGCATTGCAAAGCACATCTATCTGGACAAATTAATGTTAGAGTGGGAAACCAACTGGCAGACAAAGCAGCTTGAGGATTAGCTGAAAAAGGCATCCCAGAGTTAGTGCCACAAAAAACCCCTGACATATCTGAATTTAAGGCTAATTCTGACAGTGAGGACCAATGTTTAGAAAACATATTAAAAGCCACTAAGAATCAAGAGGGATGGTGGATAACAAACAGCCAACAAGTTATTGTTCCACTTCCTGTAAGGAGGAAAATAATGGGAAAAGAACACAACAAATCCCACGGGGGAATTGAGTCCCTGACATCTAGTCTCCAAAACTCTGTACTCAGTGTGGGAATGACTGAAATAGAAAAATCAGTAACAGTGAAATGTCCAATTTGTTTAAAAGACAATCCCATAAGCAGGAAAAGGCCACCTCCTGGAACAGTTAAAGACAAGTTTCACAAGCCTTAAAGGGGAGAATGTTGCCAGATGAAAAACTGTTTGCATCTGGTGGGTTAATACAATGACCATTCTTGAAAAACCACTGGCCTGTGGAACTGCACAATGCTTATTCTGTAGGAAGAAGAACTGGAGAGCAACCAGCCCAGTTGTGGCAACTTCTATCAGTTCACCAGGCAGTCAGATTTGACTTTGGGGTCACCAACCACCAGGGACCACCAAAAAGACCCCCAGGACAGGAAAACACATCTGCAGGTAGGAGGGAAAATATGTTAATGATTTTGGGGAAATGATTATCGAATGTATGTTTATTGCAGGAAAATCAATGAATATGTGTGTAAAATAAAGTCTCTAAATAGGAGCTTTTTCTGTATTCAGCATGCACAGTATTTCAGAGGATATCCCCTCATGCATCCAGCCAAATAAAGAATGCCTGCTTCTTAATGCTACATTGGTGTTGAGAAGTTTCTATTTTTACCTATTTTTGGTAAAACTGGAAGGACAGTGTTAAAGCAATGCCATAAAAACTGAAGAAGAGTAATCAATAAGTTTCAGTAAGAATTAATTATGATATCCTTTTGGAGTGGTCACTGTTTCATGTCACACTGCTGCTTTTTCTTTAGGGATTTTTTTTTTTGTCACTTTATCTGCCATTTCTTCAGTTGGATCATTCCAGAATTTGAGATTATCATATGACTGAACTGCAGCTAAAATCAAGTGATGATCTCATGAATTATCACACTGGTAATAAAAAGCCCCAAAAAACATTGGTAGTTTGTACTTCTTTTCCACATTGAATCCCACCAATTTCAAAAGCCATGCATGTAAGAAAAACTGTTTTACAGTTCTGCCAAGTCTTTTCTTCTAAGACTTCTATAATACATCAAAGAATTTAGGAGAAGGAGACAAAAAGAATATTGGTCAATTCCTATGTAAATACAATGTCAGTAGGTCATGTTTCTTTCTTTACTTCTTTCTTTCTTATTTGACCATCAAGAGTCAGAAACCTCCTTCCAGCAGACATGGATGGATGGATGGACAGATGGGGAAACTACTGCTAAGGCACATTTATACTGCACCACTACTTTTATTATTAGAGAATGGCAAATGGGTTTTAGCCTGCCTTGGGAGAACACATTAAGCTCATTAATCCATTGGTTCTGCTCTGCAACTCTAAAATGCACCACCAGGGCTAATGATTCACCAGTTTAATGTGAAAGGGCTGTGATTGCAACAAGGGACAACAAGTCTCACTAGCTGCTGTCCTGCCTTTAACAAACATTTATGCAGCAGTTCCAGGTGGTTCCCAAACACAAATAGTTACACATTAGTGCAGAGCAATTTTTTCTGTCTCAGCTATTCAAAAGAGAAAGATTAGGAGAACACAATTACATGCCTGTAATAACACTCTGGATAGCCATGAGCACTAACAGAAATTTTAAGCAATTCTACAAGATAGAGAAAATTTATGGGTCATTGAATGGAACCTGTGAATATAACCAGCTGTAGGACTAATAGTATCCAGAACAGGAGAATCAACATGTAATCCCTATGCTGCAAGGGATTTAGGGGGACTTGGCTGGCCATGCAGGAAGTTTGGGAGTGGGACCTGGGAGTGGACAGACTCTCAGCTGCAGGACTGACATAGCAGGACATGTCCAGGTAAGAGGGCTGATGGCAGAGCCTTAAAATGGGAGGTACAAGAGTTGCTGCCTATGAGTATGTATATATATATATATGTATATATGTATACATATATATATATATTTTTGCATATGCATACATATATGTTGCATATATATATATATACACACACACACATATATCTACATACAAACATATACATATAACTGCATATATATTATATACATAAAATGCTGGATGTAGTTATTATATGGCAAATTCTTTCACTTCCAAGTCAATAGATTGGATCTACAGAGGTAGGACAATGTGAGTGCAGGGGTAGAAAAGGTACTGGAGGATGGAGAGAAATCTGAACTCCATTTAAACAGGTCAGTAACATGACCTTCAACCCTCTCCCCTCAGGGTAGGGGCGGGGAGAGAAATAATTGGGAATGAACAAACTCAGAGACCCTTTCTGCTCATAGAAGGGAAGGGTCAGGCCTGCAGAGATCTCATTATACCCTTCACTGAACTAGTTAAATATCTAAAATAAGAACCTGTAGCCACTGCTGTTCTCCTGATCTCTCTGGAAGGTTTTAGAAATCCCTTCAGAAGAGGAAGAGAACCAGGCCAAGAGAATAACAAAAAGAGACAAGCAGAAAAAATTAGGAATTGCCAGTGACAAAAAGGGAAAGAGAGAAAGCAAAAACCTGAAAGGCAGAAAGAGGTAGAGTAGGAGGAAGAGATTGGATTCAACACACAGCACAGAAGCTGCTCCTTCTCCTGGCCACTGGACTGATGAGGATGAACTGAAAGTATAAAGGACAAAAAGACTCCGAGCAGCTTGATACACCAAGAGACCACAGAACCACCTCACAAGAATGCATAACTCAGATGTGATCTGCTTTGCTGTAGGGAGTTTCTTATGGGTAAGTCGTCTTTGACATTCCTCTTTATGGGGTCTCTGCTTGGATTTGGAGTTACCTGGGAAAGATGGAAGGCCATTAGCAATAATAATTTCCCCGATACTAGAAAGAACTGGCCATATAAAAGGCACACACAGAGAAAATAATATTTGCTGCTATTCCAGAGATGTTAACTCAGATGTCAGGGTACCCAAGGAAAAGGAATGAGAAGGGTAGGAGTGCTGGAGGGGCAGAGCAGTTTTCAAGCCAGAGTGGGTATAATATGAAGAAGGGTATTTAAATGTTCTTAATATTTGAGCATGGAGAAGGGTCTACAGCTGGAGAATGATACAGCTTGTGGTGGAAAAAGGGAAAATTGTGTTGAGGATGAAGGTTAGAACAGTACAAAATATGATTTTAGTGACTGCAGGAAGTTAATATATGAAACAATCCTGTTGCTATCACAGTGACTTCAAATGTACAGCAGAATATATGATGGAAACAATGGAAGAAAGATAACAGCTGGAAGGTAGATAACAGTAAGTTTTTACCATAGGAGATCCATATTCTTAATATAAAAGATATAAAAGATGCATATGACAAACATTTAATTCACTCTAGCTGTGTCTTTTCTGTTTTTCTCCTTCTAGTTCCACCAAGTGAGAGGTGAGGAAGGCTGCCTCAACACTGAACTGTAAGTATTTGTCAATCTTGCTCTTTTGAGAAAACAATGAACACCAAAGGCAATACTGGACATTGGTGTTATGACCTGATGGTTGATATTTTCCAGAAAATCTTATTTAGTTGTATTGAAAATTCATGTAAAATCTCCATTACTTTGAATGTGAAGTTATCAATTACTATTTTTATTGATCATCATACTGATTGTATGGTACTGTTCCTGCTGCCTATCTGCATTACTGCAATAATTAAGAGCTTTCTGGTGCAATTTCAATTGATTGGCATTATGAATTTAGAATTGAACTTTCCTTGAAAAAATGATTTGAAATATACTGCTTTTGTGAATATTACTATCAGTGATGTCATTTGTAAGAACTACCGAAATGACAAATTGACAAAAAAGAAAAAAAAAAACCACCAGAATTCAGACCTCTAAGGTTTGCAAATGGAATTTGGCAATGATAAATATCAGGAAAACAATAAAGAGATAAAGCCAACAGAAGGGAAATTCACCTAACAGGGGTATTGACAAGGTTGGACAACTGTGTCCTCCACAAAGGACGAGTTTCTCATCATTGTGACATTTGGAAGCTGGACAGCAAGTGAGGAGCATGAGTGGAGATGGAGGAGGATACCATAGGGATCTTCCCATTTATTTGGTGTTCTGTGGATAACTATTTCTTGTACCCTCTTCTCTTCAGCTGTTCAGGTACAGAATGGGACCGTTTGTGGTATATCTGGTAAGATAACGTTTACTCTAATTATCCGCACCTCTAGACAATTCCAGTAGCAAAGGGTGGGATTAAATGTGATGTGACCTGCTCAAGAGTAATGCCACCCCCTCCTTTTCCTTGGGACTCTCTAAGAGCAGGGCAACTCCTCAGATATCATCTTTAACAAAAGTTGACTTACCAGCCTCCTTTTTTTTTTTCCACATAATTACTCATATGAACAGTATTAATACAGCATTCATGGCACAAAATGCTTTTTAAAAGACTGATTTTTAAAGTAAGTTCTGTCTGATTTCCTAGTCATTCTCACCAGGATGAGATTAAAGAGGATAGTAGTTGTTGAACATCTAGAAGGCTGAATTAATAAGGGTATAGCCAGAAGATTGCGAGATCAAATTTTTCCTCTCTGCTTGTAACTCATGACGAGATATCTGGAATATCTAGTTTTGGTCCCCTAGTACAAAATAGATGTTGGCAAACCGAAGCTAGTCCCCTGGACAGCCAATAAAAAGAATCAGGTTTCTTCAGCCTGGAGGAAGCTAAGGAGACAAAGTAATTGCAGTTTTCCACTTCCTAAGAGGGATCTTGAGAGAAGATAAAGACAAGAGACTTCTCAGAGGTGCTCAGTAGGAGCACATAAGGTGGCTGACCAAGCTGCAGGCAGGAAAATTCTGATTAGACAGGAGAAAAAATGCTTCCCCTGAGGATGGTGCAGCACTTGAACAGGTGCCTGGAGGGGATGAGAGGTCTGCATCCCTGGAAACTGCCCAAACTCAGCTGGACAAATCCCCAGGTGACTTTGTTTAGCTTTGAGGTTAACCATGCTGTAAGCAGTCAGAGACATTAAGAGCTGTCCAGCAAACAAAATCATTCTGCCCTAATTCTGTGTCCCTTCCTGTTCCAGGCTGGTGCTGGTGATCGGGGGACTGCTGCTCCTGTGTGGCCTGGTCTCTGTCTGCGTGAGATGCTGCCTGCAGTGCCATCAGACAGGGGACGAGTCGGGCCCTCAGCCCTACGAGGTCACCGTCATTGCCTTTGACCATGACAGCACCCTCCAGAGCACCATCACTTGTGAGTTGGCCGTGCCAGGTCCTGGGGACTTCAACACCCTCGGAAGTGAGGGGCTGCACTGTAAAGCCCAGCTGGTGACACCCCAAGTCTGACAGAGGGAAGTTCAGGGCAGGATGGAGGGAAAGAGGTCCCTGTACATGCTACAAATTAAGGTGCTCAGCTGAGAGGCATGTTTGGGCGGAATTAGGACAGGCACAGGTTTCAGTGACATTTCAGGACACAGTAATTGTGGGATGTCGCTAGCGGGATTTCACACCACTCCTTTTAGGGAAGACTGAAGGGGCAAGAAAAGGAAATAATCCTGGCTGTGGGGAGGGAAAATCCTCTAATCACATGGTGCTTTCAGGATGAGGCTAACTCTCCTCTCTCACAGCTCTCCACTCGGTGTTTGGGCCTGCTGCCAGGAGGATATTAGCGGTGGCACACTCCCACAACGCTGCCCAGGGAACGCCACCCCTCTCGGCACCAGACACCCCTCCGGTGTATGAAGAAGCTCTGCACATGAGCCGGTTCACAGTCGCCAAGGCGGGGCAGAAGGTGCCAGACCTGGATCCAGTGCCGGAGGAAAAACCGCAGGTGTCTGCCGAGGGCAAGGATGTCCAGCCAGCCCTCCCAGGACCCTGATGTCCTCCCAGGACACTTTATTTGACAGCAAACAATACAGGATAGTTGCATGCAGAGACTAATTCAGCTGGGCAGGGTTTTAAGAATTTCAGATTAACTTCCTTAGTCAGCTGAGAAAAGAGGGAAAAACTGAAATTCGAAATATTTTCAGATCTAGCATAGTTTAATGGCTCTTTCTGACACCTCCTTGAGATAATTTGCATTCTCCAAGCCCATTTATTACATGCACACAACACTAGAATCACACTTTGCACAAACAAGCAGGCAGCAGGATCAAGGTACTGAGCCATTTTGTAGGCTAGTGATCTGCAGGATGGCTGTAGATGCAGTCTCATTCAGAAAAAAAAAAAAAAAGACATTTGCAAAGGTCTGTTACGACCCAATATTAACACCAAACTTCTGGAAAGTGCCAAACATCTATAATAAATTTTTAAAAAATAAAATAGAATAAAAGGAAACAATCTGCATGTAAACAAAAGACAACATACATACAGACTGTATGTACACAGTGTGCCCTAGAAGCCCTGCAGGATACGTGGAATGAAGAGTCTGGTTCTGAATAGGATATGTAGCAATTCTGAAATGGTAGTCACAAGCTCTTCTATTTGAATTTAAAAATATTATATATGCACCAACAGAGCAAACAAGGGGAGGAGCAAGAACACTACCTCTGGAATAAAGCTCAATCATATTTTCAATGTGTTAATATAGTATCATTTATTAATTCCTAATGTTGCTGCCAAAACCAGATCAGTTGAAGTAAGACCATTAAAATATGCAAGCCATTTCTCAGATATAATAATTTGTGAGTCTCTGAGCCTCTCCTGATCAATACAAATATGTTGAACCATCCAGAAATATTAATGAAACTGGATGAACATAGGTATAGCTCATCTGTAAAACCTTGGACTAGGCAGTCAGGAGAAGGTGAGTGTTGAACTACATCGGTGTTGTCACTACCCCAGATTCAGCACCTGAAAACATAAAAACAGAACAACATGAAATATCACATGATGATTCATTCAGCCATAAATAAATTGCATGTATATGTTCATGTCGATATGAAGGCACAGGTCACATGTTTTTTAAATGCCTGCAAGGCCCTTCCTGCTGAAGTACCCAAATTCCCACTTTAGTTAATATTCTGGTCTTCTTCCCTGTGAAATACAGAAAATACAGTTATTTCCTAGATGAGAAGAACAAGGACAATGTTGGACAAGGTCCAACATAGATTAGGTCCCAAACCTGTTAAGGAACCTAACTGCTGTTGAGATTACAACCAGAGAAAATTTTAGAGGAGGTTGATAAGATAGCTTCAGGCATAGATTAAAGCTGAATTAAACAACCAAAACATCTTTGATGATGCCCCAGACCTTGCCCAGTCACAGGAATTTTTTATCTAAAGGAATTTAATGAGGGTCTTGATTTCAAGGCCACAAATTTCTTCCTAAACTGTCTAGTCATTATTAACTCTATCATTAGCAAGTGATAAACTACAGTGGAATAACTAAAGATATGACATACAAGTTTATGTCCCTTCTGCTATTACACCTTTCTTCAATCTTAGACTTGTAGAATAGTTTGGGTTGGAGGGGACTTTCAAGATCATCGAGTTCAAACCCCCCTGCCATGGGCAGGGACACCTTCCACTCTAACAGGTTGCTCAGAGCCCTGTCCAGCCTGGCCTTGAAATAATAATAATTATAACTGTTTGTGGAACACCTGTTAGAGTGACCTATTTTATCAGCTGCTCTCTGAAGTACTGTTCAGGCCTGGCTTCACCAAGCTGCAGAACATTTCCTGGAAGGCTCTTGTTTGCTCCACAGTGAAAGCCTGAAGCCAGCAGAGACATTTGAGGCTGCTGAACATGTGTCACCTACTGTCAAGCCCAGAAACTCCCTGGAAGTCTTCACAGTGCTTTCCAGGGGGAACACCCCGCTCCTCCTGCCTGCGAACCCTGAGCTGTGCTGGCATTTAACACGTGATGGCCACTCTGCTCCACAGGGCAGCAATTCTGCCTAGAAAGCCCAGTAGTCCCAGTGTAGGAGCAGGCATTAAAGCATCTTTCAGTTCCTGAAAGCCTTTCCTGCAGTCAGGCTCGACTCTCTCTTAGAAAGGGGCTCAGGATTGGACAGACAGCCTCTTTTCCTTCCTGGCCCGAACTGCTTTGTCCTTGTGAAACAGTACATATCCTAAAGCACAAGTCCAGTAAAGCCTTTCCACGTGACATTCCCCGAGCAGCCCCAGAGCTGAGCTGCACCAGTTCCTCAGCCGCAGGACAAACTCGCCCAGCTCATTGTGCCACACCACAGCCACACACTTGGCACTGGGGATTCAGCCTAGACTGCAGCCAGAGCAGCACCTTTAGAGTGGTTTCTCATCCCTTCTCTTCTAATGCTAACACCATTGGATCTCTAGGCACATGCACACATTCCATCCACTAATCAAGATTATTCTACAAATCAAAAAAATAAATCAGCATACGGTGCATGGTCCATTCCATTCCTTCTACAAAACAGCATTAATTGCAAAATGGTGTTGTAATTTGCAGTCCCATTAACAGGTCACTTTTCACAATCATTAAGTTTATGTATTGGCCACCAATGATTACAATATTCAACAAGTTGTTTTCATGTCACCCCTCCCAAACCCCCAAACTTTTCCAGTTCCTTAAGACACAACACAAAGGAGAACCCTTTGGGATCCCTTCTCCTGGGAGCTGTCAAGATAGCCCCACTCCCATATTTACCATCTTAGGAAAAAAACCTTTTAACACCTTTAAAATATTTTACAAGATTTACATAACCTTTTACGACTTTTTACAACCTTTCCTAAAACACAGGCTGGTAAACACTTATAAAAACCTCTGAGCCTCACACATCAAGCTTTCTATTAGTGCAACTTACAGGCAGGAAAAATACCTTCAAATAAAGTACCTTAAGTAATGTTGTATTCTTTTTCCCAGAAAGGGCAGCATGCTCTACTCACCAGACCAGGAAATGGGAAGGTCTCCCCAAAATATTTTGGTGTGCACTGGAGAGGACGATTCCTCTGGTCCACTGAGCTGCCACCTCTTTGTCCCATCTGGGGTACCAGAAGCTGTCACCAAAAGCTGGGAAATAAACTCTTTAACCAGTTTGTTAAGGTAGAAAGTCAACATTACTTTTTTCAGTGTTGGGGTACATGGGGATAACTCCACAGAACATGTATGCCTGTTATCAAAACCTTTAACTATTTATACGTTTGAGCAAACAAAAGAATTAGTGCTCATTGGCTTACAAGTTACATAGTTCTTTTCATTAATTAATGTTCTATCATCTGTTGTTATATATTTATTTATTGCTTCGAATGCTAATTAGTCCACATTTTTAGTCTTTTTATTATCTTTTCCCCAGATAAAGAGAATCACAGTAATCGTCTTTGTTAGTTTCTCCTTCATCTCCGGTTTCTGTAAGTGTCTTTGTGGTTTATAAATTCTGCATTCTTTGTGTCCAAGTCTCAACAATAAATTTCTCTCTCAGGTCTAAGAGCACTGAAGTATGCCAGTCCCTAAATTTGTAATTTGTTTTTCTAACACATGGGCATCACCCAGAGCTTGCCTGTCATCTGTTTTCCATTTCATGAATTAAATCTCCTTTAAGCAATTTCCCTCCCCACACTGCCGCACAGGCTCCTTTTAAAAGAAATATTAACTTGTTTTGTAACAATGCCACCCTTAGGTTTCCCTAAAACATGAGAAAAACCGGTTTTCAGAAACACCCCACTGGCCCCACTGTTGTTGTTGCTCCTTTGTTTTCACAGGAACAGTGATGCCACTCCCAATTATTGGCTGGAACAAAGGGATCTCAAACTCTGCTTTTCAGGTCTGGGGTTTTGTCCTTTACTGCTGCTTTTGATCACGCAGCAGTTGTGATTGTGTTCCTTAATCTCCTCGTGACATCATTTGTATGCATTTAAGCAACTTGAGCTGAAGCTGGGCCATACAAAAAGTATGGAAAAAAAGAGCAGGGGTTTTTTTGTAAAAAAAATAAGAAACTGTAGAAAATAAAGCAGTGAGACAGCAGTCCAGCACGGACAATACAGAGTCCTTTCCTAGAGGAAAGGAAAACATTTACACAATTAGACATTGTTTACTGGGAGTGACTAACCCTGTGCCCTCATCCAAGACCAATCTGCCCATACTGGCTCTGAAGGTACTACAGATCCAGTGCCAAGAGAAACTGGTGACCAGTCACGAGAGATCTAGGAAAGACACCAGGAAACGACTGTGCCATGGATGGCAACAAGCAGATCAGAATCACAAGTGCCTTCAGGTATGCCATCTGTGGTTTAATCACCATTCAGACCACAGAGCACAAATTTTCTGACAAAAGAGACTTTGATATGCAGAGTCCACACTAAAGACTAAAAAACAAAAATAAAGTCAGAGGCATAAAGGAAGTATCCAAGGGGAGGTAATAATGAAAGAAATATCCAAAGGAGTTCAGAGTTATAAATAGGAGGGCTGTATAGTACAGCACAGGCTGCAAACCCTGCCCCCAGATTCTGTGCAAATATTTTTGTCTCCTGCTCCTATGGCTGCAGCATTGGCAACACTTGGGAAATCCCTTTTAGAATGTACCCACATGACCTGCACACATAGCAGTACAGTATGTGCTCAGAGCTCTTCTGGCTCTCTAGGTTAAGAAATATTATATTGTTTTGATAGTCTATGAAGGACCACTTTGTGTTGGCAATCCAGGGTAGGAAAATTAACCAACACCATTTCCAGTTCCTCCCTCTGGCAAACAAATCCAGAACGTGAGGTTTGTCACATGCCCATGGGCTGACATTTTAACAACCCTAAGTCAGATGTTTAGGTGTTTGTCACTGCTTCTGCGTGTATCATCTTCCTGCCTGTTTTGCCACTGACGTTATTGTTATTATTGAAGCTGAAGGAGAGAGCTGGGAATTCAGTGCCTGAGGAAGTGGGGAAGGAGGAGCAGCAAGTCTTGGAGCTGTACATCCAGGGCTGTACCATCAGGGCAGGGAGAGAGTTCAGTCAGGGGATTCTGTGTCGGGCGGCTCCCTCACAAACCTCTCCCAAGGTCATGTCTTTGCATCATAACAGGAAAAAACCTGGCACTTCTCTCTCATTTGTCACGAGAAATTCAAACCAGGTGTTATCTTAGCTGCCTTGGGAGCAGTTGTGGGGGTGAAAACAGCAATTCACAGGACAAAAGGAGTTTGAGACCAGTCTTTTAAAATTGCCAGAATATATTGGTGGCTTGGGTGAAACCAGCTAGAAAATGTCCTCTCTTTTGTCCTTGAGGAAGAGGCACCCACATCACTACAGACCTTCAGTACACCTCAGCAACTGCTACACTGCAGGCAGTTAGGAAGCAAGGATGCCAAACACAGGCTTTATTAAAAAGGTTTAATGCCATGAAAACAGAATTTTCCTCGGGTCTAAACCCTGGGGTTCCTTCAATCCAAGCTATTTGCTATGGGACTGCAAAAAATAATGCCTTCCTTCTGACTCACTCCTCTGAGCTTCTCTGACACCACCTGGCAACTATGGGAAAATGTTTACGTGTCCTAGGACAGACAGAAACATGTTGATGGTGCTTCCTCTACAAACCCTATGCACATGAAATAGTGAAGGCTGGGACACACTGGCTGCTGACATTCTCACCGTGGGCTGCTTTATCCTTAGGAGATTTGGGCATGCATCTGCTGGAACTGACCATTAGCAGGAGGTCACACTGAGTAATAAAAGCTTAGAAAGTAAAGGACCTGCCAGAGTGTTTGCAGGCACACTTCAGCCATCCAAAAGTAGATGTCATGATTCAGGTGAGAAAAATCACACCCCAACACACCTTTTTCTACCCTTGTTCATCCTCAGCCACGACACAGGGTTGAATTAGGAAATCTGTGTCTTTTTACCTCTGCCCTTCGTGTGGCCATGGAGAATCACCTTATGCATCTGGCTGTTCCACTTATATTCTGCTACAACTAAAACACTCGCACAAATAAAAGATCAGCCTTGGAAAATTCTGCTTCCTCTGGGTAAAGTATGCAAAGAAAAAATAATTTAATACAATCCAATTCATTGTCCCTAGGGTAGCAGCAATTGATTTTTGTGCTGATTTGAGCATGCTGAGCCATTCATTAATACCTGCTCTTCTGTTGATCAGGGAATAATTGTGAGTCGATCTACTCCTAGGAGAAAAAAAACCCCAATATTGTATGTGTCAATTGAGCAACCGGGCCAAAATTGGCTCACTTTTTTGGCTTGTTTGCAGACAGTTACCTTTAAGTGCCTGCTGTTTGCAACACGCAGCTGGTGTGACACATCACGTGCCAGGCTTTCTGCCACCGAGACACTACAAACAAGGCAACAATCCAGATCCGACAGCCACGGGGACGGTCCGAGAACAAACAATTTTGTGTGTGTGTATGTTACATCTCGCAGCCACTGAGAGCACAGACCACTTTCATTAACCCCTGTTTGGCCAAGCTGGGGCATTCAGGCCTCACCCGGGGAACCCCGAGCCGTGTCCCCACAGGGTGCTGGGCACGGGGGGCGCAGCAGCGCGGGTGGATGGGGTGCCTCAGTATGGCTGGTGCCGGCTTTATAACCCCTGAGTCACGCTGCGGGCGGCGTTTTTGCTGCCTTTGAACAAAAAATAAAAACATTGTTTTAAAATTTATCTTTATTATTTATGTGTTTATGTATCGCCGGGCAATAAATCAATGCACGAACAGAACGCGCTGAGCTGGAAGGTGACGCCTCTCTGTCGCCGTCCCGGGCAGCGCGGCGCCTCCCCGTGACGTCACAGCGCAGATCGGCTCTGGGGGCGCCTCCCCGTGACGTCACGGCGGCGCTGTGTCGGGCGGCTCCCCGTGACGTCACACGGCCGCTATGTCGGGGGCTCACCATGACGTCACGCCGGTGCTGTGTCGGGGGGCTCCCCGTGACGTCACGGCGGCGCTGTGTCGGGCGGCTCCCCGTGACGTCACACGGCCGCTGTGTCCCGTGACGCGGGAGCGGCCGGAGTGGGCGGGCGGCGCCGGGCGGCGGGCCGGGGCGGAGCTCTTTGCGCAGCGCTGGCCGAGGCGGAGGCAGCTGCAGGAGCAGCCGCAGCAACAGCCGCGAGCGGAGGGACAACCCGGCGCCATGAAGTTCCAGTACAAGGAAGACCACCCGTTCGAGTACAGGAAAAAAGAAGGGGAGAAGATCCGGAAGAAATACCCCGACAGAGTCCCCGTGAGTGTGCGCTTCCAGGGCGGCCTTGGCTGCGGGCCCGTGCTCGGCTGCCTTTGTTTTCCGTGCCGGCCGTCGGCTGCTGCTCGCTTTATTTTGAAGGCGAAAGAAATTACTTTAGTACAGATGGTCGTGATCTCGCTGATCTGATTCAGATCCCCGGCTGCTTTTCTCCTTAGTTCAAAGCCGGGGCTATTTATGATGCGGGAAGGGCTGCAGTGTGGGTGCGGGGTGGAATACACCGTTTTTCCTGGGATCCGCAGTAACTCCTCAGTGGGAATGTTGCTGATCTTTTCCTGGCGTGCGTGGGGGTGAGTGGAGAAGGAGCTCACCCTTCTTTCTGTGAAAATGGACATCAGTGAGTGGGTTAACCGGGTACTCTTCATAGAAAACATGGTCTGCATCCGGGTCATCTCATACGTCCCCTTTATTTTTATTTTACTTGAGCTTGGCTTGTCTTTCCAATATAGCCTTGCTCTTTTCCTTTACATGAGCAAAAAAATGATACTTCTTAATCCTTTTGCCCTGCTGTTTAATCATCCTGTGGAGAAAATGTCACTTGGAATGCAAGGTCATCTAGCTAAATTTTGCTTCCTCATTCTTAGGTCCCTTTGGAGTGCCTGTGGGAAACTTCTGGCTTCATAATTCCGAATCATTATTGGAGAGGGAAAAAAAAAAGACAAATCTAATTAAGTGTGGAGTGTTTTTTCCTTTTTAATAAACATTTTGCAAGTATTCTTTTTTTCCATCCCCACTGGAGAGGTCTGCCCTAGATTTACTGCACAGGGGTACTGCATTCAAAAAAACTTGGACTCCCCTGTAAAACTTATGACAAGGGGGGAACAGTTACACTCCATATTTTCCCTGCAGGCTAACAGCATTTTTTATCTCCGGAGTGACCCTCAAATGGACTTGAAAAAGTTTTTGGAAGTCAGTATTTGGGTGCCTTTGTACTCTCTGGTTTTGGGAGGCCTGGCGTGGCATAGGTTGAGCATGCGGCAGGTCAGCTTGAAGTGTGTGAGGTTGGGTATCTATGATGAGGGCTCTGTAGGTCTGGAATGAGACAAGGTGTAAATTGAGGATTAACGTGGCAGATTGCACAGCAGGCCATGACAAATGTGTCAGGAAGAACCGTGTGGGGAGCCCAGGATGAGGCCCAGTCTGGCAAGAGGTAAAGGATGTCAAGATAGGGGGGGCGTCAGCAGGACTTTGTAAGGACAACCGGGACTAGAATAACAAGGTGTGCTGGAGTTAAAGATAATTGGAAATGATGCATGGCAAGGCCCAGATGTGAATTATTAGGGATAGCCTCTTGTCAGAGCTGCATACGAAGAAATGAATGCAGCACTCTGTTCTTCTCATCACTTCTGTGTCTGCCCTTCCTGACAGCAGGATCCTTGAAGATGTCATCCTTTTGGCTGCCTACACTGCAGTGCCGTGATACATCTCAGCATTCTGATGAGATTTTACTGCCCTGCATTATCACAGTCACCACTCAACAACAACGCAAATGTAGATAGTGTGTATTCTCTACCCTTAGGGTTTTCCCTGTGGGGTTTTTTGTGGGTATGAAGGGTTTAGTGCTTCAGAAGAGATAACCTGCATTATCCTGCAAACTGACTACAGTTGCCAGTCCGATTAGCAGAGCACCTCCATTCCTTTCCTGCATCTTTGCAGGAGGGAGATCTCTCTTAAGATCTCTTAAATTAGTGGTGATCTGATTTAAATCTTTCCAGGGGGCTTTGAAGCCCCAACACTCACCTCGTTCTCATAGGCATGACTTCTTTTCCTTTGTTGTCTAGCGACCAATCTACCGATCTACAGTTTGGCCCCCCCCC
>WEKY01058239.1:121459-146374 GCA_013390045.1 Picathartes gymnocephalus
CAAGCAAGCAGTTTGACTTGTCAGTAGTTTTTTAAATTGGAGACAAGAACTAAAGGTTTTTCCCCACTGCAGTTTATTGTGTTAGATACTGCCTTGTTGGCTGTGCTGGTGAAAAATGTGAAAAGTGCTGTTGCTGTTCAGCCTGCCCCTGTTCAGTGAGATTGTGGCATACTGTTCTTCCCTCACAGCACTTACCAGCTGCACCTTGTACAGAAATGTATGTCCTACCTCAAATTGCCTGAAGGAGCTTGAGTGCCTTGTACTAACTTAGGTACTTGAATCTCTTGAGGTAGCTGAGGCAACCATGTTTCTATTTTAAAATCAAACCTGGAAAATTCAGGGGGTTTGGCTGTGTTGCCCACCTTCAAATGGAGCACAGGGAAGAGATGGCCTAGTTGGTACCTCTCTGGTGTGAGATATTTTGCAGACACTCACTTGGCTCCAGAAGGATTCAGGTTAGCATGGCACCATGTCCAGGCTAAATGCATCAAGCTCATGATAACATTTTGTTCTGGCATGGTGTCTCACTGATGGGGCAATATCATTTTGCTTCCAAAGAAAGCTTAGTCTGCAGCACTTCAACCTTTTCTCTTACACAACAGCTGTATTTGCTGATTTGAGTTGCCAAAGAGCTATGGGAGAATGGAACCCTTAGAAATTGGGCCCACCGTGTCTCAGATGGAGTATAGGGTCCAGTGAAATTAGAAAGTTGAGGAAGTTCAGAAAATCCAGTTTTAGATTTAGTTTAGGTGGTCAAAATGGCTTCTGCAGCACAGCAAGCCTGGTAGATATTGAAACATTATGTATCTTCTACCAGTTCAAAAATACATATCACAAAAAAAAAGCCTGCAGTTTTCTTCTGCACAAACCCAGTAGTTCCAAAGGTTCCAATGGAAAAGGAGGTCAGGTTACTTTGGAATACTTCCTGCTTCTGAGGTTAACATTTTGCCTAGCTCTGCTAACAAAAATTATGCTTCAGCAGAAGATCTCTTGGTCTGTTTGACCTCAAAGCTGCTGAGCTTCATATTTTGTTGTGTTAGAATATAAGGAAATTAGTATTTCGTGTCAGAGGTCTCTGTGGGTCTAGTTGCCCAGATGGTAGGCTGGTTTTAATTGTTGTATATTTATATGATTAAGAAAATGTCCATAGCTATATGAAATATGGATAATAAACTTAAAGGATATGAATTTCAGAGTAGAAGATAACTCGTGAAGAACTGGAGATTTAAAAAATAATCTGCAGTGAGTGTAGTTTCTCTTTAATTCTTTGCTTCATTCTAGATCACTTGGTGAAAGTAGAAATTAGGATGTGGGACTACTGGGAGTAGGGTTGATTTTGTGTAAGACAGTTTGGAACTGGAACCTGGAAACAGTTTAACTTGTGAACTTGTGTTCATGTATTAGCCTTCTGACAGCTTCTTCACACAAAATTAACCTGAATTGGGAACATCAGCGTGTCCTAATTATTTTTTTTCCTCAGCCATTGTGGTTTATTTTTATGCCTGTTCTGGACCCTTTTTTTCACTCACTATGCTTACTGCTGCAGACCTGGACTCCCGGCATAGCTATTGGGAGTGATTTTGTCTTCTATTCTTCTTCTTTAAGTCATCTCACCTGTGTGTTTTTTAATGTTGTGTATTTGTTACAGATGAAATACCTAAAGGCCTGGTAGCACCATCGAAGGGCGATATCCACTGATGCTTTTTGGACCATTTAGGTTTATGATACTCATGATCTGTTTCTTGCTTTCTCTCTCTCTTTCCAGGTGATTGTGGAAAAAGCACCCAAAGCCAGAGTACCTGACTTAGACAAAAGAAAGTATCTCGTGCCTTCTGACCTCACAGGTAACAGTGTCTGCCTCCTTTCTTCCTGATTTTCAGAGAGAAGGTCTCAGAAGTGCTTTTTACTCAGTGATCAGCACAAAGAAAATATCCAGACAGGCTCATCGTCTCATTTGTCTGCTGTCCTTGTTATATTTGTACCTTATAGCCTGGATTACGACATGCAGAATTCTCTGAGATCTTTTGAGGTACCTCACTGGCTTAGCTAGCAGGTCACAGCTGAGTTCTAACGACGATGACAGTGATGAAATTGTGCATCATGGGCAGTGTCATCATCACCAGTCAATGCTGACCTAGCTGCAGAGCTGCCAGAGGCTGTACTCTTGTTGCAGGAAGAGACCAGTTCTTGCAGTAGTCCCATCCTTTCCCACCCTTGTGGCAGGAGTCATAGCTACAAAGTTCTTTTTCAGAATGGTCATGGTGATCTTGAGTGAGATTACATCTGTTTCTGTTTAAGAACATGAGTGAGTTAAAGGAACAGCATTGCTTTTTCTTGCAGTATTTAATGGACTGTGGAAAACTTTCTGGTACAACATAGTTCAAGTAAATAATAAGGATTTTTTTTTTCAGGAATGGTATAACCATTTACACCGAGGCTAAATTCTCTAAGGTGTCTTTGATACGTAGGATTTAAAGGTTAAACTAGTTAAAGGTCTTCCCACCAATCCCCTCAGAGGAGCATTTCATACCATAGTAGGTGGAGTGTGGATTTAGAGGGGACATAGCATGAGGTACCTGAGAAACTGCCAGCTCTGAATGGATTGGCCACTCATGTGGTTAGATTCATGAAGTTACTGCTTTCTTTTATTGTTTTTTTTCCTACATTGTTTATTTTTCCCTACTTTTTATAGACAGCATGTGACTTCCACCACCAAAAGAAAACAGCCATGGTTAGGGTTAAAATACAAAAATAAACAACAACAAAAAACCCCTCCAACATTTCTTCTGCATCTAAGGCATTCTTGTTCCTCTTCAGTTGGTCAATTCTACTTCTTAATCCGAAAGCGAATCCACCTGAGGCCGGAAGATGCCCTGTTCTTCTTTGTCAATAATACCATCCCTCCCACCAGTGCTACCATGGGCCAGCTGTATGAGGTAAGCCTGGTCCTTTTCTCTTGTTGGCGAAAACAGTGTCCAGAAGTGGCAGTGGTTTCAGCTTGGTCACGGATGCCTGAACATGGGGACCCTCTTGCCCTGAGCTGTATCCCATCACCTGGGCAGGGAGTTCCATCCCACAGTTAGGAGCCTGGGGAGCCTTATCAATTCAAGTAATTGTTTGCTAGTTGAAAGGATTGTGGTAAATAGTTGCCCCAGCAGTGATATGTTGGTCCTTCTACTTTAACAAAGTATTGAATAAACCACTTTGTATTTCACAGGAAGGATTGGGGCTGAGACTGGGGAGGGCAGAGAACATAGGTTTTGCTGTGTATACAAAGAGATTTCATTTTAGCCAGTAAAGTATGTAAAAGGCCAGTAAAAGGGCCAGTATCACTGGGCATCCATCTGTCTATAAATCTTTCTTAGGGAACACTTATTCTTTGTCTAGAATTACTTGTACTGTATAAGTGAAGATTATGTAGGATGCTGTGAACATTGCTGCCCACTATTTCTACTCAGCAGTGTTATTTGATCAACCTTAAATGCATATTGGATGCCCATATTTCTCACTTCTATAGCCATTATATCATGGGTGGTTTGCAGCCTGTATTGATTTCTCCTTGATTTCTCCTTCTGATGGGTGTTTATAAAAGAGTTCTGGCGTGGTGCTGTGAGCCTTGTTTGGCCTGTCACTTCTTGACAATAACTGGACACTTCATCAGTCTGTGTATTGATGAAGATAGTAAAAGATGACACAGGCAGGGTGCTTTTCAAATCTGAACACATCGAAGGAAAGTGTCTGACTGTCCAGAACTGAGGTCAGATCTCTGTTGCTGGCACTCTGCAGAATTTTTGTGTCAGTGTAATCATTTAACATCTCAACTCTACTGCCCTTATGTAAAACAGGACTTAGAAATACAGCCATTTGTCAAAATGTTCTGAAAAATTTAAAAATACCATCTAGAGGTAATTTTTGATTTGTTAAATCTTTCCAAGTCACTCCTCTCGATCTTAAGACCATACCACTGCTGAGAAACTGCTGCACAGCCTGCAGCAGTCACAGCTGCTTCTGTTGCATGCTTGCAACACAGCCTGGCTGTGGCTCTTCAGGTAGATTCCCTGTGTACAGAAATGTGTCCTGGCTGTATGTAGAAGCAGAGCTGTGGCCAGAGTTCTCTTTGGTCTTGGGAAGCGAAGCCTGCCATGTGAAGCAGGAACAGTGAAAGAGAAGTTACCTGCCCATGTTACGATGATCTCTGGGTTGGGCTTTCTCACATGAGTGAGTTTCCAGCTTTGTCTCCTCACTTTGTTCCTTTGTCCTCTGGCAGGATAACCACGAGGAGGACTATTTTCTCTATGTGGCCTACAGCGATGAGAGCGTCTATGGCAAGTGAGCAGCAGCCCCCCAGGCATGCAGGCTGGATGGACTGATGAAATGTATTGGCAGGGAGGGGGTTGCTGGAGAGGCAGGAGGAGGATGCATGAGAAGAGAAAAAGAGAACTGGAAGTGAATCACATGCACAATGTCATCAGCTTCCACGCATTAATTATAACCATTATTTTTTAAATTGAGGGGAGTGAGGGTAGGGGGACAGGGTGAACTGAAATACTAACGAGAGTTCCACACTGGGGGATGGGGAAACTCCACTGTTCACAATTCTTCTCTTGCCACAGCTGAAAGTAGTTAGTGCTGGAGGCTGCTAGACAAGCCAGTGTAGTGAAGCTCCAGGAGAGTGACTGGGCAGGATTGCCATTTTGATGTAACCCTTTCATTGGATGAAGAAGGCATGCCATGTATTGTACACTGACCTTGTCCTATCTTGTCCATGGCTCCCATTCAGTGAGCTGTGAAACACTTCACTCTGCCCACACAAGGCTGTCCTGTACTGAACGTTCTCACTCCAGCTGCTACCTGTGAATTGTTCCAAGGGTGTTGTGTTTCTCATCATTTCCATCAGTAATAGAAGGGCTGGTAGCTCTGTCCATCAGTATTAAAAGGGCTTACTCTGAGGGCTGTGAGCTCCTCAGCTGTGAGACATGAAGGTTGGGGAAAGGAAGAAAAGATCCTTCAATTTTTTTTTTCTTTTGTTGCTTTAATTGCAACTGCCGGACAGAAAAATCAGAGATAACCCTTTTGTTCTTTTCAGTTAAGTCAATTGGCAAACTCGTAAGTACAGGGCTAGAAAGGAGCTCAAGAGCCCACACCAGCTCTGAGACGGGATTGAGTATCCCAAACATGTCCACCATGGCTGCTCATCAAACTTGTTCTTACTGAACTTCACTGAGGAAGATCCTGGAGGCTGCTGAGATTGTCTGTTCAGTTCCTAGCTAGCCTACAAGTGAGATTGCTTTTCTTGATACCTAACTTTAGTCACCCTTGCTGTGCATTAAGGCAACTGACTACTAGTGGTCTTGTTTTTGGTGAACACAGAAAATTATCTATCAGTGTTGTCCTTGTACCAGTCTTCTGCAGATTTGAAGATGGCAGAATTCCTGTGGGTTTAGCCTTCCCTTCCATGTCTCATCCCTATACAGCCCTTGCACCACTTGCACAAGCGTAGGAAATCAGTCACTGCCACATGTGTTTTGCTGGCTTTTTGTGATTGGGTAACAGCACCTCTCTATGCCACAAAAGAAGTTTTTCAGTCTTGAAGGGAAAAGGGAAGAGATTATCTGTAGATTTTTTTCTTAAATTATTTTATTTTAAGTCAGTGTTGTTCTTAGAAGGGTCTCAGGCGAGTGCTGTCCTGTGCAAGCCTTACGCTGTCATGCCAAAGCACTTTCTTCCCAGTGGCACGAACAGCAGATTTTCCCATTACTGCCATAACTATGATGAAGGAATGGGTCTTGGAGAGTGAGCTGACTTTCAGGAACATTCTGGGGTCTTATCTAAAAATCAGAGAGCTAGGCCTGAATTACTGTAAACATTCCTACATTTAAGAGAGGGACCAAGAGAGAGGAAAAAGCAGAAGGATGAAGAATACAGGTGAATTCCAAATTAAGTTGAAAACATTTGCTCAGTTTAATTATCTGTAAAGTTAGATCACCATTCCCTGTGTTCCACAGGAGCGAGAAAGCAAGATGAGTACTCCTCTGAGTGTGGGGAAGAAATCAGGTTTCAGCCTTCTTTGGCTGTTGTTACGTGAAGGTACATGAGGCAGGAGAGCTCATGGGAGTGTCAAGTGGGAGTTACTGGCAAAACTGTGAAGGTCAGGGAAGGCAGCGTGGTGAGGCAGGAGGGTTACTACCTGTGTGAGGTGGGAAGTACCAGAAGATTGGGAGAGAAGGGAGGAATCAGGAAGGATGCAGATGGAGTAGTCAGAACAGGCAGACAGAAAATGAGGGAGGAAAGGATAAAGTGGGTGGTGTAATATTCCCAGTATTACATCCTGAACTTCAGGTTTGCTGTTCCATCCCGTGTTCATCTGGAATAAATGTGTTTGGATGAGTTGCACCTACTGCCAACTTAGATAACTTCAGTTTCTGCCTGCACTGCTCAGTCCTCTCTTTTAGACTCACTCTCCTTCAACTACCAGACTCTCTTCACATCCTTTGGGTGCAAATCTGCATCAATCTCTTGTTTTAGGAAGCTCTGAATGTTCTGAAGCAGAGAACAGACCCAGGAGGCTTTCTAGGATAAAAGAGAAGACACAGGCAGATGGTGTGCATCTCTCTGCTGTTGTCCCACTTGTTCATGCCAAGCACATGGTTAAGCACACTCAGGGGAGAAAGCGTTGGCACCTGGGGTGCTTGGTTGTGTGTTCAGTCCTCCCCTCCCACTGCTGGGTTTATAAATGACACGTGGGACTAATCACAACTGTTACGTGTAGTTTAATTTAGTTCTTTTACAGTTCTTTCAACTGTATTCAACTGAATTGTGGCATTTCTTTTTTTGTGCTAGTATTGTACAAGGTAATGATGGTAATTTTTTTGTGTTGGTTAGCTGCAGGTTCTTGTAAAATAAAGTTCAGACTAGAGCTTAATCAACTTATCAATAAAGATGCATTTGAAAATCACAGATTGGCCCAAAATGGGTGACTATCATTTCTTCCCAATGCGGGCTTGTAAATAAAGGGACAACTTTGCCAGAACTTTTCCTGCTACTTTTTCCCACAACCCCAGGTTTACTCTGTCCTGTCTATCAGGACAAGTCCCTTCTCTCCTATTTTTGGTGGTATTGTCACATACACACCTAGCTGGGTCTTGCCATGCCACCAATGGGAACTTTAATTAGACCTGGATGATATGAGAAGGTCTTAAGATGCATAATGAATACACTGATGCATTTTCTGCCATTTCAAGGCCCTGAACAGTGATGGGGCCTCGGGGGTATGACCAGCCCTGCCTGAATCTGCCAAGCCCCTGGGGCCACCTGTCCCCAATGCCTGTGGCCCAGGACTGAGCACCTGTCCTGGCACTGTCCCTGTCAGCCCCTCAGGGCTGTGGGTGCCAGTTGCAGCAGGGCTGGCCTGCAGCTGCCCACAGGCCTGTGCAGCCATGATCCCGCTGAGGCCCTGCCCTCAGCCCTGCCTTCGCCGGGCCCTGGCCTGCCGGAGGGATTCCCGCCTCGTCACCTGTGGATGCGGCTGGTCACCACCTCTGGCTGTGCCCCACTGCCTCTGGTGGGTGCAGCAGGACAGGTCCCATGTGCTGTGCCTGCTGCGTCCCTCACGGAGCCACTTGTCCTTCCTGTGTCACCACGGCCCATGCAGAGGTGGAACCCACTGTGGGAAGAAGTGGGAGAGGCCCAGGGGTCTGCCATGCCACAAGGCCCTCTAAAGGTAGGACAGCAAAGTTAAGGAAATCTGGGATTCCTTGAAAAGGAAGCCTGCAGTTGTGACAGATTAGGCTGCTTTTCCTTGTGGATATTTGTGCGCTGAGGGGGAAGGAGTCTTGCTGGGAGCTGGCAAAACCAGCAGGTGCCGTTTGTTCAGCACCATGACTCCAAGCCAGATTCTAGCAGTGTGTGAAGAGGAAAGGGATGCATGCTGTCATCTGCAGAAGCAGTGACAGACGTGTCACTTCCTCCCCCTCCCTCCCTCCTTCCATGTCACTCGTGGTTTGTGTGGGTCCCCTCTGGCTGAGGGGGCAGGAATGGGCCATGGTGATGCTGCAGAGGGACCATTGGCTCAAGCCCTGAGCACTGAGTGAGGGAGTTGCTTGGAATGATAAAGTCAAGAATTACAACACTGAAATTCACAGAAATAAAACTTGCTATGCTTAATGGGACCTTCTCTTCTTGCTGCATACAGAGTGGAACTAATGTGAGAGCTTCTGTTGCTACTACTTAGGGAGAGGCAGTAATTCATCCTGCATTGGGGCCTGCCCATAGCAGCAATTTCTGTGCTCATACCCACCATTGTGACTGAAACAGGCTACCCCTGTATGGCAGAAGGGTGCTGTGACTACAGCTAGGTGGCATAGGTGGGCATAGATGCAGCTAAAAGCACACACTATTAGCTGAAATAAATTGAATTTCAGTCTCAAATACAGTGAAGATATTTCTGTGTGGGTTGTGGTACTGTCTGCTGGCTCAAGCAGAAAAGTAGTATGAAGTATATCTAATTATCCATGTCCCACTCCCCCTCTCACCCCTTTCCTAGGAAAATGGTGCCACAGGGATGTTTGTACCTGCCATGCCGCTTTGCATGTTTGTGTCCGTGCCATTTCTGAAAGGCACTAACACAAAATGTGCAGGCCAGTACATTGCTAAATGTAATTTGCCTGGTCTAAATGTGAAACATTAGCTTGTGCTCCAAGGCTATTTATAACCTTTGTTCTGTAGGTTATAGAAATGGTATTAAAGAAAGGCCTGGGGGAAATGGTGAGCTCAGCTGGTTTAGAGTGGTTAAATAATTAATACTCTGCCTTGGTCACTATCCCTGCAGCTGGGATCCTTTCTCCAGTCATCCTGATGCTTTCTTTTGAGGAAAATATTCTGGAGCTAACACTACCCGAGTTAATAGATCCCTTAACTTGGAGCCTTACAACATTACTGTGAAGGACATATATGGACTAATATAAAAAGTCCCAAATCATGCTAAACATTGATGTTTTCACTTCCATAAAACAGTCATGTCCAAGATGAAAGAAACACTGATTAAAACAGAAGTAAGACTACCAGAGGGATAAAGTCCAGCTCATTGCTGTCACTCAGTCTCAGATAAATACTTCCCCAGGGTGAGGCACAGAGAGTGACTGGAGAGCTCATTGCTGGCATGGCACCTGCAGGACTGATCCAAGCAGAGCACAGCTGACCATGAACAACAGCTGCCCCAGCTTGTGTTGCCAATCTTTAGGAGGTGTTTGTGTTCCTGGAAGCTTGCAGGCATCCCAAAGCACAGCTCAGGCCTGGATATAGCTGTGTTGCAGGAATTAGTTAGTATTCTACTGAAAAAGCTGGATCTTGCAGCATCTTTCTGTAAAGGAAGGGTCTGATTCTTCCTGATTTTGCACTCTGGCCAATGCCATCTGCATACTGTATTGTTCCTTGGGAATTAAAATATTGTTAATAAATGCCAAAAATAGTGATACCTGGAAGCAGAGGGAGAACATAAAGGTCCTAACTTTCAAGTGAGGACATTGCTAGAACTACATTAAGGTTGACTGCATTGTATTATTAGCAGAAGGAAAAACTGATCTAATTCATTTCCTGTCCACTCTTTATTCCCCCTATATCCGGGAGAAGTCTTTGGCAGAGCTCAGGACCCTGTTTTGGCTTTTTGTCACAACACTCTCATCACTTGAGCTGCCTCCTGCAGTGTCCACACACCATTCAGAAACCTGGAGAGCTTTCATGAGGTAGCAGTGCTTGTGCCTTACCATCCTTGAGCCAATTGGTATAAACTTTTCAGGTTGATAAAACCATGGGCTTGCTAGCTTGCTACTCGACCCCTTTATAGTTTTCCATATAGAAGCAGGCCTTTAGGTCAGTGACTGTAAATCCCTATATTAATAAATCCCTACCATTTGCAGAAGCTATAACTCTCTGCTGTTTACTAGGGCAAAATCATTCCCATTCAGTGTTCCCAGAACATGTGGCGAGGCTCACAGCTGCCACTAAATCTGCAGACTGCATCCTTACTGCTGAAAATCTGCCTATCTCCCAGATATGATCCCTTCTGCTAGTGCTCAGCATTATGGATGTTGTTCCCAAGGCACTGATGGAGCACAGGGGATGTGCTCCATCAGTGCGTTAGTGGAAGAGGGTGGCAACTGCCTGCAGAACTTGAGAGTGTTTCCTAATGTGTCAGGGAGATCAGGAGTTCATGGTGTATTTACTTGTACAGACTTCTCCTCCGTGGAGTAAACTCTTTACCTTTTCTTTGCCTTTTGTGTCCTACCATTCCTCCAGTAGCACCTGCCCTTTTTCCAGCAAGATTAGCAGGAACAGAAAGCTTTCCTTACTCTTTGATGTCCAGCCACCTTCTCTCTAAGACATAGCAGAAGGCTGAGATGTTCTCTCATGCAGCAGCCATCCCCTATCTCCATGACCTGGGGTTCAAAGATATTTTGCATCCAGTGACCAGGGCTGAAAATGCCTCACATCCCACATCATTCCCACAGTGAATACACATCTGTGAACACACCACCTTGGCCACACACCCAGAAGTGTGGCTACTTCCTGTACCTTATGCTGGAAACACCACACCATGCTCATCCCAAACACACCTGTAACACAAGCATATCCACCTTTTCTGCCACATGTCCCACCACAGAGTGGAAATCAATAGTGAAACACAGGGTGGAAAAATTGCATGGAGTAGTACACAGTCATGGGCTTCAGATGATTACAGAAAAATGTGCAAATGCAAAAGGAGGGAAAAAAGAACGTTTAGCCTTCAGAAAAGTCTACAGCCACTAAAGTGCCTCTCATCTGTGGAATGCAAAGGATGCCAAGAAAGCATTGTGTCATAGGAAAGCTTGAAAGAAGACAGCCCACTACATACAGCCATATTTCAGAGGTGAAGAACATTGAAATATCCCTCTTTCTCTACACTTTGCAACTGAAGGTGAAAATCAGAGTCTGAAAAAGCAGGACCCTTCTGACTAGGACTGGACTGTGTTGGGTTGAAAAGAGGGAGGCAAAGCTGGTGTATTTTCAGTTTGTGGAGTGCAGATGGAGGTAGTAGCATGGTGGAACAAGGTGTGGGAGGGGAGTAAGGACAGACAAGTGAGGAGACTGCAGGATATAGATGAACCTGGCAGAATTGCGTGGGAGGCCCAGCACTGAAGTAACGCATTGACTTCCAAGGCAGGAGTGAAAAGGACTTAAACTAATGCCAAAGGTTTTGCAGAAAAAGCTCCTCCAGATTAGGTGGGTGGTTGCTCCCACAGGCGTTCAGGCTGCAGGTACAGGGCATCCTAAATGCTTTTGCTTGGGATCACAGAAAATTTGTGGCAGAGCAAGAGAGGGAACAGTTCATACAGGGATGATCCTTCTTTTTCTTTAGAGATATTCTGAGCCCAAGAGCAAAATGGGCATATAATTGAAGGAGTGGTATCACTATGCAGATATGCTGGCAACCAAATAAAGTATTTAGGAAAGAAAAAGTAGAAAACAATGGGCAAAACAAGCCTTTTTGAATGACAGCCAAGGAAAGGCGGGAGTGAATCTGCAGTGCAGTATGTAAAAATGTATATAAAAATGATGGAGAAAGTGGTAATACATATTAGAATCTGCAAGAAGTATTGCTCCACTTTCCAGTGGTTGTTCAGATGCAACATTGGAATATTTCAGATCTCACTCACTCAGTGCATTTTTTCCAAGGAGCATACAGCAGAAAATGAACAGTGACAGGTCATATTTCATTTGTTTGCATGTTATTGCACATTATTACTTCACACTTAGATAATAAATTCTACATGCCAGTCTCAGTTCTTTCAGAAATTATCTATTCAGACTCTCAGTTGCCCCGTGGGGTAGCTCTTATTCTCTCCAGCCTGCTGCTGGGGAAATGGAGGTGCAGAGATGTGCATTGGCTTGCCTCAAGGCCATACAATGAAATAGAGTCAGAAAAGAAAGCTTTGTCTCCCTGATCTCTAGAATTTCTAATAACAAGCTTCTGCTCTTTACACAGCACAATTTAAAATGTGGATTCTGTACATTCATTTTTTTTTCATTAATGAAAGAACCCTCTCATTAGCTCTAGGAACACAGAGTTGTAACATTTTGATGTTCTGCCATTTGCGGACTGGAAAAGCTCTGATTTCTTTGCCAGAACCAGCAACAATAAGGTAGTTCCTCTTCTTGACATACTGCCAAGGAAACACTGCTGAATTGTCTTTGAGCAACAGCTCTCTGCAAAGCTCATTGATACATTTTTCTGTGTCTTCTTTCTCTGGAAGAAAATAGAAATCACAGTACAGGACTGAGGGGGAAAAAAAACAACAAAAAACCAAACCAAAAACACACTTTCTTCTTGTCATTTGCATTTTGTTGGATTTTTGGCAACTTAGAAGTATTTTGTATCTGGTCTCCTATTTTACTATGAACATGTTTCATAAAATTTGCAAATTTTGACTATTCCAGAAGGCAGAATGAAGCGGGTATTTGGGGCAGTTTCTGAGGTGTTGAAAAATCACAAAGCTGCTAAGGCAGGTTCATATTTCAGCATCTTCTTTTATTGTAATAGCCTCATATTTTTCCAGAAAGCAGAAAACCCACACAAGTAGGGCATCCTATGTAGAATGATCTGTAATTTGATATGGTGCACTCACACTTCTCTTCACTCAGGTGTTGTAGGCCAGTTGCTCCCCCAGCTTGGACATTTTCTCTGCTTTGTGCAATTGATATTGAGTTGTCCAAGCTATAAAATTACAAAAATCCGCTCTGCATAGAATTCTTGGTCAGAGCCTACTTCCCATGGAGGCTCTGAACATGCCACCTGGTCTAACAGCATATTTTTGAACAAGATAATAAAGAAACAATTTTAAAGAAACAAGTAAGCTGTGCTGGGTAATTCAGAGTGAGGTAGCAACAAGGAAAGAACACCCCTCAGTGACTTAAGATCTAAGCTTTGTTTGCTAAGGAAGGTGGTATTAGTGGGTGACTGGCAATTTCTAGCTGTGAAACACAAACACACACACACAAATAATCCAACTGAAAACTCCATTTGTGTCTGTGAGCGGTACCAGTGGCAACAAGACTGTATTGGGCAGGGTTTCTGTAGCAAGGCTGCCAGGCTGCCATGGGCAGGAGCAGCCAGGGAGCTGCCTCACAGCTACTTCCAGCTAACTTTGATATGGATGTGAATAGCCCAGGATGCTCCAGAAACCTCAGCCTGTCAAACTTATTCAGAAGATCCATGACAGAGAACGTGACAACCCTGCTCAAATAGATTTAAGAAAGAGCAACACCCAGAGCAGGGACACGCCTGAGGGACTGTGGCTTGTGGAAAACCCATATCAGAGCAGTGGAAAATGAGCCAAATGCGTGGATTGGCAGGGAGAAACCACTGCATTCCAACCTCAGCCTCTTGCACTGCCCATCACATCCTTGAAGGGACTGGGAGAGACTGAGTTGAATGCATAGCTGAAACAAGGTAATTTGGGACCCAGAAGGGTGGGAGTGATGTTGGACTGAAATTGAGTTGGAAGGAAGAGGAAAAAAACCAGGTTTACCTAAGTATTTGTTTCTTTCGTTTTACTTTTTTTCTCAATGGCCGAGTCAGTAATCAAAAATTTGCTGTAGTTGTTGATAAATTAAATAAAATTCTCCGAGTCAAGACCACTTTGGCCATGACAAGTGCCCTTACTCTACCCGGTAAGAGTGACCAAGAGCAGCCTGGTGGCACAGCTTGTTCATGTACCAGTTCCAGCTCAAGTTTAGCCTTCTGTGTGATGGCATTACTGCCCTC
This sequence comes from Picathartes gymnocephalus, assembly GCA_013390045.1. NCBI lineage: Eukaryota > Metazoa > Chordata > Aves > Passeriformes > Picathartidae > Picathartes > Picathartes gymnocephalus. The sequence goes on from WEKY01058239.1 coordinate 135,258, forward strand.
TGCAACAACTGGTTTGCTGTCTAGTGGAGATGGCCAGAAAGTCACCAATTTCTTCATTTTCAGGTCAGGCAAGGCTGCTTAACTTTCTCTAAATGTTAATTAATGGGCATTTCTGGTGTCACTAATATGTTACAAAGATTTAAAGTTGTCACAAGTTCCTCTGTGTTTCTTTTTGATCCCTACCTGAATTATTTGGAACAGCAAGGAGGTAGTTCAGAGTCTTGGCTGAGTTTCCCCCAACAGCTGTTTATGCTTTCCTTGTTTTCCCTAGGACTTACCAGATTCAGGTCTCATTTTGTCTGAGTGATAGTTCTGGGCAAGTTGCATCACATGACAAGCCTAACTTCCATTTCCAAAGGATCTCAAAACAATCTGCAGAGATTGATACTAAAATGATCATCCTGCTTATGGAAAGGCAGCGGTTCTTTGAGCTGCAGAAAACAATCCCAGATCAGCTACCTACAGGGTAGGAAAAGCATTACAACGTCAGGGCTCTGAAGTAGGAGAGGGGGGATACTGTCTCCTGGAACTTGATCAATACTCGCAGAAATACTGAAGATAATTCACTCCTAAGCATAGTTTGAAAATTATATTATTTCCAAATGGCATGATTTTGATTGGAAAAATGAAAGATGGAAGCCATGTGTAATGTGGGAGTTTTGAAAGCAGTAGAAATGAAAGACTAACATAAGGAAAGAGCAGAGAAAAATTATGGCTACAATTTGGGGATAGTGTGTTTTTTGTGGAGTTTTGTACTGCCTCTTAAAAAGTACAGAAAAAGAGATGGGTTGAACTAGTCTAACCTAGTGTGAGACAGAAAACCCCCAGTTTTTCTGGTTTTCCACTTTCAACAACTATCATAAGCATTTTCTATTAAAAATTCATGTCTTAGTCAAAGGACTCAAATAACCACTGCTTACGTAAGATATTTATTTTTTCTGCCTGGTGTAGGAGCTGTGAATCTCCAAAGTGTGGAACAGAGATTATAAAGTCATCAAGTGGGACAGATTCAATGATGTTAGTGCAGGACCCAAGACCATAACACTAAATAGGATTCACTGCTATGAAATTGATACCAAAAACTTGTCAATCCTATTTACAGTGTAAAGCAGAATAACCATATCCTTCCAGCTGGATAACAATGACAAAGTAACTCATACAATTCTCTGGAGCAAGAAATACCAAGGAGTCTTTAAAAGTTAGGAAAGAGCATCAAAGGAGCCTTAAGAATTTACACTAGAAGAAGAATATTAGCTGCTTGTTTCTCCTTTCACTGGCACTAGAGAAAAGCTTCAGTTTGGTTTCTATAAGAGCAGACTCTGCGTCTAAAATCTGAGACAAGATTCTGCTCTAGGCTACATTCCTGGCACTGAGATTGGTAGAGTTGCACAGTAACATCTTGCCTTGTCACCAGCTTAAAATCTCTTTTGTTCTCTAGCATCAAAACAAGTAATTTGATAAAATCAGGTTTCCTTTAAGCAATTTTTTTTCTAGAGAATGTAACACTAATCAAATGCACTTCATCAAAATACTTTGGAATTTGAAAAAAAAAAACCAACAAACTACAAACAGAACAACAAAATTAATTAGGAGGTCTGACTCACCTACATGCTTTATTTGATGTCAACTGACTAAGCTCCAGTCAATAAGTAATGAAAGAAAAATTAAAAAGGAATTAAAGTTAATTAAAAATATCAAAACGCATGTCTGCAGAAATATTATGTTTAATTGGAAGTTTATTTCAAACATATTACTTGCTGCTAGCTAATTACTGTTGTAAAGCATATTTCAAAGATTCAAAGTGCTAAGAACTGCCAGATCTGGCAGCATCTGCTCCTGTAGGCAGTTGATAAGCCAGGGTTTTTTTACACACATGGTATTTTCTTCTGCTTTCCAAACTAGCTGCATAAAATAGCACCTATTCTCAGAAGTTCTCAGCTGAAAATCAGCTGAAAGTTCCACCCCACACCAGAATGGTGGAATTAATGGATATTTCACCCTTCTAATACCCAAAATGCTGGCAATACAAAAGAAGTCAGATCACAGTGAAAAATTCCCTTTTGCCTCTGTGATTAATATTATTAAACAAAATAAACTAGAGATACAAATTCTTTAAAAAGTGCTAATTATCTAAACTTGTTTTTTCCCCAGTATTGTTTTTCTGACACTGTGTATGTAGCAGAACTGCTTTCAAATTGTATAAAGTACCATAAGAAAAAGTTTCGTCATTTAACACCCTGAAGGCAACCTAGAACTGAAAGCTAACAGGATTTTCACCAAGACAAAAAGCAAGGCAGATATATTTTAATATTTTCCCTCTGTTTTTCTGATGAGCAGCTCAGCAGTGTACAGTGCCTTTAAAAGAAAGCTGTGTTATAATTTTTTTTTTTCTTAAAATGTGTACACACTGGTTTCATTCCATAGCCCAAATAATTTTCCACACCTCCTGTGTTGTCAATATAGTTCATAAATCTAACAGTTGATTATGGAAAAGTCACAAACTTACAGAAGTAGCATGATCCTATTTCTTTAATGACTCAGACTCTATAGGGAGAACAGGACAAAAATTTAATGTGCAGAGAAAAGACTTGTATATTCATGAGGAGCTATCATACATATTAAACAGGAGAGTGCTCCTCAGAGGCTGAAACAACACCCCAGGTGGGAGGAATTTAAAAGCCAAGAATCCTGCCTGGTTTGCTTTACATTATTCTAGGAAGAAATACAGAAAACAACAGAATTTATTGAAGTATTTGGAGCACCTCTGCTGTTTTTCTCACATGCTGTGTTGGGTTTTATAATTCAAGGTGAATAACTCTTAAAGAAAACTAATGAACACAAACAAGTAACTTGACAAAGTTAATTAATTGCTTCTGAATGGGTTACAATTTTAAAATAACTAAGCTATGATGAGAATTAAACATTCTTTAAGATACCTATGAAGAATGCAGAAAATAATAAGCTATTACTCTTGCATAATTTTAATTAACCTTACAATTTTTGACTACCAAAGAGCTGCTAAAGATGAGATTTTCAGAAATATTCTGTAGGCAACAACTATTTTGTCTTCTCAAACCTCCTGGGTGTTACACCAGCATCTAAATTTTATTGGTAAAAACAATTTTATTGCTGTAACAAACATACTTCTCCCAGCTAATTCTAATAACTTATTTTGTGACTGCTTAGGGCAATGAACCTAACAACATAATCATTGGTATTTTAAGAAATACTATCATAAAATACCACCAGATTGTCTCTAAAAAGTTATCACAGTTGTCCTGTCAGGTAGTCAAGGTGTTGTTGCACAGCACATGACTTTGCATGACTGTGGCCTACTTGTCAGAAAAATTGGAACTATATTTATCTGTCTGCTGAATCCCATGGGAAGAAGTGCTGGATGAGGGGTCTGGCAGGACTCCTTTAGGGAGAGAGCTGTTCTGGAGGGAACTCTGAGCAGGGAGCAAACAGACCACTCAGGGCTGGTGCAGGGCACTTGAATCCTGGCCAAGGTGGGCCTTAGGACAAAGGGACTGGAAGATGAAGGGCTGCACTCATTTGGCTACAGACAAAAGTAAATTTGTCAGACCTGAATCCCTTGAGCAGAGCTGGGGTAGGAAACTCTTCAGTGGCTGTAGCTGTACTTCTTCTGCTGCAGTGTTATTGCAAAGTATTTCTTTCTCTGCTCTCCTGACTATTCCTGCCACCAGCTTCCTTTTGCCCATTTATTAATCACCTAATGCATTAAACAATAATATTGGGGAGGAAAACAGAAAAAATGAGTACTGAAGAAATTGTTAGAAGCAATTCATGTTTATTTTCATCTCAGCAGTGTAGCAGGTTTACTCCTTCGCAGCTATTTACACCACAATGTAACACCAGAAGCCATGCTCCAGTTTTCAGCAGGTACGAACATAAACCACAGATGAATTTAGGTTAGAAAGGTCATGTGGATATCATCTGATCACTTGCAAAAACAGGCCAACTTCAAACTTCAGGCTAGCTTTTAGTTTTGGTACACGTCACCAGTGTTCACAAGAGAGGGAAATAAACTCAGAGCTTGTGTGAGCTCACAGATTACAAGCTCACCTCTCCCTAGGAATTCAAAGCAGCAGTGACAGTGCTCAAGTACCTCTGAAAATGACTGAGAGACTCAGGGAAATCTCTCCTCCCCCTTCTCTTCCACTTTGAAGACTGTCTGTCACTAGGTGAGGGTTATGAATGTGAACATCACCAGAGTGATCCTGAATGGAGCCAGGAGCAGCACTCAGACCTCCTGTGGCAGCTGCATTCATTCCTTGCACTGTGGCAGGTGGCAAAGAGGCAAGACGCATAGCTCCCCTCAGAGAAATTTCACAGGAATCAGGCCTTAGCACTGCTCTCCAAAGAATACTTCCTAAGACAAAGTCCACAGAGGTCACTGAACAGATTTCTCACAGATCCATGGGGCAGGGACTTGACAGCTGGAAGCACAAATGCTACCATTCAGCAGAATGGCGCAGTTCTGTACACGGCTGTTGCACTCAACCCTGTGGGAGACAGAGCACACAAGCAGAGGGACCCCCACTTTGGCAAGGGGAAGAACATCTCAAGGCTTTGGAGGGAAGAGACCTGCTGCAGTTAGACTTCATGAGCTGATGTCAGGGAGGATCCATCCCAGGACACGAGAGGTCTGGCAGTGGGACTTGTGATGCCTGGAGCTCAATGTGAGACTTGCAGTTTGTCAGTCTCATACTGGGCTCTCCATTTCCCATCACTAAAGAGCAAAACGTTCTGTTCCACAAGGGATTTTCTGCTGTTCCCCTAAAGGCATTTGGGACAGAAAGTATAAAGTATCCCAGTTAAAGTATCCAGTTAAAATCATCTGTACGGGTATGTGAAAGGTGGAAGCCTCTGCTTCATTAAGGTTATCCAATCAAGGACTCCTTCAGTGCAAAAGAGCATAATGAGGACAAAGTGATGAAACAAATCCACAGACATAAATATTCAAGAAATAACAGACAAGATGGCAAAGACCAAAAGTCTGCAGCTACTAATTGATGGGCCATCAAATACCTCCAGGCACAGCTTTGGACAGGAGCACCCTGGGCTTTGTAGCTGCTAAGAAGGGTGGGGTGAAAGAGGAGCAGGAGGATTTGAGTAGGTTCAAGGTGAGTCTGTGTGCCTGTGCAAAATTTGTTGAGGAACTTTTGTTGAGGGAGCAAAGAAGAGGGGATGAGGTAAAGCAAGGGATGGGTCTGAGACTCTAGAACAGCTGATGATTGCAGGCAGTTGTGCCACACTCCTTTGCTTGCATGTGTGCCTATATCTGTGTTTGTGTATCTGGGACACAAAACTGGAGGGACCTACAGACAGGAATGTAGCAGCTGTGTCTGGATAGAGATTCCCAGGTCTGCGTGCACCCAGCTGGCCTCTGGCAGCTGGGCAGGAGGAAGCCCTTATCTGCTAGAGCCTATGGCCACTCTGAACATGTCTTAGCAGCTGTGTTCATTGCTGGATGACTTCTATCAAATGCCACTGGGACTTTTCATGTCAGAGGGGGGAAGGATCTCAAGCCTTTTTTTTTTTTAAATACAAAGGAAACACCATACTCACTTTTCGCCACTCAATTTTGAGCCATCTTCCCAGGCCCAGTCACCCTCTGCAAACAATCCAGTGAGATTTGTTGTGTTGTATCTGGAAGAAGTCCTATGAGGGATGGAAAGGCAGAGAGATCAGGAGACTCAGAGAAACCCAGCCAAGTCCTGGGTTCTCTAAGGCAAAGAAAGGACCACTGTGTGAAGAGAGGAAATTTTGGGGCCATTTCTGAATGCAAACACCTATTCCCTTCCTTCCTACAGGGACCTGCCTTGTGAGACTCAGCATTTCAGAGTGCCAGGCAGCTACCCCAGCTGTCGGTTCTGAGGGCTGAACTCATGACAAACAAAGCTCAGCTGAGGCAGGCAGAAAGAAGTGAGTCCCTCTTGCAAAGTCTCTAAGGGAAGCCTTGTCTTTGCCAACACAGGAAGGTGGTGGGTGGCTCCCAGGAGCCTTTTACACTCTCCCGTCCTCCCAGAGGGGAGGAACTGGCCATAGCAGTGCCTGGGACTTGCTCCCATTTCATTCTGCCCTTGCCCCTGCAAAGGCACCCACCATTTCACTGATATTGCTGGTCACCAGGAGATGAGCTCCCTGTGCCCAGCACGATTCCTGGCTGGAATTCCAGTCCTTCTTCTCCTTGGAGAAGGAGTAACACCTGCCTCTGTAGGTCACCCACTGCTCAGGACAGCATGAACATGGACAGCCTGAAAAAGAATCATACATGTCTCTTTCCATTTATAGTCATGCCTAGTTCCTTACAAACACATTTCACAAATATGTTCTCTCAGAAAATTATTCTCCTCAGTTACAGTAATGGCACCCCTGAAGTTCTTCTGAGACTGGCAAAGAATCAGTCTCTGAAGGAATCTGTGAAGGGCATCAATTTTCCAGATGGAAATAGGTGAGAGAGCAAGGCTTTTTTTAAAGAGAAGAGGTCCATGTTCTTCTTGGACCAATGAGCAGATTTCAAGAACTCTGCTGTGCTCCCTGACAAAGTTCTAAATTCAAATGAAGTATTTTCAGCGAAGGAGATTTATTTACCCTTGATAATAAAACCCACTGTTGCTCCCAGCAATGCCAAGAAGAGGATGCCTAGAATCACTGCAATAATCCAGCAGGTAGTAGATGAAACAGGAGAACCTAACAAGAAAAATAATATAAATGTGAGAAAGGTGAGGTTTTGTTCAATGGGATCGGCTCTAAAAATACAATTCATGTCAAACTGCAGTGTCAGTTTACCTCAGCCTGCACTCATGTCAGAGTCCAACAATGTCTGACAGCGTTCTTTTTGATATTCCACACATTGGTAATTTAACATTTAATAGCAAATTTGCTTATTCGAAGACATGTGATGTTCCATGAGATTCTGATTTAGCAGAATACAGTTGAATATGAGTTGGAAGGACAACACAACACAAATGCAAATTAGCAGAATGCACCAATTTCAATACAGAGATTAATCACAATACAAATGCGATTTTCACTGGCAGAATTTATTATATTCTCACCATTGCAACGCTGCCTGGCACCAGGAAGAAATATGTATTAGGCTGAGCAATATATACACTGCCCCCATGCTGGTTTGCCTCACTTACAAAGACATTCACACTCTTTTCGATTACCTCATGGATAAAAATTTACACAGCCAGCTGATAAAATCAGCTGATCCACCCAATTGATCCAAATGTTAATTGAAAAAATGGTATCTCTCTGATCCCCTTTTTCTGCCAGCCATATTCAGTCACTGCATACTTCATCGGTACATTGCACTTTCCTTTGAGACTCCCTCCCTTGAGCCTTACCCCATTGTAGGGGCTTATTGACCAGTCACAGCTCAGGTTTACATCTGAAGGGAGTCCAAATACAATGAGTGTATTGTTACAGCATCAACAACTTCTTATATCACTCTGTTGGAGCTGCAAGGCTCCAACTTTAACCTATGTTGAACTGCCCAATCTCAAACAGCAGGACAGAAAGGAAAAATATTTAGCATACAAATGCAAATCTCTAATTCAGACATGCAATCTGCTAGACTGCTTATTTACCAATGCATGTATCTTTTCCATTATTAACAGACTTTACCTTTGTTCTTGGTGTCCTTTTTCCGCTCTGTTCTCTGTCTTTTCCTCCGTTTCTCGGCAATTCTGTGTCTCACATTCAGATAGATGTGCTCCTTTTTATTCCTGTCACATGCTTTTAAGTGTTGCTTTTTTTTGCTTTGCTTTGCTTGGAATTTAGAAGTCCCATCCGCCACAAACCCTGGGCCTGGATCTGGCTTTCCCTGAGGGTCAGTAGAGCTTTCCTCACAGCACTTTGGAATCATTTCTAATGACAGAGCATATTTGCAGAAAAGTAATATATATAAGGAATGATGTCCTACATCAGCTTTTTGGAATACAAAATGGTTTAAGCAATGACAATAGCTCACAAAGAGGGCAGTCCTTCATGGTTAAACTGCTGCTCTGATGGATGCACCATAAATCATTGTTAGACAGGGAAGCTTGCTTTGACAGGGGAGTGAAATTATCTAGCATTCTTCACATCATATAAATAAGCAATTTATGCCTGACCAAGATGAAAAAGGTGAGGACTTAAATTTCCTCGCAAACAATTCTAGTGAGATAATTTACAGATTGCATTTCTCTCTTTCACTGCAAGCAGCATCAATGAAAGCAATGCAGGCACATTTGATCCATATCAACCTCCTTAATTATATTATTTATATCAACAACACAGAAAAACATGAGAGTTTGAGAATTGGGACAAGAAAATTGAGGGGAGGTTACCTTAACTCCACAAGAGGAAACTGAAATGTAGCAGTAGAACAGGTGGTGCCTCTGTTCTATTCTCCATATGTGACTCTGCAGGGTGACAAAGCAACCACTACCATCTGACTGAAACAGGACAACTGAGAGATGAGAAATAAGCATTGTGGTGTCCCACACAGGAAACTTGAATTCGCCCGCTCCAGAACAGAGCGCTACCATTTCAGACTTGTAGTGACAACCATGGCAACCTGTTCCTGCCATAGTTGCACCAAACTCTGAGCTATTTTTAATGTCACATTCATGGAGCAAGAGAATATATTGAACAGGTTCAATCTGTAGAATCCATTACTAAAATCATATGCTTGTACTGCCAGTCCTTTTCCACAACAACAATTTCACTGACCTGCCCAAGAGTATCAGCGTTTCCACTCAACTTTTTGATTTGTATAGAAAAAAGTTGCTCACGTTTGCTTAAGGATAGGTTGGAACTTTGCTTCAGACAGAAAACAGAAATTATAGTACCCTCAGAATAGAAGAGTTCACAAATCATTCATTTTGTTAATTCTGAGAATTATTCAAAATCTGAAAATATAATTCTATTAAAATTTGTGTGATTATTTCTACTTTATAAGGCTACCAGGAACATATATGTTTAATTTTCAAACATATAAATATTTTCTACCCCTTTTCTTCATTTCCTTTCCCTTCTTTTTCTTCTTATACTTCCTTTATTTTTAAGAACACAGAGAAGAACTGGTCAGGGATGTAAAGGCTGGCAGGATTCATGATATGCTAGAGTTCCTGAAAAGAATGGAAGACCACAAAGACAAAATCACAATCAAGCCTGGACTTTAAGAGGACAGACTTTGGTCTGCTTGGGAGTCTGTGTTCACGGGAAAAATCCCATGGCAGAGTCCTGTAGGGAAGAGAGGCTCAGAATGGGACTGGTTTTCAAGGATCAGCTCCTCTGAACTCAACAATGGTCCATCCCAAAAAAGCAGGATACAAAACAAAGGTGGCAGCAAATGTCTTCAAGAAGACAGGGAACTACAGGACAGTCAGCCTGATATCAGAAACTGACATTTTAAAATAAATCTTTACAATAAACCTTTGGCTACTGAAACAGGCTCCTTGGCCTTGGACAGGTTGCTCTGTCTTATGCTGTGTGACCTAATAAGGTCTAAAGGAGATTTTTCACAGCCTCCACATCCAAAGGTCTCCTCCTCCTCCTCCTCCTTCACTCAATTTTGTGTGGTGTGTGGTTCAAGGGGCTGGCAGGTCCATGCCAGCTTCAGGGACAGTCCTGTAGCAGTGAGATGCAGGATGCTGTTGACCCATTTCCGTAGAATAATTCTGTGGCTTTTGATATTTCAAACTCATCCAGACATTGTAGTGATTCAGGGGGCAAAATAAGTCACTACAGTTCCTCCTAGAATCAATTGTGCACACCACAGAAATCACACAAAGGATGAACATTGACTGAACAAAGAACTTTAGCCCTGTTTTACAAGTTTGTGGCTCCTTGCGGGCAGATTTTTGACATAAACATCAGACTTCTCCCACTTGCCAGCAAGCTGGATCTAAATTCTGCCCTCATATCCCTAGTTTCTTCACTGTGCTGCTGCAACTGACTATATTCTATGGAAAAATTTAAATACAGAATGCAGGATTGAATTCAATAAGATCAATAAAATCAATAATGCTCTTCTCTAGATTGGAACTAGAGTACATTTGTTCCAAAAATGCACATTCAAAAAAAACAAAACTTTGATGACAGACAATTGAACTTGTATCTAGCTCCTCATTTTTTTCTCATTAACACTAGACCACAGTAAATCCACACTTCGAAAAGATAACACCAGCTCACAGGAAATGCTTTTTCTGAAGATGTTAATTTAAACTAGGCAGGAAACATCAGTTTGTCTTGAAGACAGGCTGAGGTTAAGAGTTGAGAACTGCACCTCAGCTGTGAGCGTGCTATTGGTACAGTGAAGAAAGTAACAACTGACCATGACCAGACTCAGGCACAAATACTTAATTGCTCTCATTCTTGTTGGAATGATTCAGGTGAAAAGTAAAGAAAGATTTCTCCAGTGGAAACAGCTCTGCTATAGCCTTTCCACATCAAAATATTCTCTTCTTCCCACTCAAGCCTCATCCTTCACCTCAATGTTCTGAATTTTGAAGTACTAATCATAGGAAGCTGATCAAAGAAAAAATAAAATACTTCTGCAAGGCCATATGGGAGCTGAGCACATCCACTTCATTACAATCACCTAATCAAGGTCCTTTTAAATGCACAAGAGCATAATAAGCCACAGAGACACAAACCTGGTGCACATAAAATAACAGAAAGAGCATTTTCCACATAGTATCAGAGGAAGGATGTGAAATTCTGTGTTGTTGTATTTCTGAAACTGTTGTACATGAAAAAGTGAGCAAAATTAAATGAAAAATAAGGACAGATAATTTGTCTTTCATCCCTTCATTATTTATCTTTGGTCTAAGATCAGCATGAAGAACAATTCCACTCAGTGATCTGTGTAGATCCCTTCCAACTCAGGGCATTCTATGACTCTGTGATTTTATGAAGTAAAATGCCTCTTCCAGAAGTGGGGGCTGTTTAAAAGCAAGGCAAGAGGAAAACCCCAGGTCATCTCCTCCTTTTATCATAGATAAAAAGACCTGTTAAACCATCTAAAAATATGAGAGTAACATGAAACTAATGTGAAAAAAGTAGCCTTTCTTTGTGTCTTGCAGGGTTGGGGGGGG
>WEKY01058239.1:146405-192288 GCA_013390045.1 Picathartes gymnocephalus
GGGGGAGGTGTTTGTGAATTATTGGTATTTCTTGATGGTGCAGCACCTGCTATAAATAAAACCACAAGCTGTAGGATGTAGCACATAAACAAATGCACTCTCACATCCTCATGACCAAACCACAGCTCTCACCAAAAAGCAATTCTGTGAATGCAGAAAAGCAAGAGTACTGCAGTACTTTGCTTCTGTGTGGCTGAATGGGAATCTATTCATGCAATATACCCACTGTACCACTAAAAAGATTTTGGAGTTCAGATACTCTTAAAAAGCTCATATTGCTCATATGTGGTTTCAGAAAATTCCAACCATGGTGAAGCCAAATCACGTCATGAATATTTAGTATATGTGCCTCCTGTCTGTTGTTGCTTTTTGGACCTTTTTTTTCACTCTGCCTGCTCTGGACAGGATTTCCTCACCCTTAGGAGATCTACTGGTTCTAATTCAGTCTCTCCTTGAAAAGGTGATCAGATGGTTGGAGAGGTAGCAGATATAACCCTTTATGTGCAATAAAAGACGTGCTACATTTGAGAAGAACAAAGAAACAATCCACCAGAAACTAACTAAATTATGGAGATGGTCCTGTCATCTTTGAGAAAAGTAAATATAATAATTAAAAGTCAACATTTTCCACCGGAACAAAATATTCCGATCAAACAACTAAAAGTCTATCACTGAAAACTGAAAAGCCATGATTCTCCACAAAACAACTGCAAAAAATTTCCACCAAGCCCTCTCCTTAAGGAGAAATTAATGCATGAGTCTACACTGATCCTAAAATGGAGACTGCTATCTGGAAAAGACTTCTGTGTAGACTACTTGAAAAAGCAGGAAGAGTAGCTAAACTAGGAAAACTCCACATGTACAATTACATTTATGCCACTATAAAACTTACTCTAATTTAGATTCAGTCACTTCCAAACCAACATAAGTTAACTTGGGGAAGACAAACCTTACATTCTTGGAATGAATAAGGCCACTTTATTGAAGGGAAATGAAATTACAGCTTATACAGCAGGAAAATGCCTTCCTGTGGGCAAATTCATAAGCAGGGTCTTGGCACAGATTTGCTTTCTGGGAAAACCAAAGATCTTTTGTTAAAGGCCGTGAGGTGCTCAACATCTGAATTCCCAGGGATTTCCTTGAGCAGAATTTTCACAACAGAAATAAAATATAAGTATTTGTGTAAACTAGAGCATTGCTTTCTGTGCTCTGAGAACAGTAGTGTATTTGTTACCTCTAGCTGTTTAACAAGGCTCCCTGTGCATTGTCAGGTCTGCAGCAGCACTGAGGACGCTTTCACAGTTCTGGGATTATATGACCTGCCTGAAACAGACCCATCTTTCCAGGCAAGACCTTCCTGAATACCCCATTCTTGAGTGGGATGTTTGAACCAACCAAATGCTTTTTTTAATGAATAGTTTATTCACCAAAGATAACTGAATTTGACCTAAATTTACCAGGTAGCTTTGAACCCGTTTTCAAGTGAGGGAGAGAGAAGAGGATGTTATTATTCTACCATTTGGAAAAGAAAATATCTCAGTTCTCCAGGTCAGATTTATACCACCTGGTTTATGAAGATCCAGGTGGCAATTAGCCAACACCATAGCAAAATGAAGAAAGCTGACTGCTCCCTCTTGAACGAGCTTTGAAATGCCCCAGTGTATACTGGTGAGACAGGTGCTGTACAAATTCACATGACATTTGTTTATGGAAAGAAACATCATTTCCTACAAAGCTTTAAGTGACATATAAAAAACAACTGTTTCATTCATGTAATTTTGCACTAAAAATAGAAAACTTCTTACCATTGTCTTGGAAGAAGCCCAGCAAGTTTTGATGGAAACCAAAATGGAAAGAGCCATGCTAAGTTGGGGGGATGGTGAGTGAACACTGAATCCATTCTTCACATAGAATGGTAAAATTATTCCTTTAATGTGCATTTAGTATGTTTTCACAAGGACCTTTAATGCTCAAAGTGCCAAATGATAAGAGCAAAAACCCCTACAGTACTGTCAACTTTAGAAACTACAAACAGAAGTGAGAAAATTTGTTTCACAGACTTGATTCTGCTTCTTTATAAATGAAGGCAAAATAGCCACAACTTCCAGTGCCTCTAATTTTTCACAAAATCTGCATGTCCATTGAAATCAATGATCAAATAATTCCAGATAAGCTTCGGAGTATTCACGTGACCTGCACAGAAAGCACACTCTCCATGAAGATGTACGAGATTCGTGTAACAGCTTCTGCACCCACAGGCATGAAGGGTTTTCCTTGGCTTTGTTGTTGTTGGACAAGGAGGCAAGGGGGTTGTTTGTGTGTTTTTGTGTTTGTGCCCATTCTCCCACGGGAAGCTAGAGTATAAAGCACCGGAGAAATCCCGGGCATATACTGAGCACCACCCCAGCATGTTCCCCAGGACATCTCCTCTTTCAAATACCCAACTGATGGATTTCCTGGGACAGAAAAGATGGGGAAAAATTTACAGAAACCTCATGGTGGGTTGACTCTGGCTGAATGGCAGGTGTCCATCCAGCCACTCTATAATTTCCTCTTCTTAACTGGACAGGGGAGAGAAAATATAACAAAAGGCCTCCAGGTCAAGATAAGGACGGTGAAAGATCATTCACCAATTACTGTTATGGGCAAAACAGACTCGACTTGGGGAAAATTAGTTTATTGCTAATCAAACTAGGAAGTATAATGAGAAATAAAACCAAATCTTGAAACACCTTCCTCCACTCCTCCCTTCTTCCCAGGCTCAGCTTCACTTGTGATTTCTCTACCTCTTTTCATCCAGCAGGGAGAATGGGCATTGTGGTCAGTTCATCGCACATTGTCTCTGCTGCTCCTTCCTCCTCAGGGGGAGGACTCCTCACACTCTTCCTCTGCTCCCGTGTGGGGTCCCTCCACAGGAGAGTAGGTCCTTTAGGAATTTCTCCAACATGAGTTCTTTCCAAGGGTTGTTTTTCATTAAGTGCTCCAGCATGAGTCCCTTCCCATGGGGTGCAGTCCTTCTCCAATGAGGGCTCCTCTCTCCATAGATTCTGCCAGGCCTCTGCTTCAGCACAGGCTTCCCTCGGAGACACAGCCTCCTTCAGGCATCCCCCTGCTCTGGCATGGGCTCCTCCACGGGCTGCAGGTGGATCTCTGCACCCCCAAGTCCTCCACGGCCCACAGGGGCTCAGCTGCCTCTCCATGGGCTGCATACAGAATCTCACGGGAATCTCAGCTCCAGAGCCTGGTCCGCCTCCTGCCCCGCCCTGGGTGTCTGCAGAGCTGTTCCTTTCACATTCACACTCCTCTCTTACACCTGCAGTTGTGCAGTGTCTTTTACACTTCCTTAAATATGTAATCACAGAGGTGCTACCAATGTTGCAGAAGGGCTCAGCCTTGGCCAGGTCCAGCAGCAGGTCCATCGTGGAGCTGGGGGAAGCTTTTGGCATCTTCTCACAGAAGTCACCCCTGCAGTCACCCCATCACCAAAACCTTGCGACACAAACCTAACACTCTTTTAACTCAAGTTTCTCATTACATTTTCTACAGCTTCCTAAACACACTCTACTCCCAAATGACCACTGGCAGAATGATACCAACAGGCTGATTTAACAATAATGACAACAGTTTCTTGTGTCATGAGAAATGGAAGAGAGATTTTATAGATGTTTGAAGAACAAAGGAATCCCTTCCAACATGCACACCTCATTATGAGCTTGCAAAATATTTAGAAACAGAAAGCTCTGAGACTTCTTCTCCTTTACCAAAATATGAAAGGGGCCTTCAGAGGATTGTGTATTCCCTCACTAGGCTGTGCACATCAACACCAGCAACATCAGCATAGAGTTCAGGCACCACTGGCTCAGGCACCTGCAGCACTGTGTGCCCATTGCTGGTCTTCATAGCTGTTTTCAGGGAGCATAAGAGGTGTGCTGGAGAAGGCCGGTGAGCTGCACTCCACTGCCAGCAGGATTTCATGATGCAGTACCTGTAAATTATGAGATTCTGAAATTATGTCTTCATGTAAAGAAATGTACCTTAGATCTTCCCTGTGGATGCTTTGCTCATTTCAGAGAATAAGCTACAACTTAGAAGACAAATCATTCCACAGCAGTAATGCACCTTGCAAGGAAGCAGTGGAGCAGCAAAATGCAAGGGTACTTAAGGAAACAGAAATAAGTGTCATTTTCAAGAGAAGGACAAGAAAGGTTTTGGCCAGAGGTTTTATGCAGCAGAATCCAGTAAGGAGATGTGGCAGACACAAGTCTCCTCAGCTAACAGGTTTCTACTAGTATAGTCTGGACTGAGAAATCCTGTGTAAGACCTCATTTTCTATGTCTCGCTTCCATTTAGCTCTGCCAACCTCATGTTCAATTGTCCATAAAGCAAGTGGCTTACATGGCTTGCTGGCAGCTCGAGGGTTGCTTCATAATGTTCTGTTTCTGCAGGTATGATAAAATGTCAGAAGGTGGCACCTCAGGATATGGTGGAGCACCTGCAAGGGGAAAAGGAGTGACAGTAAGGCAGTGGTTGCAGTAAGCAGCTTCTGTGCAAGACTGCCTTCCTACCCTATCAAAATCTGGTGGTTTTTTCCTACCACAATTCACAATAACAAAGTTTTAAAGGAATTTACAAGACTTTCTAAGCTGGAAAAAAACAAAGTGCGTATTTAAATGGCCCAACTTTACATTCTAAAATTTGAGATTTTGGGTCTTGTTAATTTGCTGCTTCCTTACGTATTTTTTTTTAATTGTCATGAAATGTTCTTACCTAATGTAATCATTTCATACAGCAGAATTCCAAAAGACCATCTGCAAGAAAAGAAAACAAAGCAATGTTGTTTGCTGGCTTAAATACATAAAAACAACTAGGCATGGCCTGCAGACATGAGAGAGTATGAGCTGTAAAACTGGAGCATTATGCTGAAACTAGATCTTGCCTTCCTGTGAACTTCAGGACATGAAATGATACATAAATGAGTGAGAGAAACAGGTCTGACAGACAGGTGAACTTCTAGTCCCAAAATGAAGCCATACATGTCTGCCTTGATAGTAGGGGGTTTGCTCAGGAGCCTCTCTGGTGCCTGCCACTTGACTGGCACTTTCTGTGTGACTGAGCTGGCAGCACGTGTGTGACTTTCATAGGTCAGGCCCAAACCACAGAGCTTAGCAGTGAAGTTGTGATGAAGAAGGACATTCCTGGCAGCAATGTCACCATGGAACAACTTCTTTTCTTCAAGATAAGCCTGGGAAATTGGAAAAGAAACAAAACAGGATGATTGAAAAAGGGAATTGAGTTGATATAAATTTTTGCTGAGTTTATGCTTGTCTCCCACACTCTGGAGTAGAGGCATGTGCTCACCAACACAGTGGAAGCATATTTTAACAAAGCCTTTATTCTCAGTGCTTAAGCCAGGAAGACTTAGGCCACCATGCAAACTTGTGCTGCAATCAAGCAAGAAGGAAAAAATGCAGCCAATGTGAGCAGACTTACCAGAGCTGCTGCAACCTGCCGTCCAATCTCATATACTTGCCTCTCAGTGAGGTCATAGGGGACACCATCCATTGCCATTACATCCTAGAGGCAAGATAGGAGACCTTGGTTCCAACAAGTGTCACAGCAGTTGGATAGTGGGGAATGTTTCCTTCTAATCTATTGAATCTTATGCTCCTCTGTGGATGCTAGAAACAGCCTGAGTAAAGAACTCAGGCATGTTTAGAGCAAGAGAGAAAGTTTTCTCAGTTTTGCTAGCAGTGTTTATAAAACGGTTTCTGAAACTATAGTTTTATCACACCAACTGCAAGACCATGTTTTCATAGTTTCACACTCCTCCTTCTCACAATTGGTCATAAATTAACTGAAACGTAAGAGGACATGCATGGGTGATGTTGATGGTGTGTTGAGTAAGACAAGTACACTAGAGACAACTGATGGGCAAATTGAAAGGTGGGGAAAAAATTAATAGGTTAGACAGAAATTGTGAGAATGACAGTGAAGACTGAAAATCCACACGAGTGAATGAAAGACTTATAATAAAGTTAGAATGCTGAGTAAAAAATCACATTTCTAACATATGAATGGCTACCTGGTATGAGACTAACAGTCCATCTCTCCTACCAACCTGCCTGTAACAGTAAGAGAGAGAAAGATGAGAGAGACAATAAGGTAAGCAATGTTCTTCCTGTGCCATTTTACACCCCACAGATACATTCTATTGCAAAATATCCTGAGATGGTTATGATTTCAACATGTTCAGTAACCTCTAAAAAGTTACCTTCCATGATTGACCTCATAGGAAGTTTCAGTATCCACAGCAAGACATTCCATTAGTCAACTCCTCACTTCATGAAGAACCAGCTCCATTTGTTTGTTTTGAACATGACATGTACTAATTTTATTTGCTACTACCTGGACCTTCTCCTGAACAGGACAGGAAGCAATCCTTCTGTACTTAAAGTTTCAGATGTAGGAGAGTGATGGATTTACACAGTAACAGCAGAGTTTTGTTTCCGTGCCTTTTGTAACAGACTCATAGAATCACAGAACATGCTGAGTTGGAAGAGACCCACAAGGACCACTGAGTCCAACTCGTGGCCCTGCACAGGATACCCCAACAATCCCACCCTGTCCCTGACAGTGTTGTCCAAAGACTCCTGGAGCTCAGACAGCCTCAGAGCTGCGACCATTCCCTGGAGAGCCTGTTCAGTGCCAGACCACCCTCTGTAGGAAGGAAAATTTCCTGCTATCCAATCTAAACCTCCCCTGATATTTGGGGTCTTTTTTAGCTTGAGTTAAGACTTTCAGTGGACTGCATATTTTCATACTATCAGACCTCATCCCATCAGATTTTACCCCTCATCAGCAATGGGCAGACGTGAAGCCATCATTTGCATACGTGAAACTTCTTCCTGTGCATTATTTCATTTTTAACTATGCTGAACTTAATTTGTTCTTTTTACTGGCAAGTCCCTCAATCTTGGAACATCCTTCTGCAATTCCTTTGGGTCAGCCCTTGCCTTTACTGGCTGGAATCATCAGCAAATATCATCACATCACTGTAATCCCATTTTTAGGTTATTAATACATGTAATGAACAGCACCATGTCCTAGATAGCTGACCTCCCTCCAGTGCAAGTACTAACCTTTCATTCTTATATTCTACTTCTTGTCTTTTACAATTAGTTATCATCCCATGACCTTCCCCCTGTGCTGTAACCGCGTTGCTTTCTTAAAAGTATTTGGAGTGAGACATGATTTAAAACTTTAGAAATTCAGGTGGCTGTATGAATTCATTCTAATTCCAGTGCCTGCAATGCCCTTCAATGGTCTGCAAAGTAGCACCTGTATAGAACTTCTTTGGGGTATGGAAACAGTTTTGATTGATCTAGAGGGATGCACGGAGAGATGAAAAGAATCATTTATGACTTATGGATAGATATGTACCTAAAGAATTTAAGAAGTTATTCTGTCATCACTTCATTTGACTCACCCTCCGACATGTCCACAGAAATGTCAGCAGGTCACCAAGAGACACATCTTCCATGATCATATAAAGTGGGAGCTGGTCTACACAACATCCAACCAATTCAACCAAGTTCTCATGACAGCCAAGATTTTGATGGAATTTAATCCTTCCCAAGAAATCCTTTACTTTCTGCAGACTAGCTGGGTCTGAAAGAACAAATGAAAACAGATTAAAAACAAAACAACAAATGGAAGCAGCAAAGAACAGGCTGACAGCTAAAATCAACATGGTCAGTGATCTTTAATCCTACCAAGACATTCCTACAAGAAGACCTCGGACTTACTGTACTGAACACAACTTGTTCTTGCCCAGTACTGATGACAAAGCTCTGCCCAGCCATCATGTCTGGGATACAAAGACTGTATCAAAGGGGATCCTGACCACAGGCCTTACCTTGCAAGGCTTTCAATACCACAGTCTTGGTCTTCCCAGAGCTCCCAGTTTCCAGCCGCACTCTGTAGATGTTCCCATAAGCACCAAGTTTTATCAGCTGCAAGGTGTCTGGTAAGAGTTTCTCTCGTGGTATCTCTAATTCCTTCAGAGTCAAGGATGCAGAATTTAGCAGGCTCTGCATAGATGTCTCACTCAGCTGGATGTAGCAGTTCTCTGTTGAGCATGGTTCCTGCTGATTCTTTTTCTTTTCTGATAAAAGCAAATACGTATGATACATAAAGACAGACAGATGAAATCTTGTAATGTAAATCTTGTAATATGCTCATCCTTCTATCCTCTTTAGGTTTTGCTCCATAGTGTTTTAGGAGTCAGGGCAAAGTAAGGAAATGTTATTGTATCTTACTTATCCTGGCCCTTAAAGAGGAGAAAGAATTTAATCTCCCACTCCATTTGATGAAAAGACAGAACCAGTCTAGAGATTTCTCCCATATTTAACTATGTAACTTTTATAGATAAGATACATTTGGACTTCATTCCCATGTGCTCAAGTAACGAACATTTTCTTTTATTACCAGTTCTCAGTTATTTCTCTTAATATAGGCTCAAGGGGCTTTTTCCCTCTACATACCCAAAATTAGTTCAGAACTGTATTTTCATTTCCACATAGCCACATGTGTACCAACAAACCTTTCCCTATCCCCTCACCAGTCCCTGCTCTACTTCATGTTGTCTCCATAGGAAGTGGGAGACAGCAGCTTGAAATTAAATTTCTTAAATGGCAGTATAGAAAATGGATTAACTAGGTGTGATCTACATCAAAATTACTATCATTCATAACTACCCCAGTAAAACTCTCCTTGCAGCAGCCTCCAGGAGGCTGTTACATAAAAACACTTTGCAGCTCTTGTGATGTTACCACAGCATGTTAAACAGCCTACATGGCATGTTGCTTTAGATCTTCTTGGACCCATCCATACTACAGATTCCACTACTGCTGCTGCAAAATGGAGTAAATCACGGTTCTCAATTTTTTTAATGTTTACTGGATTGCTGAATACCACTCAGGATCCTCATAAATGGTTTTGCCTAACAGCTCAAGCAATAGGAAAATGGAATTGGCTTCTGGCCACTGAAACCAATACTCTTTCCTCTGAAAGGGTGGTTTGTTTTTTTTTTACCTTAAGGCATTTTTTTACCTTGGGTTCCAGCTGGTGGTGATTGCTCCTGCTTTGCTCTCAGGCCGCGGCAGTGGAGCCAAAGGATCACAGAGAGCACAATGACAAAAAGTCCCACCAGGAGAACTGGGACAACGATCACTTCCGTTTGATATTCCCGGACAACTGTCAGCATAGAAAGAAAATGGAAAACCAGGGAATAAGCAGCACATTGGTTCTGTATAACCATGTAGCAACAATCCATTTCAGTAACTTTAAATCCCAAAAGAGAGTGTTCCATCCTCTGGGATAGCTGAACACTGTTAGCGCTGCCACCCTATTTTGCAGAGGTGCTGGTACCTAAACTGCATGAAATCACTGACTCCCACACCTAAGGTCACTTATTTAGGTGCCTTAATATGGAGGCCAGGAATTGTAACCATTTGGAAGTACCATCCACCGCTGAAACAGAAACAGCACTGGCAGCAGGACAGCAGGGAGATGGAAGTGCTGGATATTGCTGTGTCATCACAAATACATGTGCAATTACAGCTCCAGCTCCTTCCAGTAAAATATTACTGGAATAATATGCTTCCACAGCATTTTAAAGGAAACAGGGTGTGGTCACCTTTGGAATTTGACTGGAAGACATTGCAATTAGCAAGGCTTGTGAGGCTAACTATCCTTCTCATGTCCCCAGATTTGGAGGTGGTCAAGACCATTTTTTCAGTTCCCAAAGACAATGGAAAGTAATGAAATCAAAATCTCACGAAACTGGTCCTTTGGGAAGCCGCAGGGAATCTTTAGTGACTGCTGTATGCCTCATTCGAAGTAGAAATTCTCTAAAATAGCCGAAATTATGTGACATTAATCCTGCCACAGAGACTGCATCCCCATAAACATTTCTCCCCTGAAACACAATGCAGGGAAAGCTCCATCAAATCCTTCTGTGTGGGCTGGGATGCAGGTGGAGGAGGAGAAAGGGCTTGGTACACTTTTTAGTGAAGCTGGCCTTCCTGCCCAGCATGTGAAAGCATATTAAAGGAATGTGTGAATCTTACCACATAGCTTGTCATTGCTATTGCACTCCAGCAGCATCCGTGAGAATCTCTTCACATCCCCTGCCATGATCAATTACAAGCAAGCAGGTCTCTAACTCCCACTTCCTGCACAGACAGAAAAAATAACAACAAAATTTATTAGGAGAAAGGATGATGATGAAGCAACAAGCAAAGTGAATATGGAGCTTCCTACCCCTTACAATCAGTGGCTGCATGAAGCAGCACTGGGATTTGGAGGCTTAGAGAATGACACAGGACATCCACTATCACATCCTATGGATGATGCACTGCATGACCAGAGAGAATTTAGGATTAAGCGCGTGTTCTACAGTGCTTCACAAGCAAATGAGGACCCCTAGGCCTAAAGGCTGGCATACGTACAAAATTCCATAGATATGAATTTAATTATATTTAAAGAACAGTTAATACACTCCCAGCTAACACATTTTGCAGATGCCAGAACGGCTCAGCACTTTATCTTCTGGTCCATTACAAGTGAACAGATCAGCAGCATGCATAGAAAATGTCATTCTTGAGTACAGTCCTTGCCAGAACTCCTACTGTTGCTGCACAAAAACAAAGAGAAAAAAGTTGTCATTAGGGCTCTCTGGTACCAACTTCTGAGCACTGCCAAGTCTGTAGGTATTCTGAGGCACAACATCTGCAACTTTTTTGCATTTGTAGCTGAAAATCCAGAGCCTGTACAAGCACGCGCCTTGTTTAGTCACTGCTTCTTATAAACATTGCTAAAATTTAAGACGTAACAGCTTCGCAAACAGTATCATCTAGAACATTTTATAGGAATTGTGACTTTTATCCTGTAAGCAGCTACTTTGTTTTCAGCCATGAGTTTAATGCAATTAACCTCAATGGCAAATATAGGGAACTGATTTTATGGAATTTGGTGATGAAACATTTAACATTTTTTTCTCATGCTTAAAATTAATGAGTGAAATTATTCTTTACCAGCTGCACAACAGAGGCAGTAGAGAGAGGAAAATGGAATATATCTGTGCTTTAAGGTATCACAAAATTTTATTTAATTTCATTCTTAATGTGCCAGCAAATTTACCTGGTTCCAAGGTGTGGCTACACCGTGAATCCAGTCAAAGGATTAATAACACAGCCATAATACCAAGCTTTTCAGGTACATTCTGAAAGCAAGCACACTAAAACAACCCATTTCGTCTCTAACACACACACACACTTAGACACAAATACACAGAACAGTCCTGGCTTCTTTCATTCTCAGGCACACACAGACTACAGGACCATTAGCCAGCAATCATGTTGTATAACCTAAGTCATAAACAGTCCAAGCTCCATCTTAAAGCTTGTTAATGGCTTTGTATGGGTGTTTGCTAGAAATACACACTGACATTTAAACACCATGCGTACACAGGCACACAAAAGCACACCACAATTTGTGCTCACAGAGAGAGCAGCAAAGATCCATGGAAAAAGCTCTGACACAACAGCCACCTCTACACTGGTCCCTGTCTGTAAAAAAAGATTCCTTCCTACTCTTTATGCACCTCCCAGCAGTAATGCTAGTGGGTGGCACCCGTGTTTTCCAACCACACTCAGGGCAGAACTATGGGATCCAGGAATGAAAACACTGGCAGCCATTGGCACTTTATTTGCCCTGGCACTCCCATGTGCTGCTGTTGCATATGAAGGTGTTATCACTGGAAAAGCTTGATTAGAGAAGCCCATTTACACTCTATGTGTCTACCGTCTTGCAAAACTCAGCAAGCAGAAAAAAAACTTGTACTCACTAAGATAATTCTGAAGTGCCTTTCAGTACTACTTTTCAGGCCAAGACCAAATAAATTCCTGTACAAGGCTGTTTCTGCAACTTATTTGTCTAACAGTAACATCAGTGCAATTCTTACATTCCTAACCTCACAAAGAGAATGGTAACTCAGAAATCCACTGAACTCACGTTATACATTTAGTATTTTTTGCAGTGGGAGACACACAAAAGTTACATGAAACTAGCATGTTCATGCGCATATTCAACACAGAGCAGTGCTGTGGTTGGTTCTCTGGTTTGTTGTTAGTCTTTCTGTATTAGTTGGTTCATTCCTGTTTTCCCCCAGTTACTCGATTTCACCCATTCCATCACACCCTGCTTGTCCACCCCTTTCTCGAAAACTGTATCCACCCCTGAGATGTCAATCCTTCCCCTCCCCTGCCTACCCTCTGGAGAATTCTCCTTTCCTTGTTTTCCTATTGGGATGACTCAAATAGGTTCCTCCCCTGTGGTTACCCTATTGGCTTAACAATTGCCATCCCCTGAGATCCACCCCCTTTCAAGATCCCCTGGGCAGGGGAGAGAGGTCTCTTGGCCTGTTCATTCGAGGATATTAAAGCTGTGTTGGAAACCTGTGCCAAAGGGCCTCCTTTGCCTCTTTCTCCTTGCCGACGCCTGTGGATTACAATCTCGCTCTGCCCTTGCTGCTGAGCGTTAGTGAGCTGCTGCTGTCGTTGTGCACCTCTCGGGGAAAGTCCACTTACGGCGCAGCCTTGCTCCTGGGCAGCTAACAGCTGCGTCACAGAGCAGGACTACTGACAGTGCTCGACTACTTATTTTATTAGATGAAGACATTTTTCCAGTGCCAAGACAGGATAAAGGAATCAAAAATACCTTAAAAGGTTCAAAACCTGTACCTCACTGGCATTCTGATCTTCCTCGCCTGTGTGATCTTGGTACACCAAGATCAGTGCTGTCTAGATCATGTGCACACATACACTCTGTTACTTCAATTTGGAATTTGCATTAGAGAATTTGTGCAATTTCAACTAAATGTCAGCTAATTTATTCCACTGGGTTTTTTAACATTCTTTTACATAGACTGAATTCCACTCACTGGAATTCATAGAATCTTTAATGTTGGAAAAGACCCTTAAAATCATCAAGTCCAACAGTCAGCCCAGTCCACCACCATGTTCACCACTAAACCATGTCCTCATGTGCCACATGCACAGTTTTTTTGTACATTTCCAGGGATGCTGACTCCACCAACTTCACTGGGCAGCCTATCCCAATGTTTAATGACTCTCAGCAAAGAAATTTTTCTTAATCTAATATAAACATCCCCTGACACAATTTGAGGCTGCTTTCTCTCGTCCTGTCCCTTGTTCCCTGGGAGCAGAGCCCAACCCCCACCTGGCTGCCCCCTCCTGTCAGGGAGTTGTGCAGAGCCAGAAAGTCCCCCTTGAGCCTCCTTTTCTCCAGGCTGAGCCCCCCCAAGCTCCCTCAGCTGCTCCTGGTGCTCCAGACCCTTCCCTAGCTCCGCTCCCTTCTCTGGACACGCTCCAGCCCCTCAATGTCTTTCTTGTCCTGAGGTTCCCAGAACTGCCCCAGGATCTGCGGAGTGGCCCCAGCAGTGCCCAGCACAGGGGACAGTCACTGCCCTGGCCCTGCTGCCACACCATGGCTGCCACAGCCCAGGGGCCATTGGCCTCTTGCCCACCTGGGCACACCTGGGCTCACGTCCAGCCACTCTCCCCAGCACCCCCAGGGCCTTTCCCAGCTTTCCAGCCCCTCTGCCCCAGCCTGGAGCTGCAGGGGGTTGGTGGGACCCAATGGCAGGACCCAGGACCTGGCCTTATCGAACCCCACACAATTGGCCTCAACCCATGGATCCAGCCTGTCCAGATCCCTCTGCAGAGTCTTCTAACCCTCAACCTGAACCCAAAGCCTGATCTCAAAGCTAAATATACAATGAAGACCATGGTACCTAAAAATAGGAGCAGCACCTGCTCTTACACAATGGGAAATACAAGGCAAAACCTTAGCAGAAGTTAAACTGCAGTCCCCAGCATATGCAAACTGCTTCTTGCAGACTACTTGGTGCACTGCACGTGGCACAGCAGTTCCACAGACTGGCAGCAGTGACAGGTAAATTAGCCCCCTTATTGTCCCTACACCGACACTGTTCCTATATGCACATTTGCCAACAGAATGAACACCTGGGGAAAGGTGGCATTTTGTTTCCAGCCATGTTTGCTTGCCAAGCTGTTTTGCTGCTCTGGCAATTTAGACAAAGCATAGAGGGCAACAGAGGGACAGGAATAAGCAGCTACAAGGGGGCAGCTGCGGGAGCTGCTTAAGCCAGTTCAGGAAGCCCAAATACTCAATGTGAATGCAGCTGAGCTGAATTAAGCGCTCACCAATGCCAAAAGAAGGGATTATCTTCTCTCTCTGCTGTCTTCTCATTGCTTGTTTTGCTCTCAGTTGTGCAACTGATCACATGGTAAACTTATTCAAACCACTAACCTAACAGGAAAAATCCACCGCTCCTTTGCCATGGTGATTTCCTTCCATTTTAGTGGTCAGTATTAGTCAGGGGTGAATGGCTAATTCATCTAAAGCTGCTTTGTGAAACCACTGCCTGTGTCAGCACAGATCCACAGGCACTGTGTGCCAGCAGAAGCCTTACCATGATTTTCCAATCCCCTGTCATTCATTCTCACATGGATACTGTCCCCTTAGCAATAGCAGAAGCATTCACATGGCAATGTGATAAACTGAACCAGGAAGGTGATCTGCCCTAAAATAATCAATGCTCTCTCACATTTTATGGCCTTAAAGCTCTCATCAGGCTCAAATTATGCCACTTAAAGTGCCAGGACTAAGACTTAAAAAGCCTGAGTGACAAGCTTTGCGGTGAAGCCTGACAAGAAAGGCTTCAATATCCATGGGCTTGAAATATCAAACTTTCATGCCCATGGACAGACAGCTTGACTAGTGCCCACACAGAAGCTGCCTGCTGCTTGCCCCTGCCATGTTCAAGAGAGTAAGTTGTCCATATTCACAGCAAATATACAGTTTTGCCACTGCATATGTCTAATTTGTGAGCTACCAGCAGCTCCCATCATCAGTGCAAAAGTGTAAATCCTTGTGTAATGATTAGCTAAAGGTCTAAAGAAAGAGATGATTAATTAAATACAACAAAAATAAAGGCTAAGATTCATTTGGATCTTCATTAGACCCTTTAAAAAGTGCTATGCCCTAATATGGACTTAATGCAGTTATTTCTCCAGACACCCTGTACCACATTAACTGCACACCACTTTATTATAAAAACATTCTTACACTTGTTTTTCATGCACTAATTGTGAGGACCAGCTGTGGTATGACTACAGGCCCACAAAGAACAGCTGAGTAATTCAGTAGCTTCAGTCCAGCACACTGTCTAACTGATAAAAAGACAAAATAAATCTTTAAATATTATGTCTTCTCCTTAATTTCTTGCAGTGGCAGAACCTTGCTCTCCAGCTTTTCCAGTCACCATTTCGCTGCTGCCTTTATTATTTCCCGCCTCCTGTATCTAACCTTTGAACATGGTCAACAGTCAAGGCTTTGGCAACTGCCCTGCACAAGCGCACTGGGCTGGCTGTGCAGCGGGAAGGGGGAGGAGCTAGCAGGGAATTGCAGGAACCAAAACAGCAGGAAACCACCAGGTGTGGACAGTTGTGGACATTGAATGTTAGAGGAGAGGGAGAAATAAAGCACCATTGTAAAGCAAACAGTGAAAAAGATTTTCTTCCCTCCCCGCCCCCGTCATGTCCACCGTTTACTAAAAGCAGCATCCAAAACAAATAAAAAAACGAGCCTGACAGCTTTCAGCCATGCGTTTGTTAAACTACATATTCTGTCTCTTCTGCCTGCAGAAGACCTTAGTGACTATTTCCAACAGACCGGCAGACCATGACATCTTTGCAAGGTTTCCCTGGCCCATGGAGTCATCTCATCTCTCACTGCAAGGCACCTGTCAGTTACCAAGTAGCATCTTCGAGAGTGCAGAATGGGAAATTCTGACCAGCCACAGTAGAGTCACTTCTGTCCTTGTGAACAAGGATTACAAATAATATCCTGTAGCTTGCTGTAACCCTGTCTCAGCTAGAAAGATTTAGTAATATAACTCGCTTTTGAAACAGCTGGTAGCTAGCTGTACCATCCTGTAAGAAAACCAAGTGTTTCAGGAATCACATACAGAGACACAAGATTTTCTCTTGGCCCAAAATTAGAAGCAATACTTGAATAAAAAACCTAGGCTAGTTGCTACAGAAGCATATTAAGGGAGTGGAAGAAAATTAGGCTGACCACTTCTGAAGAGCCAGATCATGGAGAAAACAGCAACTAATGAGGCCCATGCTGCTATTTGAGCAGGTGGTTACTTAGGGCAAACTTGGCTCCTTTTCAATATAGCAGAAAAAACAGGCAAAGTTAACAGTCATTACCGCACTGAGAAATGAGTCAGGAGGACTCAGTGCTGCTGTGCTTTTATGCTAAAAATGTTAGTCCTAACTGGCACCATTTCAGTGGAGATATGCAAGTTCTTACGGTGGTAGGTTTTGCTTAAACTCAGATCATCTACAAAAATTAATTTATTTGTGCTGCATAAGGGAATCTAAGTATGGAAGTGTGAAATAGTACAGAACCTGAATAGATAGTAAGAGAAAAATATTTTTTCTAATGCAGACATGGCCTACTATAGCTTCTGGAAAATCAACATACATCTTGATCACTCCCCACTGACTTAAGGCCACTAAAAGTAATTCCTCACAGGTAATCTGCAGAATAAGTTAAAATGATAGAAAAAACCTGAGGAATACATTAAGCTGAAGCCCTTAATGAGCAGGCTATTAAAAGTCTAGAGGCCAAACTTTCAACAGCACACTCTCACCTATGGCTTCCTTCTATGAAATCAAAATCATATCCTACTTTAGAAAACAACGCCCTGCTGACTGAGCTCTGATTTTGCTGATAGCTGCCTGTACTAAGCCTGTATCAAACCCCAGAACAAATACAGGAATTCTGAAAAACTGTGACAGTAAAAGCTGTGATAGAACATGAGAAGAATGAAGGATTTTTGTTTCAAAGGGCCACACATATATATAGCTCTTGTTGTGAAAAACCTACTGCATGATAAAAATAATGCGTGACATCACATTGCGGCTTAATGGCTTAAGAAATCCAACATAAATCTGCTTTCATAAATTTACAGCTACCTGAAGCTGTATAGACAACTTTAGTTTCAGTTTTCGAAATTCTGGATGTTTCTTGGTGGATTTAACACAGATTATGTTTGTAATTTAATCAGTAGTTCATGCACATACATGTAAACTCAGGAAAATCTGGATATCTGCACCACTTTGGGTTAGAGTTCACTGCCTTACTATCAAGCAACAGTGATGGTAGTAAAATGGTAGTTAATTCTGAATTCAGCCCTAGGCATGTATTACTTAAGACTGGACATATTTATAAACACATGCATAGCATCACCCCGTTTCAGTGGACCGAGACTAATTTTACATGAAGCTTAATTACTTTGTTAATTTCTTCCTTTTTAAAAAATGTCTGTGAGGTATTTCATTCAAATCAGCCAGCGTGTAGAGGACAACCCTCTTTTATTTTTTTGTCAATACCGTTATGATCACAGAAATTACTCTAAGTAGCTTCACTACAAGCAGTAAGCACATGCAGATATGTACATGCACACATACTCAGACATACAGACTTTACAGTACAGCCACCTTCTAATTCAGGTCATATTTATGTTAATAAAAGTCTTTTAAGAAATAAACATTCATGGGCTGATCTTCCAGAAGTGCTTTCTCTCACTTACCTGAATGGCACCACTTCCCCTGCCCTGCAGTTGTCTTTTGCTGAAGCTCTCCTGCTGCCGGTTCCCAGATTGTGGGGCCACTCCCAGTAACGCTGATGATTACCTTGGTACAGCTGTAATTCTTATGACTAAGTTCCTCCTCACAGATTTTTCTACTCCAGTCCCACCCAGCTTCCGTTCTGTGCTCCTCTAGGTCTTCTCAGCTGTCTCCCCAGGGATGTCCAACACACTGCTGACAGGAAGGCACACACTTGCAGAACGGGTCTGCCTGGCTTCCACACAGCAGCTGCTCATGGGCTGACTACAGAGACAAACTCAGCAAAGAGCCCTCGGGCAGGCACCTGCAGTGGGGTTTGACAGGCGGACCAATACACATCGAGAGGGACAGGTTATGTAATAAACAGAATTCATACACTTCTGATTACAGGTTCACGTTTAGAAAGAATGGGCTCTTGGAACAGAAAATCTCTACAAAACCCCCAGGACTCCAGAGGCTGAAAAAGTGTTCCATCAGGAACACAGTCTGCAAATGAAGAAAGAGATAAAAGATTAGTAATATCAAAACATGCTACAGCAGACAGCAGAAACACAGGGTTTCTCACATTCTGCCTTGCCCCTTGTTGTCCCTCCTCCTCAGGTTTTCCATGCGTTCTGCCCTCATTTTGGAAAATCTGGGTTCCCCCTGCCCTTTCCTCACACCATTCTGAACTCCCCAACCACACCAGACAATATTCCTGACTTCCCCGTGACCTTTTCCTGCCATTATGCCCCTGGGGTCTCCATTGTGCTCTGCTGGTGTTCTCACCAGCCATGGGGTGTACTCTTCATCGTACCTCTGCATTTTAGTTCTGAGGGCTTTCTTCCCAACCAGTCCAGGTATGCAAGTCCCAGCTGTTCGCCTGCCCTCCCCTGTCACTGATAAATCTTGTGTTAAGAGTTTCAGATTCCTGAGTCCTGTTTATATTATTCTAAACAAGATTATTTGCTTCCCTACTTCATAGGAGTCAGAGGCAGTTGCATTTCAAGAGTAAACAACATGAGACCTGCTTCTTGTTGAGAGACAAACTTAATTTCACAGTCAGCAACTCAGTGCAGGTGGCTTTGGGAAGATGCAGCAGATGATGTGATCTCTGCCAACCAGTTTAGCCAAACTCACCTACTCCTGTTAACATTTTGGTGCTCCATATAATTATGTTGCTGTGGGGAAAATGTTACTTGTGGAACAATCAAGAGCTTTGGGTACCAAAAGACAATAGTTAATTTAAGAGAGACTGCATATGAATAGATTTGTACACCAGTATATGCTAAAGTTCTCCCTAGCATTATTCTTCCAGCTGGCATTTATCCATGTGTGCAAAGTGGTGAAAACCAGGAGCGATTTTTTCATTGCTTGATCTCTCTACAGACAGGAGTGGACAAAAGAGTATCTGTGAAATAGTCCTGTGATGTGGATTTTTATCCTATGAGAAACCAGGAGAGACATCTTCTAGACTGAAAATTTTCTTGAACTAGAAAGATCACTATACCTGCAGAGGGTAGGCTTAGACTCTGGTTTCAGCTTTCCTCACATTCTGGTAGTAACTTGCATTGACTCTCTGCAGTATTTCCTCCATGAAGGAGCAGGGGATCTGTCTTATCCCTCATTCTCCATTACATAGTAGGTAAAATGCAAGTAACAGTTCCTCATTTAAATGAGTTCCTTACTGAAATTAGTTACATTCCACAGGCACCTTCCTCAAGGGCACCTGGAGGAAACCTATTCAGATTCCTATTTAAAAATATGACAATTGAAAATCTTCCTCCTTCTTTCAGTTTCTACACCTCCCTACAGTGAAAGAGAGAGTGAAAGGCAAAGGGTTAAATATTCAGGGTAAGCATATGCAAAAGCAGCAATGGCTGCTCCTTTTCATTTCCCCACCAGTCTGTTTTGCTCCCAGTCTGACTGGTTGGATAAGGTATTTTAATGGTTCAGAATTCAAGCTTCAGCCCATATAATCTTCCTCATTCATCAACAAGCCCTTCCCCCTGTTTAGTGAAGTGACAGAAGTCATTTGTTGTCCTGTGAAAAACAGACTCTTCCTGCTATGTCTTGTATTGTATGTGCATCCACAAAGAAAATATTGCCTGTTTAACATCCTCTATCCTTCTCTTACGTGATTAAGCACATTCAAAGGCAGCAGACTGGCAGTTTTATTAACCTAACCATCCCCTTTACCTGCAGGACAGGTGTAGCACACCTAGAAACAATCCTAGCCACACACAGCTGCTTCACCACAGCCTCAAAATGGAGTTCTAAGACTAAGCAGTAAAGTTCGTGACTTATTTTCACATTCTAATGTAAGACTTAAAACTGCGGCTTATAGCTGATAGACTGTGACTAATCTTTTGGTCAGCTTAAGCCCACACAGCTACACAAACCCAGAATATAAGGGGCTGTGTAAGTCTCAAACAGCAACAGCCACATGACTGCAGAGCCAGCCAAGGATTGTTGGTAACAACCAAGGATTGTTGGTAACAAGACACTGTGAGAAAGAGCAAGATGTGACTGGGGAAGGGGCCATGTGAAGGAAGGGCAGCACTTTTCTGGGACAAACACCCTTGATGTAGTTTCTGCAGATAAGCACAACGTGGCACAGCACAGGAATGATCTAAAAGTGAGAAAAACCTCCCATCATTATCCCAAGTCTCTGTTCTGCCTCATGAGCTTTGCCTCTCAAGGTAGCAGGTTTTCTTAATCAAGAAAAATTACAAGCCTATTTTTTTAAAATGCCAATTCTATTGTGATTTTCAGTTCAGCCCTGCAGTACTTGTTATTTAAAATTTCCAAAGGTAGCACTATATGAAAAGAAATAAAGTAGAAAACTGAAATGATCTAATGATTAGGCATCAATCTTCATCAGGCAGCTGAAGGTCCAGTAATTTGCTAGCACTTCCTCTGTTCAGGGATTTTACTCAGCTTCTTTTGAACCCCTGCAAAACTTTAGCAACATAATACTCTGTGATAAAGTTGCATTCATGCAACTTGGGTGAATAAATACTTCATTTTGTTTATTTTGAAGATGGATTCTTATCTTCAAACCAGCTACTCAGCTGGCAGTAAAGTGAAATGAGTGGTGATTGCAAGAGATGAGCAAGTTTGCTGCATAATGAAAATAATAATATACCAAATAATTTTAAAACAAGACTAGATATGTGTTTGTGTGGATGAAAAAGGAGAACAAGAGACAGCCAAACCATTTAGGTTTGGATATTGATCTGGAATGGGACATGACTTGGAGCATGGACAATTCAGAAATGGGACTTGATTCTCACTCTGCCATAAACCAGATAATTCCTATGAACTCTTGACAAAGTGTGAGTCTTGTTGCTTTTTTTCCAGAAAATTTCTAACCTGATTTTTCCTAGTCCTGCAAACACCTTCCCCAGAAGTTTTCTTTTTTCTTTATTATTTATATAAACATTTATATATATTTATTTATTTATTTATTTTTTTATTTTTAATGATGCCAAGATCACTGAACAGTTTGGGGAGGGACCTTCAAAGACCATGTACTTCCAACCCTCCTGCAGCGGGCAGAGACACTTTCCACTAGTCCATACAGCCCGACCCTGAACACTTCCAGGGATGGGAATCCACTACTTTCTCAAGGCAACCTGTTCCAGTGTCTCACTACCCACACTGGCAAGCATTTTTTCCTTATATCCGATATAAACCTACTTTCTTCAACTGTGAACCTGCTGCTCGTTGTGCTGTCATTGCCGGCCCTGGTCTGACGTCTCCCTCCATCCTGCAGGCGGGGAGAGACTCCCTGAGAAAAGCAGCAGAAGCACCACCCGGCTCTCAGACTTAGGGGTTAAGATGTACCTTCTGCGTTACTTTCAGGAAACTTCCTGAAACCACCACGGCCCATCTGCTGCGGCCGCGCTCGCCGCGGCTTCAGTTCCTGCGGCTCGCCGTGCCCGGGGGCGGAGCACGGGCAGGGCTGGAGGGCGAGGGCGGTCCGTGCTGCAGGTGGGGCCGTGGGCAGGGAGGGTGTGACCTCCTCTGGTCTGGCCCCCGGGGACGGGAAGCGCGTCGGGCTGGGGACGGAGGGAGGCGGCGGTGCTCAGCGCGCCCGGCCCGCCCTCGGAGGCGGGGGAGGCTGCTACGGTGCTGTGCAACATCCTCTATCCGTCTCTGCTTTTTCCTTATGATTAAGCACACGGAAAGGCAGCAGACTGGCTGTCTTATTAACGTAACCACACCCTTTATCTCCAGGACAGCTGGAGCACATGTAGAAACCACGCAAACCACACACACGGCTCGGTCCGTGATGCCGCACAGAGCCGGCCGCGGCGGCGCTGGAAGCGAGGGACAGGCGGGACACGGAGCCGGGACTCGGTGCCAGGACACAGCCACAGCTCGGCCCCGGCGCCGCGGAGCGCCAGCCGCGCCGCTCCCCGGGCCGCCGAACTCTCCCAAGCGCTTCTTTTCGTGAAACACAGAATCAACCGATCTCGCGAGCCGGGGAACGAGCGGGCGGGAGGGACGGCACGGCCGCCGGGCGGGGTTTGGTGTCCCGTTTCCGCCCGCTCTGTCCGTGAGGGCGGCGGCGGCGCGGCCCCGGCGCCCCGGGGGACGCGGCCCTGGCGGCGGCCGGAGGGTGTCCGGAGTGTGGGAGAGCACCGGGGCTTGGGCTCTCCAAGGGCTCCGGAGCAAGGGGGCTGCCCGCTTAACCTCAGTTTTACCGCGTTGTATGAAGAGACTACTTGGAACACCCAGAGTCTGAGGTTTGGCCCCGGTTTAAAGTGCTGTAAGGGCATTACAAACCACCCGTCGCATTCTTTCTGCACATATCGGCAATAAAACCCGGCAAACAGATATCCACTGAGTCTGAGAAATCATAGGATAAAAACTACGCAGTGCGATGTATAAAGTGACTACACCGAAGCTCTTCCGTCTTTCTTCACAGTTCTGTCCCATCCATTGGTGGTTTTCAGAAAAGGAAATTAAAGGCAATGCTTTGTGTCACATTTTCGGTGAATGCTGAGGTTCTAAAACTCTATTTTTGCCCCAAGCATTTTTCCATCCTAGAATTTCACTCCCTACAACTAAGCAGAGGTTAGGGAATCATGATCACTTATCTGGCTCTATGGTGACACAACTTAGTGTTTGTACTTAACCTGGCTAGAGCCTGCAATTATGAAATTAATACTGGTTACAAATGGGAATTTTACAACTAACTGAAAATTAAAGTTGCCCTGGGTCAGAGTATTTGGGAGAGGAGCTAGAAGACAACTGGAACAGAGTAATGAAGTTTGCTAGTGAAGGATTTGACACAATGATCTGTTATTACTGATACAAAAAATCTTTATTTTGCATAAGCACAGCATATTTGAGCTAATTCTATCTAATTTCAAAATAGATCGCAAATAATATGCAGCATACAGGTGATGATTGATCAGTAACCTTAAGGTCAGATTCTTGCTGTATTCACATGTAAATCTAAAATGTATATGCTTTTATTTATTTTTTTATTGCAATGTTACTTTGTCTCAACTGTGAAAATCAACTCACTTTAGAGTAAAATAAAGTATGAAGTTCCTGGTTTCCTTATAGATGGCTGAATCAGAATCTCAGGAAGGAAACTATGATAGCAAGGGAAAGGAGGTGGAGAACTTGAAAACGGACATGGAGGAATGTCTGGAGAAAATGGAAAAACTAACAGGTACAGGTCTTTATTAAGAATGATACAGATTTTTGTACTAAAGACAGGGAGGATATTTTTTTAAATATTTATTCTGTAAACTTCTGTGTGATAGAAATGTAATTAAAACAATCACCATCAACGAATGTCCTCACGTTCTTAATTGTGAAAAAGCATGCAAATAATGTAAGCAGTTCAGATCGCTCAGAATTAAAAACCAATAGGCGATGG
This sequence comes from Picathartes gymnocephalus, assembly GCA_013390045.1. Taxonomy (NCBI): domain Eukaryota; kingdom Metazoa; phylum Chordata; class Aves; order Passeriformes; family Picathartidae; genus Picathartes; species Picathartes gymnocephalus. The sequence goes on from WEKY01058239.1 coordinate 170,094, forward strand.
ATGCTTAGTTCAGAGTGTTGGTTAAAAACAGAAAGACTACTATGATGTTTAATGTACAATTATTAAAATATAGTATATAAAATGAGACTTAATTCTGAAAAATGGATACATACCACCTCACAGGTCAGTACACTGTAGCAAATTCTTGGTAAAATAAAAGGGAAAATATGTAAGCATACATAAGTTTAGCACGTAAGTGCTAAAACTATTTGCTCAGCTTTATCAGACACTCATTATTTCAAAATCAATTTTGTTATTTAAGTTATTCATTATTTCAAGATCAATTTTATTACTTAAGTTGTCCTTAAAATATTTCATCTCTCTGTTGCAGCCTCCTTGATCTTACTGTTCCTCACCTAACACAAGCTGTAACTGGTGTGGAGAGAGGATTCCTTATATAATATTCATGTATTTTAAAACAGTCTCTGGACCCTTTCTGTTTGATTACCTGTATTGTCATTTTTAGGTGAAGTGTCCATCCTCCTAAGTGTACTTCCATTATGAACTATATTGACACATTTATAAAGTAATACTGAACAGTCTATTTAATCCTGAGTATTACTGTAGGCAGTTTGCATTTTATCTTACAGCCTTCTCTGAGATCTGAATGATAGTAATTAATTTGATTTGTTTATTGAATCAGCCATTGTTTTTTTCTGGCCAGAATTCGTGGTTTAGTAAATCTGCTGTGTTTGCAGTGCGAACAGCCTGGATGGCCTACAACTGCATAGCCGTCCGGACCAACCCAGACCTGCCCAATGCCATGCAGCGCTTGGAAGATGCCTTCCTGATGTGCAAAGAGCTGATAGAGAAGAAATGGCAAGAGGTGCTAATGGAATCTAGAGGTGAAGGGCAAAAAAAGGAATAAATTGAACTCAGTCATGCTGGCAGAACGACAGCATCCTTGGCAAATCACTTAGGTCTTTTTTACTTCCAGCTGTGGAGGCTTCAGAGCCACTGTGGGAAATGGATTGGCTTTCCTCTTGCTAAGAACTACTTATTTGTGAACGCCTGTGGAAGTATTTTAATGAGATTACACACATAGCTTTGTATTGCTGAGGGTAAAAGGCAGCAATGTGTGTATTTGCACGATGCCCATCAGTAATCCCTGTAGTGTTTGCACACACAACACACCCTCTCTCCTTTTCCCTGGAAAATGGTACTCACTCCACGGTCAATATAACTGGAATTCTTTGAGACCTAAACTAACTGGGAGAGGTGGGGAACAGGGGTGCTGTAGAGGACCATCACAGTGGCACTGCACCAGCCCATGCCTTTCAAAGAAAACTGAGGAATTGCTTATTTTCCCAAATGAAAAACAGGTGAAATTCTAGATTTGGAGATAGAGTTGGTTTTATTTAGGATTATCATCTAGGTGTTCAATTACATAGTTTTATTATTCAGATAGATCATCTACAGTTGTTTCATCTTCTTCCATTCTGTTTTTAACCATTTCTCTGAACTGGTTTCCCCAGAAAGATTGTTCTTTTCAAACCCTCTGAAGGTGACATGACTTATTGAATAAAAAAAATTTACCATTATAGACTGCAGTGTGTGTGGTGACATTGCTACAGAAACCCAAATAACCATGTTATAAAACATGCTTCTCTCCATATGTTCTTACTGTGCAATATTAGAAAAGGACAAAAAAATTTACTTTTTAGTCAGGATATGGATTAAGACAGCACCTCGTGGCTTGTGGTTATATATAAATGAGTAATTTATCAGAGATGGAAGTCAGCACAGCAAGTTTTAAGGATCTTCCCCCTTTCATTAAAATCAATCTCTCTTAACTAGAAAGTAAGCACCATGTAGCAAGTGAGAACATCTCCATCTTCTCTGAAGAGGTATTTAATGATTTAAATCACATATAAATGATATCTGAAAGTTTGCCAATTTTTAGACCATGTATTTCTTTGAGATTGGTTGATCTAAATTCAGATGGAATGTTTATCCATTGAAGTAAAAAATATGTAAGCAATTTAACTTTGGTTTGTTTTTTTTTAATGGCACCAAGTACTTCTAGAGGTACAAATGGTAAACAACAAATTTTGAACTCTACTCTTGACTTTCCAGTGGGTAGGTCTTCACTTCTCCCTAAGATTTTCTTCCAAGTTATGTGATGATTATGAGAGAACAGTTAGGGAGAGACAGCAGTGCTTATTCCTAGAAAAACTATACAGCAAGATATTTATACTTTTACTTTGCTAATTTCTTTTTTTTAATTTTAGGTTGAATTTCTTTATTTATTGGGTTATTACTTACCATCTACCCTATTTCATCCCCCCTACAGCAGAGCCCAGATAGCACTCATTGCAACATCTTTATTTCCTGTCACAGGGGTGTGTCCATGAATTTCCTGAAAAAATTATGTGGACTAACAGCCCCATCTAGTGCTCATATAACTGTAGCAGTAAACTGGATTTCTGATGTCTCTCAAGCCCCCAGCACCCATTTTCTGTGATGGAAAGTGTCAGCAGCTGTGTGGTGTGTAACACTGCAATGCTTTTACCATCCATGTCACAGCAAAATTTACTGATCTTAGTTATGCACTGCACCTGTTGGCAAGTCAAGAGGTTGATGCCCAAAAGTAACCTATCCAAGAGCCAGCAAATGGAACCATACAGGTTCTCAATAACCTGAATTTTTAGTTTCCATTAACAATTTCTTACCAACAAACAGATGAAACCTATACAGAACCTCCTGTATAATTCTGATGGTTGAAACTCCTCCCTTCTCTGCAATATGGAACAACTGAAAGGGGGCTGAAATAGGAACCCTTCACACATCCACTCAGGCATCTTGACCTTGTCAGAACACGTCCCAGAGCTCTGTTTAGAGTTTATTTCATTTACTACTACTGCTCTCCAGTTCTTTATTATAGTCCCAATTCAGGGTCTCTCAGAAAGGCTCAAGAATCCATAGGAGCTGTTTTACTTTTCAGCATATTTTCAAAATTTCAGTCCAGATCCTTGCAGAGATTTTTCCTGAAACTGAACGTCTAACACCTCTATTTACACATACTATTAAAATATTTTTTTCTGAACAAGAACTGTATCACATAGGCACTACTAGCATGAAAGTGGCAGTGTATAATGATTAATTCTAAGGACCTTTGTGGTCCTATTCAAGTCACCATTTACAAGTCAAAACTTACAGCCAAATATTGAAGAATAATGTATTTTGACATTAGTCAGGAAATATAACGAAGCTCTGAGTCTTTTCTATCACATTTTAAAACCTTAAGATTATTCATCTCATTAGCTAGTGGTTAGCAAGAAAATTTTCTCCTCCATGCTCTAAGATGCAAAATCAAATCATAGCAATCTTGCTCCACTATTGCAAACAGCACAAAATATAAAGTTCAAGTTACCACTTGTTTGGCATGGTATCCAAAATCCTCTCATCCCTTTTACACCTGAGGAAGGATCCCACTGCCACCTGGCTCATGCAGCTGCTTTTCCCTACAACTCTGGGCATTTTAGAGCATGGAATTCCTCTCTACAGAATCACAGTGGTGCTGAAGGCTCCTTGGTTCTCCAAAAACCCAAACCAGCAGAAAGCAGAATGATGTCTAAGGCCATGGCTTTGAACCCGGGATCTGCAAAGAGACTCTCTATAAAAGCTACCACAAATAACAGTCAAGCATGAACAGCTGATTTCACAGCCCTCATAGCAAGCTATGTAGCACAGGCTTTATTTCCAAAGCTATTTGCAACATACAATGTTTCACTTCCAAGGCACTTGTTGCACCTGTGTAGTTCTCCCATGGCAGCAACACTGTCCAAGACAAGAAGCTTACAGGACATGTATCTCTCCAGACTGTGAATGCCTCGTACTGCAATTATGTTCAAATGAAACAATGCACAAAGGCCTAACAAAACTTTCTTCTTCCTTTCTTTATCCTCCCCAAAAGTTCACAAGTCATGGGGAATGTTTTTGCAGCACGTTAGCTACTCTGCAAATTCAAAATCCATGGAGCTAAATGTCTTTTTAAGAAACCAAACCAACAAAACACAAACTAAGTTCTCATCTGAAATTCTGCTTGAGGTAAATAACACATAGCCTTATTTACAGGTACACAAGCACCAGCTGCCAAGAAAAATGAACCTCATTACTGAGGACCAGCTTTTTTTTTTTCCTGTCAATTCAGCTAACAAGAGCACAAGTGGCCTAGTAAAGGAACAATTTATGCTCAGCCCAAGACATCTAAGATGTAATGTTAGTAAGTGCTTTAAACTTTGCTAGAGTTAGGCTTGTATTTTCATAACCAGGGAATTGAGGGATGAAGTAGGTTACGTCAGGCACTAGATTCTGTTTTATGCAAACATTCTTACTACAGAGGCAGGACAGAAATAATGAATATAACTCAGTGCTAGGACAGTACTTGCATCTCTCCCTTACTTTCTCCTTTCATTAAAAGGATGGCTAGCTAGGAACTTTTGTTAACCTGATTCCATCTGACCTGTATTTTTGCAGAGATTAAGAATATTCTCTTTGGCCTATCTACTTTTGAACAACTGAAGGCAGTTGAAGTAGTTTTTATGACAAATTCTACAGTAATATTTCAGTATTTATTAATATCTTGCATCTGTTTATTATAGTGACATTACCAACCTCTCCCCATGTGCCTGAACGTTTAGCTCTGAACAATATTTAAGCCTATTAAGATTTACCCTGCTTAAGAATTTTTAAAGGATACCATTACTTGTATTTTCCTCACATTATTACATTTTATTTTGTGTCAAAATAGACATATTTCTTCATCCAAGTAAAGTTTTCTTCCTCAACTAAGCCTATAGCTTTCACTTTGCAACTCATTAGAGGCTCCTAATCCCTTGCAATTCACTCAGCTGTAGGCAGTGCAACTCATGCACCACTAAAGCCTTTTCCTACCCTCCCTCTCCCCAAGGCAAAGGCAACAGGGTGCAAGCATCCTTCCTCACCTTCCCAGAAGCTGGAAGCAAAGGACTTTTGAGTGCAATTATGCCCTGCACTTTCTGCTTATTTCCTGAAGAGTAACAGGAATATTTGTTTGAAAAACAAATATACTTATCTAAGGTCTGGGTAACAGTAACTGCAAGACAGGAACATGAGAAATGCTGGACTAGACAATGAAGGATAAAAAATATGCACCCATATTCAACAGCTGGAAGTAGACTGATAACACTTGGAAGACAGCCAGGTTTTAGGGAGGAACATTAGAAAACCTCTGATGTTGTAAGACAGTTCAGTACTTTGCTCATTAACACAAGATGGCAGAGGTAGAGATTTTACTAATTTGAAATAAGAAAGAGTGGAGAAGCCAGTCAAACATTATTCAGAATAGAAGCTTGGATAAAGTCGTAGTTATTAAGCCAGTGTCCCTCTTGAGCAGGAGTCTCAAAACTAGGATTCTACTGTTTACAGAACACAAAACCCTAGCAAAACAGATGAGGAAAAAAACATTCCAGAAACTCACTCCACATCCTCCAAACTCCTGCCATAAGACAGTAAGAGGAAAACCCAACCATTAAACATCATTAGAGCCAGAGGAACAGAAAGGACAGTGTAAGTTATAGCTCTGTTTTGTGATTTCTTTGCAGAAGTTGCTTTGCATTGAAGTATATTCACTGACCATCATCCAGTAAGACACACCAGAGGCAGCTCTCTTTCACATAAAAATGCTGAAGCAACAAGATTAAAATAACAAGTTACTTTAAAAGCAAACATGAAAAACCACACTAAACCAGATATTTTGGTAGTTGAAATAGCTTTTATTTGTGAGGAACGTCACCCATGCTGCACAGTTTCAAACAGATCTTAACAAGGAAAGCGGAAGTTTGTCCTCCCCATGTCCTGCAGTGAACAGGACTGGCACAGAAAAAAAAAAAAACTCACACTTGGGAGGTTTAGCACCAGCATCCAATAAAAAAAGCATTTTGTTTCAATTTTAGTTCTTTGGTTGGGTTTTTTTCCCTTTTCAGTTTGATACCAAAAGAAAAATTGAAAAAAAAAAATCAATACTAGCAAAACAGTGAAATTCTAGGGAAAAAAAAAACCAAAAAACAAAAAGCCCCACAGTTGCTGTTGAAACTAGGGAGGTTGTTCCTTCTGAATCTCGCTCTCTTTCTCTCTTCATGCATCTATCTCATAGGCGTTCCCTGGATCTCAGCTGCTGGTAAATTTTCTTTTACATTTTGGTATTTCAAATCTTTGCTTTCGTCATCACTGTTGACAATTTATTGCTTGCATTTCTTTGGTGTTACTTTTGAGTTGTACTTAGGACACCTGTTGAAGAGCCAAATTTTTAAAAAAATGCAGTTTAAGTTTCACTTTCTCATTAAATAGACAAGATGTCAAATGAAAAGAGTTATAACAAGCAGGATAAGCACAACTGGCTTATTCTGTCCATAATCAGGATCTTCCTAAAATAAAATAACTCATCAGCAAATGCTATTACTATACAGACCAGAGAGCTTCCTGGGAAATAAGAAATCAATTAGAAAGCAAAACTTAGTTTGTGACAAATACGGACACAGAGGCAGAGGGGAGAAAGAAGAGAAAAGCAGCATCTTGGTTTGCCTATACAGCACTCTCAGAACTTATCACAAATACCAAACCATACATAAGGCGATGTGGCCAGACTCCTAGAAGCATACACATGCCACTTCCATTGGAAAACAGGAACTGTCCATATTCCTTACCTGAGCAATGGTAAAGGTGCCTGGGAGCCAGACATTACTCAGCACCACTCTGCTCTGTCACTGGAGCAGGATTTTCAGCAGGTGTTTCAGTTGCCTTTGTCTGAGACAAAACAAACTCTTACTATAGGTGAAGGCCTCCACACCCTTCCTCTTTTCAGTGGTACAGCCAGCATAATGCAGGTTTTAAAACAATCAAGAAAAATTAATCTCCAGAAAATATTAAATTTTAGTGTATTTCCTGTAATTGAGTATTACACAGCAGATTCTGTCAAGGGAGCACCTGAAGTAGACACTGAATGAGAAAATCTTTCCTCAATGAAGTAGTAGCTGTGTTTACAAACAGTTCCCTGAAGTTATCTGGTTCAAAGAGTTCAAGAAGTGGATCTAGAGCTTTCAAATCCATCTCTTATGCTACTTAAGAGTTAAGGTTTGAGGAAGCAGGAAAACACAACTGCTTCCACTTCAACAATAGTTATTACAGTCTGACCCCAATTAAAAACTACCCAGAAAGCAATCCCTATCCCACTGCTGGTTCCTTCTAAGAGAAGGTCAGAAGAAGCAGGCAAGGAAATCAGCACATCAGATTTGGTCATCAGACTTACCCACTACATGAATACACTTATTAAAAACTCACACAGGGCAAAAGGTCTTGAGCATTCACCCTCTTAAATCCTCAGTCTCTGCCACACAGAATCATCAAATGGCTTGGTTGGAAGGGGACCTTGAAGATCACCTCGTCCCAACCCCCTGCCATGAGCAGGGACACCTTCCACTATCCCAGGTTACTCAGAGTACCATCCAGCCTGACCTTGAACACCTCCAGGGACAAGGCAGCCACAGCTTCTCTGGGCAACCTGTGCCAGGGCCTCACCGTCCTCACAGGGAAGAATTTTTTTCCTCATATCCAATATAAACCTACTCTTTCAATTTTAACTCACTCATCCTTGTCCTGTCACTCCAGGCCCTTTTAACAGTTTTGCCCCATCTTTCCTATGGGCTCTCTTCAGGCACAATGAAGTCACCCTGAAGCCTTCCCTTCTCCAGGCTGAACCACCCCAACTCTCCCAGCCTTTCCTCCCAGGAGAGATGCTCGTGGCTCTGAGCAGCTCGGTGGCCATACCTCTTTGCCCTCCTGTGCTGGGGCGCTGGCTGGGCGCGGCCGGCGCCGGTAGTTGTAGGGGCGGCGGTAGCCGCGGCGCAGTGGCTGCTGGCTCATGGCATTGGCCTCGTGATGGTTCTCCTTGTTTTCAGCCTCTCCCGTCGCCGGGGCGGGGCGTGGGCGAGGGGGCCCTCTGAAAGGGGCAGAAAGAGGTGTTAAGTATGGAAGAAGCCCAAGAAAGGTGAAAGCACAGTAATTTTAGCCTAGTAAAACCTTCCATAAACAAGTATGATTCTCAGCAGTTTTGAGCGCTGGCAAACCATCTCTTCGGGGTTTGGCTGGCACACGGTTGGAAAGGAAAGGCAAGGAAGGTCTCTTCACTGCTGAAGCTCCATCACCATATTCTGCTGTCTATCTGGCAATGAAGATGCAGTTAGCCCCTTTGAATTGCTGGCTAGGAAAAGAAACAAGCCAGTAGTGGCCACACAAGCTGATTGTGCCGAGTTAGCTTTGGCATGGCTACATACTAGCTTAGTCTTATTCCTAATTTATGGTGCAGTCCTTGCAATCCTCCTCACTCCTACCTGCAAACCACTCCTGGATCTTTGCTCTTTGCCTCATGTTGTCCCTCTTACCCATTTAGGAAAAGCACCTCTTATAGGTGAGCTGGACCTCATTAACACTAGGCTATTAAGTCCATGTTCTTGATGTAGACAAGAGCATTTCACCTTATTTCCAGTACAAACAATGTATAAACTGTCAAAACACAGCCAAAATCCAGTTCCCATTAGCTAATCCACAGCTACCTAGTCCCAAAAGCCAATTTAGTTTTTTTCAAAGGAACCTAACAAAAGCACCAGTCTCACTGGATTTAGTGCCTGTAAACAAAAGCAATACAGAAGCATTTCACACTGATAGGATGTATCATTCCTCTCATAGGAAAAATTCATCAGAAAATCACAGCTTTCCATTAGTCATGGACAAGTTACTCAGCCTGTGATTCAACCACATGAATGCAAAAGCCTCCCTGGACTTGCTATGGTGCTATCTCTGACTGCCCAAAGCTAATGAAGACTTGCAGGAATTAAATTTATTCAGCTTGGATGCCAACAGGCAGCAAGTATCAGTAGTATCCCATTTCCCTAGATAAAAGAGCCAAATTGAACATGAATATTCATAAACAGAAAATTCCAAAGTAGAGGTGGAAGGCTTGTGGTTTTAGATCAATTCTAGAAGGATGGATCCATTGTGCATGGAACAGGCAAGTCATTACTATTAAGAACAATCTTGTTATCCCTATCAAATTCAGCTTGTTGCCACTCTTGCACTGTTATTTACCTCTTACTTTTTGTTTTTGAACAGACATGCAAAAACAGGGATTACATCATTTTCATAGTTCAACTTCAAATTCAATGTTGGAATTTGACTTCATAAACTACTTAATAAACAAGGACAAGATGAAGAGGGGCAACTGAGTGAATGGCAGAAAAACCAGCCTTGAGTCCTTGAGGACCTTTAAAGGTCACTTGTCCAACCCCTCTTCAACTAGATCAGGTTGCTCAGAGACCTGTCCAACCTGACTTTGAAAAGGACATCTACCACCTCTCTGGGCAACCTGTTTCAGTGTCTTACCACACTCATAGTAAAAAAAAAAAAGTCTCCCTTCTTTTATTCTAAATCTCTTTTTGTTTAAAACCATTACCCTCATGCTAACACAGACCCTGGTAAAAAAGTTTATCCCCATCTTTCTTATAAGCCCCATTCAAGTACTGGGCAGTCACCTCCCATCAGCCAGGTGGCCATGCTGCTTCTGCTGCAGACCAGGATGTGAGTGGCTTTCTGGGCTGCAACTCTACATTTACCAGCTCCCACACAGTTTTCACCCACCAGCACCCCCAGCACTGTCCCAGATCAAGGATTTGGGTTATTACTTGTCCAGGAAAGTATGAATGTTAAGCTGGGAGGACCTGCACCCAGCAACTCACTTCAATATGCTGTTCAGTTGTGAGAAGTAACAGGATGCAAAGAATTCTTTGCCCTTTCTGGGCCATTATGATTCTGAACATACAAGCACATCAGACGAATTTCTCCTAGTAATTAAAAGGCTTCTCAGTGTCCCTACCACTTGCATAAGTGCTCCCACACTTGGAAGCCTGTGTAGAACACAAAAGCAGCTGAATAACTGAGCAGAGGAACTGTACAGACCTGCGATAGCGGGGACGGTAGGTAGGATTCCTGTGCACTTGCTGAAGTTGTCCTCCTTCTGTGACCCCATCCTTGATTTCTCCCTCACCACCCTGCTACCAAAAGAAAACAGAAGTGTTGTATTTGACAGGCAGTATATTAACCATAACCCCAAATTCAAGCTCAAAAACAACATATCAGTATAGTCACCCCAGCATATTGGGTAAAAAGAAGCAGCAGATTGTCAGAAGGCTTTAATGAGGGCAAAGTTAAGATGAATACAAAAGTGCCATCAGTGCTGCCCCTGTTCCTCACAGATTAAGAAGCTGTTCTCTCTGATGCGTATTTAGCGCATTTCAGTACGTGACAATGCACTGTAAGGGGTACATGTTATGAAGAGGCAGCTATTGATCAGGACAATTCTGTATTTGGAAAGCTAACAGACATCACACAGAAGCTTGTCACAGACCACTTCACATTCTACACAAAGCCCCATTCCACAGGGAACCCCCACAAAAACATCAAGGAATTTTAAGACAGAAAAACTGTATTACCTCACATCAAACACTCTTTCTACACAGCCTTTTCAATCTTTCAGAGATGCAGTGATTATCTTTCCCCTTTAGTTGATAATTGATAAAGATGCACATTGGTTTGGGTAGTGTTTTCTCTGGTTTGATTTTTGTTCATGGTTTGTGTTTTAAATGCCAGTCATCAGTAATGTCTGTTTTATAAAATGGTACATGACTTACAGTTCCCAGTGTACTATTCTTCCATCTCAAAGAAGGAATTTAACAAGAGATCTAGAAACAGAAGTGCATCTTCTGCATCTGATCCAATAGGAAGCAAAAGCTGTAACCTCCTCACAGCCCTTAGTACTCAACCTTAAGTTCGACAGGTATGCTTCCCATTCTGCACAGCCCTTTTAACCACCATGACCATACTGAATTAAAAACCCCACAATCATTTGTGATACTCTCTCATGTATAAAACTCATTGGGATAACTAAATATCCAAAGGAGCTAGGATAGATAGTAGGAACAGGTAGTATTTGACAGCAGTCGAGGTATAATTGAGAGACTCAGAACTCAAAAAATCACACTTTTCAGTTTACGACAGCTTTATAGTACTTATCCACTTTGCAATACCAATCTGTTCTATCAAGATGCCTTGTACACCATAACTTGGAAGTTTATTAGACCTATGCTGCGTGGTCAGAAGTGCCTCAGTCAGTCAGGTGAGAAACAGCCCTGCCAGTCTTGTGTGTGGCAGTGGCAATGGCAATCCAGGGAAATTGAACTCACACTCCGAGGTGGTCCCCGGCGTCGGCCAAAGTAGCCCCGTCGATAGCGGCGCCGGTCTGCAGCGTAGCGGCTGCCTTCCACGGGGACTCCATCTGGACCAGTGACATTAGCTGCTTCTGCACCCTGAAAGGACAAAAAGAAAGGCAGCCAGGGTGGTGGAAGAACAGAACAACCAGCTACAGGGAGAAGAAGAAACAGGAAAGAGGCTTTTTTTGCATAAGTTCCAAGCTACAGTGACTCCTTTCTCCCACACAGGGCAAAAGGAGATTTGTTATTCCCAAACCCTTAAAAAAGAGTTATCATCATGAGTTAAGATACTGAAATCCTGTCCAACAGGCTGAGTTCAGAGGAGGAAGCAAGAAGTAACTGAGACAAAAATAACCCTGAAAAAATGTTCAAGAAAGTAGAAGCATAAGAAAATTGAAAGTTCTTACAGTTATTAAGCTACCAGACTCCAAAACAAATTGTTCAGGGCAATAGATGCGTCAGTTAATGATTAGTGGCCAGGCTGCAGGCTTCAAATGTTCCATCAAGTAACATCTGCAGATTCTGGAAGCACTAGAATGCAGTTTCCTGGTAGAGTTTTGATACGTATCAAGAAATATGCCTTAATGAAGCCTTTAAAAAACAGATCTCCCCCAGAAAAGCTGTATGAATGCCACCAACCCAAGGATTAACACATCAGACAGAGACACCAGAGATACAGCTAAGGTTCTTTGTGATGTTATCTCTGTTGGACCACACCCTGAGGCTCCATGATCTCTCACCTTCTCTCCCTCGACCACATCAAATTCTACAGTCTCTCCATCACCAACGCTGCGCAGGTACTTCCGTGGATTGTTTTTCTTTATTGCCGTCTTGAAAGGAAGAAGATGCATAAAATATATTCTTTTATGTTACTTATCTTACACATTTGTAGCCCCACAGATGAGTGCAGGGCAGTATTTTTCTGCTACAATTCCAACTCTACACACCAGAGCTGTCACCACACTAAAGATATTTCAAATACATGGATGTCTCTTATTTCACAGGCCCACCAATACTCGGTTCAAGGTTTCCTCTTTTCTCAGTATTTATGAGTTTATAAGTCAGCTGCTGCCCCAGGATCTGTTCTGTCCAGCACACTGAATAGGGAAATTGTTACAAATCTCTGCATGAACAGAGTTCATACTGAGTGTTTGATCTCCTCCAAGCTTTACCAAGGCAGCTCTAGCAGCAAGTGTGACTGCCTTCAGACATCAGGAGAGCTGTAGACCACTGAAAGAGAACTCAAGACCCAGAGCATTTCTGCAGAAGCATTAACTATATGGTATCATGGCAAGTCATAATAACTAGAAAATAATTACTGTAACTCTGGTTAACATAAATATGCATTTTATCTAACCATGGTAAAGGAGACACCAAACATTAGGAGTCTGTAAATAACAAAGGAACAGTAACAGAACAGATAAATGCAATCTTCGCCATCTCCTGGACAGAAACTCCAGAGTACTGCAACAATAGCTATAAATAATACTACTATTGTTCTATAAAAATAATAGCATGGGTTTGGATCAAAGCCAGTTGGACACCTTCTCAGACTCACAGGAACACTCAAACCTCCTGGAGCTATTTTCAGTCTGTCATCTACAGATACGCCTTTTACTCTGTGGAGTATTTCTAGGATTCCACAAAAGGCTGTTAGCAAGACAAGCCTACAATCTGTTTGTTAGGAAAGGCTTCACAAACTGGAAGATGCCAGGGAGAAAAAGACCAAGACATGCATTGTACAAGCTAATCCAGTAGCTTTTTTCTTACTGAAAGATTATCTTGCATTAGATTATTACAGATCAATTCACATTAAGTTTCCTGATCTGGGAATCTTTAGTTAGCAGGAAGGAGGATGGTGCAGAGCCAGCAAAGAGAAACACACGTGGAAACACAGGGGATAAATACGGCTTAAGAAATGGGATGTAGGGCAGAAACAGAACAGCCACTTTGTCCTATCTGTCTGCAGTTCAAGAAAAACTGCAGGATGACCATCAGTGGAGCTGTTACCTTTGCATAGCAACAATATTCAGTCTACAACAGCCCCAAAATATTTCCAACTGAAGGAAAAATTTGTTCAATTTAATGCTCATCTTAACTAGTGTAGGAAACCTATTTTCCTTGCTTCTGAATACAATCTCCTTTGTGTTTCAGGCAACAAACCAGCATGTCCTTCTAGCCATACCTTTCCCTATATCCTGCAGCATCCCTGAACAGCCTAAGGAAGGATGCAAGCGTGTACATACTATTACTAGCAAAGCAAAAATCATCCCAAGAGGTTTGGGGGGGTTTTTTTAAATACAGAAACAGAATGAGCTGTTCAAGTCAATTTCTTTGGGAATGGCTTTAGCAAGCAGAGACTCCACAATTAGCTCAGACAACTTTGTTTGCTTTCTGCAGACCTTTTAGTGTAACTGTCACATTTCTAAAAATCAGGTAGAAGTGTTTGCTTTTCCGTAAGTGTTATATACTAAAACCCTTAATCTGCAGCAGAGTTAACGATTTAGTTAATGGTTTAATACTATTTGTACTGAAACAGACTAAAACTCGTAAGATTTGTGCTTTGCATATGACTGAGGTGTCAATAAGCTGTATTTCAAACTCCTTCCCCTTTTCTGTAAGTGAAGAAGAAAGGACTAACAACTTATTTTCAGCAGAGGGTATACTTAAGATTGATGAAGCTTTTCAAAGTATTCTACATCTTCTCTTCCCAGCTTTATGGGCAAAAACTTCAAGAATCCAGATCTGCAATTGCCAACAGGAGATAGAGGCTGCAGTAGGCTGGAGCTTGTTTATAAAGGCAATCAGGACAATTTCAAATAAATCCTAGAAATCCAAGCAGAAACTATACAGCTTTACTACTTCAGCTGCAGATAAACATCACTGAAATAAGCCTCTAACAAGCCTAAGCTCTAAGCTTGATGAAAAGACTTTTACTCTGCGTATCCAGAAGGGAGAAAGCACTGTTCTCCCTGTTACTGTTTACCAGCATCCTGCAGGCTCCAGCTTCTCTGATTCAGAAGACAGATGTTTCATATTAACAGACAACACTCAACAACAAAGCCTTTCCCTTCCCAGGGGGACATTGATGAACAGGCAGCTACAAGAGCCTTCAGAGCTAGTTCAGGTTCTTGTTTGAAAGAGTTCTTTCCATATGCTCATACCACCACATCATCAGCACATCCAGCATTGTCCCAGTAACAGCCAAAATTTGTTACACCTATTACTGGTGCAGGTACTTCAGGCTGTGCATTATCAACACAATCCAGCGAAGTGAAGAAAAAGAGATTAACTCCTCACTGCTCGTTGATTTAAACTCTACCTAATTAAATGTAACTCCTCTGGCTGCTGAACACTTTGCCTGGGGTTAAATTGCAAGACACACTGCAGCCCACAAGGCAGAGAGATCCCTGTTGCTCACAGCACCTGTAGCTGACTGACACAGTGCCCTGGACAGCACCTTGCACCAACCAACCAGACACGAACATGAGGTGAAGACCTGCCCTTCCCAAAAACACTGCTTGGGGCCCCTGCAAGACAAAGGGTTAACTCAAAGCAAGCCATGCATGCCCTAAAAAGAAAAGCATTTTAATCTGTACTAGTTATAAATAGCATCCAATAGCCAGACACCAAGCACTAACCCCCATTCCAATCATGAGATCGGCTAGTTCCCTCCCCATGTGGATGCATGCAGGGGAGGCAGGGAGAGGCTCTATCTATTCAACTAGGTCAACCTTATTCTGAAGGGATTAGGGGTGTAATCCAGCCCCTCCCAGGCACGAGGGAGGGGCAGAGCAGGCACTATCAGTGCAGAGGCAGCTTGAAGCAGAACGTTTGCTCACAGCATGGATTTGCCTCCCTTGTTAGACAGCCACATCAGGAGCTCTGGCCAGAACATCCCAGGCTCTGGGAGTGAGCACATCCATGTAACAGGATGAGGAACATCCAACGGCAGCCAAGCCAGTGCAGCACTGGAAGCATCTACTCTGCCATGCTCAGCCTGCCAAGAGGGTTAATCCAATGCAGGCCTGCACGTGATGTGGTATTTCTGAAACAAAGCCAGTTTTCCTCACCTCCAAAAGGACTTCAGCCACAGGAGATGGGAAGTGCCCACTCCCACCCCTCTCCACACACATCCACCAGTTTACATGTAGGGGAATAATCTTCTCTACAGGTGAATGGGACAGAACAGCACAGATAACACTAGCTTTCTGTTTGGCTGGCAGCCTTCCCAAGCAGAACAACACTGATCCATGTTATCTGTCAGCAGCACAACATCCATTTTCCAGGATATTGTCTCAAGTATCAAGGAAACCTCATTTGTCTTTAAGGCAATGTTACCTATCCAGAACATGTTTCTCTTCAAGAACTGTTCCCACCCTCCTCTGGGCACAATCCCATCAGACCACAGATGTGTCAGCATGCCCACAGCACAGCCTGCTAAGGAAGGAAAATGACCATCAAAAATCAGTATATGCGTTGACAGCTCTTGTTCTCAAATCCACCAGCTGAACCAGGAACATGTACTGTTCACACTTCTCAACATCGTCACTCGTAACATGCACTAGACTCATTCCCGCCCAGGTTCAGATAATGGGTGTACACCCTCTGACCAAGAGAAACAGTTACCACTGTTACCACAGTCACCACTACTTAGCCATCAAGACACAAGAATTAAACTAACTCTTGGTGTTGACTCATCAGCTAAGGATATATGCACATATCCTCATCCTCAGTAACCAACTCTGGGAACAAACTTCCTAGTTACATTTGATAGAAATACTGTCACTTGTGCCACACAAAGTTCATGCTTTCAAAGATCACATGAGCCTGCAGGCATTTCACATGGGACACACTCTAGGGGCAAGACTGCAGTTTCTGGTGAATGATGCAAAACCAGATTTAAGCCAACTAATCAGTTGACATCAGCATGGAGACAGCATCCTCTGTCTGCCATTATTTGCCTGCAACCTGAGAGTCACAGTATAAACTTAGAACAGCCTCCCGACAGCTCAAGGGAAGTTAACCAATAACAAGCTGCTGGGCAAGCTCTGTCTGCTTGGGCACACTTGGCACACAGCCTCCCTCCTCTTCTGCCTAAGAGCAGCTGCCTCGTGCAGAAACAGCTGATGGCAACCCAGGCTGGTTAAGAGCCAGACTAGATCACTTTCTCTCCAATACCAGGGAGGGCAGACAGAACAGACCTGCAAGTGAAAGGGGTAGGAGGAAACAAAACATAAGGAGCATGAGGAGACAGGGGGAAGGACAGAGAACAGTAGCAAGTTATTCACAGAGGAGTCATCTCAACAAGGGGACACACAACCAAACAAAAACCACACCAAGAAACACCTTTAGTGTTCACACTGGAACAGACAAAAAAGGGTTAAGAAGGATTAAAATACCTAGCCCTTCAGAGAGAAGGAAAACAACCTAATATTTCTGCCTGAAAATTTCAACATACACATCCACTCAAGTTATCTGCAGAAAATATTCTAAGGAGAAGCCAGGACAAGGTTGGGTAGCTGTTGCAGGAAGCTGCATTAGAAATCTATCATAGTACACATCTCTAAGCACAGTTACTGCTGGCTTACCTGATGAACAAACACATCTTCTTTGGTATCATTTCTGTGAAAAGAAAGTGAGAAGTCATAAGAGTTTAGTCTAAAGAGACTTAACTAGAAATTCCTGCCTCTTCAAGTGAAATCCTCCTTCTCTCAGCCTGTAGCACATGCCCCGAATTCCATACATTCTGTCTAAGCCTATGCTACCAAAACCCTGCTCTGAACTTCTATGGTCATTTGCTTGAGAACAAGACTCCCAGGCCTTCAAAAGTGGGAGACGACTGGCAAACATTCAGTGTTTTCTTTTCATGCAGGGCAGAGTTGATGACTGGACTGCTTGTTTTTCACTACTCTAACTTCCCAAAAACACTTCCAGAGGGACTGCAACCTGAGCTATTACCCCAGAGGTCAAACAAGACTATCAACAGGACTGGCCACAGCTGTTAACAGAGATCTCCTTTCAGTGAAATTCAAAGCAACCAGGCACAAGAGGTGTTAGGAGAGTCCACAGGAGAAGGACTCAGACATGAACGTGAAGTTTTCTGGATTAGGCCAGACAGTTCAGGCTTCCACACGCAAAACACAAAGATAAGTCTGAGACCTTGAATCTGTGTTCCCACACAATAAGAAAGAGCCTAAGCCCTGCCATCTGTTTATTCAATTCCTTCTCTGCAAACAGAACAGGTGGGTCAAAGAGTTGGTGAAGATAATGCATAATCCCGAACTTCTTGTTTTGGATTGAAGCAACAACAGACTTCACATTAGGAAGAAAGCTAAGAATTTATTACGCTACAACCAGCTGAAGGCTCTTACATCAACTGCTATTACAGATTTTAAGAGGACTTACTTATTAAAACTTTTCTTCTAAACTTATGTAACACTGAATAATAACCACCAGAGACTGAGATTAATACCACACCACAACTGGCTTCAGATCCAGGAACATGGGGTCTTCTACCCCTTTCTGCACTGTCCAAATTAACCAAATCTACCTGATGTGTAGCAGCGCAAGGCCTTGCAGAGTGAAAACTTGCCAGGTATGTTTTTTGGAACACAAATGTTCAACATCCAGGATTTTCATTCCTCAGAAAAGCACACGACATTTAACCCCCTCAACCCCAAAGATATTTCAGCCTTAAAAGCCAGAGTTTCCTCCAGTAAATTGGAAGAATGGGTCTTCTGCACATAATGTTGCAGTGTGATCAATCTCACCTACAGCTGTTTGGACTCCCAATGCTATTCAGAGGTTTGTTTGTGTCCAGAGAAGAGGGAAAAAACCAAAAGATACAATGAGAGAATTTCTGTGAAACCTAGGCCTATTTTCAGACACTATCAGAGAACCTCACTGAGTATCCACAGGAGGTATTGTGACCAATTAGTCAACACTTAAAGTTTACACAAAAGTATTTCCCCTCTTCTGCCCTTTCTCAGGCCTTCAAATAAAGCCAGGGAGTCACTGAAGAATATGCAGCTCATTAAGAGTGTAGTAGAAGTAAACATGAGAAACAGGTAACAGACCAAATTTGTGCTGAGTTTGACCCTTTCTGTTTTCTCCCCATACACACAACCTTCGATTGGGGGCTGAGGTGTTTCACAAAGAGTTTGCTGAGTGCCTAGCCTAAGCTGACTATCAACTGCTTGAACTTGTAGTGAGAGGCCCTCAAGTCTCTGTTGCCATTAGTAATACACGACCTATCATGTACCACAAGTCTTAGTGCAGCATAAATACAACTATCAGAATTCAAACATACCTGTTGATAAAGCCATATCCATTTCTGACATTGAACCATTTGACTGTGCCAAGAACTTTGGTGGCTGGAAAAAGTTAGAGAAGTTAATCTAAGACATAAGAAAGCACAATAATGTTATAAAAATACTTCTATAATTGCATATGAAGTTGCAACCAGGCTTATTCTGTTCCCATAACATTCAAAGTGTGACTTCATCTCCCAGTTCAGTTTATTCTAATACAATAACAAGACTGCTTTAACACACTGTTCTTCAGCCAAGGGTTTACCATACAGCACAAAACCTTGCTCTATTTTCAGAATTGACCATCCATTCCTTTTCTTATTTCTTATCCCAGAAATGGGCAGCAAAGTTGAAAATCCCACTGCCATTCATCAGTTCTCTTTAGGTTAGTAGCTAAACATGAAACACAGCTGAAGGAAACTGTTTAAAATTCCTCTTTCAACTTACAGTTACCCTTCTTTCTTCCTTGGAAAGCAGAACTGCCCAAAGAAGCAGTATCAAGTACTGTGCAACCCTCTAAAGTGGAAAGGCAGCATATCCTTATTCTCAAAAAGCTCCTTCTTGCATTGTTAGCATCACGCTAACCAAGTAAGACTCCACAAGACATTTTTTTTTTAGATCATCTTAGCAGTAGGAGTACTATGATTGGTTAGTTACAAAGTGACCAACTTCATGTTCCATGGCTTCCAGGATCAAGGCAAACTTCTGTCTCAACAGCAGAACAGCATCTACTTAGAAGCCACACTGCAGTGTCTTATAGGATCTGGCAAAACCTGTTTCTCCAACTTACAGGAACGTGTAGGAGGAACTTGACAGTGATGGGAGGCAGTTCAACCCCTCCTTACCTCACAGCAACTGGGTGGACACCACAAACTTGTACTTTTCAAACCTCTAGTAAAAGGAGAGGTTTAGCCTCTATAATTTAGGAGCTGTTACTTGTTAACACAGCTTGATCACAACTACCTAAGCAACCTGTGCAGTACTTACTTGAAAAGGGTCTAGTCACCCACAGATGACAGCTTGCTAAAAACCCCACATACATGTTTTTGGGGTGGCAGGAACCCAAGAGGCAATTAAAAGGAAAACAGACTAGAGAATCTCCAGTTTAGAAGTCCAAGCCACTCTGCCAGAGGCAAGAACACACTGTAAATTGTTACCTTCATCTACTCTACACCTGTATTCTTTTCTAAATATTCACAAGGAGATGACAGAGCCAGCCAGACCTTTGGTCTCCTGCAGTCTTGCCATTCTCAAACACCCCTCAAGTAAGAACGTCTGACAAAAGCAGTGTATTGTAGCATTGCTGCTGTTATTACTTTCAATAACAGCGCATTTCTCATTGCCCTTTTAGAAGTGAAGCTTTTGGTCTCCTTTAATCCACTCTTTAGTAGAAAATGTTCTTCTTTAGAAGCAGCAAAGTCCTATCGTGACTGAGGCATGACCTAGAAAAAAGGACTCTGCCTAGTACAACATACATTCCCAAGAATTCTTGTTTACAGGAACAGAAAAACATCATTTCAGTGCCCAACACTGATTCAGTAAACAGTGTTCAGCACCAGTATTTATAGCTGTGCTTTTACGTTTAGTTTCATAGAAACATCACATACCAACACTTCCTGCTAGCACAAAGGCATTGGCTACAAGAGCTCCCTGCACTCACGCAAGTCAGCAGGAGGGGACAGGGGAACACAGAAATAGTGCCAACAGTACCTGCAGGTTTCAGCCTGCTTTGAGAAACAATGCCAGTAGCACTGCTTCCCTCATCATCACCCGTTCCCTCCTCTGCAAAATAGCTTTGGAATCTGTAAGAAGCCTAGGAAGCATGAGAAAAACCCTCAGACGGGTCAAGAGGCTGGGGAAGGAGAGGTAGTGAAAACTCACCTGTAGCCAGCTGGCTGCTGCTGAGTGGATGAGTCTGCACACAGTTTAAAAACAACACTGTTCCAGGGGAGAGACTCTAACATATTCCCCCTAAGAGAGTGTGCTAGAGAAGACTACTCCCTGCAGACATTTACAGTCTCCCCTAAGTATCACTGTGGGCCAAAAGAACCTTAGACAACAGCACGACACTGAACATCCACGGCACAGTCACTGAGAAGCCTGGCAAGGAGGAGCACAAGCCCAGAGGAAAATACAATAACCAGTTAAGCTGATGAGTCACAGGAGGCAGTTGATATGCTGACGTACATCCCACCAGCAAGTGGAAGCCCACATAGTTCTACAAGATGCTGTACTCTGATGCTATCAGAGGAAACAATCATCGGCCACTCCTACCTATGACAAAATAGCCTTTTAACAAGGAGAGCCAAAGCTTCCTGTGACCAGGAGAAAAGAGAAAGCTGAGTAACCTTTACCCATATTCCTAGAAGTCAGACATTTGGATGCCCTGACTTTGCTTCTGACAGAAGCTTTGTAAAAGAAGGCTTAGGTGACCATAATTACACAGGTGACCATTAACAGGGGCATTTGAGGTGGACTTTAACATAAATCCATTTCCAATTAGCGCTTACAATGATCATTTTTCTCATCATTCCTACGAAACAGCTTGCTTAGCAATAAGGCCATTGTGCAAAACCATCACTACGGTGCTTTTCATTTTCCTGCTAGTTCAGGAAAGGCACTTCCACCTTCACTTCCCCCCATCCCTTCTCTCCAAGCAATAGGAATAGGTGAAAAAGGTAAAAACATTACCAGGAATGAAACAAACCACATTAAGGCAAGCAGCAGCCAGATATACCAGCAGATATAGATGAGCTGATTCCTTAGTACTAATTACTGACAAATGAGGTAAAAGGAGAGGGGGGGGAGAAAAAAAAAAAAACCCACACAAGCTGTGCCTCTGATCTCTGTTTTGCTAGAATTCTTCCTAACTCCCCTCCAGAGAAATACATTACCTGGCTTCTCTCTCTCTCTCTTGCAGCAAGATCTCAGTCTTTCCCTTCAGAAGAGAAGATCCTGTTTATCCTTAGGGAAGTTTGTGACTCTACACTGGAAGTCAGCTTCGACTTGCCTCTACCAAACTCTCAGAAGTTACACAGTTACAGTTACAAACAGCATACCGCAATCGGCAGTAGCCTGCAGAGGGAAGACCTGTCCTTTTCAACAGGTTGATCCTATTTAAGCACAACGAAAAAGAGTCACGCTTGCTATGCATCGGGCTTGAGCACAGAGATCGCAACACGGCATTTTGTTTGCTTTTTTTACTGATAGTGAAGAAGAAACTAAACCCCGCCCCCCAAAAAAACGCAAACAAAACAAATAAACCCCACTAAACCTGGAAGCATTACTAAAGCAGTATTCTTCACGGATAGAAAACCTGTGCCAGGACCTTAACACTTAAAAGAAGCATACATGGTTTCCAGCAGCTCTTCCCGGGGGAGATGCCGCCGGCAGGTGCCGGGAAGCGGCTGTGCCCGGCTGTGCCGCACTCGCTGTCCCGTACGGTCCGGGCCGATGAGGCACACCCGGGCTCTCGCCCAGCTCCCAGGCGCGTCACGGCCGGCGCCGCGCGGCTCCCCCGGCCCGCGGGGGAGGAGAAGGCGGCTGCCCGGCCTGACTCACCTCGGGGGGGGCGAGCGCGCC